>JAPQWV010000406.1:0-559000 GCA_027422505.1 Craterostigma plantagineum
CTCCTTTGGGGTCGAACCCGTCCCTCACGTGGCGTGCGATTTTCCAGGCGAAATCCGTCCTCCAGCTGGGGCTTCGTTGGGAGATTGGTACGGGCTCTACTATTAATATTTGGAACCAGCCTTGGATACCGGGGACTCGACGCTTCATCCCGATCACTCCCCCAAAGCAATGCTATATTAACATGAAGGGTACTGATCTTCGTCTTTCTGTCACGCAAGGCTGGAACGATTCCTTGGTTCGGGCAATCTTTCTTCCTGTTGATGTTGACAAAATCCTTGGCATCCCTCTTACTTCGCTCCCTCTGCCAGACAAACTGGTTTGGCACCTCTCAAGGAATGGTCAATTCTCGGTGAAATCAGCATATTGGGCTGCTATGGAGGACATCGATTCGCCACAAGCGTGTTCTAGTGCGGGGCCCCTTTCGTGGAAGTTCATTTGGAACTCATCAGCTCTTCCCCGAGTTAAGCTCTTTGCATGGAGGCTTATGCATGATCTTATCCCGTCAGCCTCTAATCTTTTCAAACGGAAGGCTTTGCCCAGTCCTTGTTGTTCTAGATGTGGCTTTGGGGAGGAAGATGCTAGACATATCTTTGTTGATTGCCCGGACACTAAGCCTTTTTGGAGGATGTCCCAACTCCCGAAGCGTGACATCAGTCAATGGTTTAGCTCTACTGAAGAATGGCTCCGTATGCGGCCTCTATCTTGACGAAGGAAGAATTCTCACGCTCTATAGCTACGTGCTGGGAAATTTGGGGTGCCCGAAATAAATGGATCTTTGAGGGAATCGCGTGTGTGCCTGGAGCTTCGCTTAGAACATTCACTTGCCCGGACTTCGAGCCGTTAGTGGGAAAATTGGCTCCAAAGGATACACCATTAAACGGGGAAGGGTGGCAGCGCCCAACTGGTGAGGAGCTAAAGATTAATTGCGATGGGGCGATTCACTATGATAGGCATGGGGCATCTCTTGGTATTATCGTGCGGGACAGCTTGGGGACTTGTAGGAGGTGGCGAACCCGTTTTATCCATGGCATTCATGAGGCGGTGGTCATTGAAGCCTTAACCGTTCGAGAAGCTTTATGCTTAGCTCGTATGGAACGCTGGGATAGAGTGGTAATTGAGAGCGATTGTGAAGAGATTATCTTGGCCCTTCGAAACCGTAGCTCAGATTCTTCTAAAATCGGAAGTGTCCTTCGAGAGTGTCTTTGCATGATCGACTCGCTTCGTGATGTTGGTTTCTCTTTTGTTAGACGGGATGGTAATAGGGCTGCCCATTTTCTTGCTAAGAATATGGGTTGGAATGCCGAGGGTCGTACTTCCCCTGTTCACTCACTCGCATGTATTCTGTCCGCCGATGTTTCTTAACGAAAGTTCAGTCTTTGTCTAAAAAAAAAAAATCCTCGCTTCAGAAATGAGTAAATTTGCAGGAAAATCGAAGGGGGAGTGGTAAAGCGAATAAAAACAGGAAGCAAAATGTGTCAAATCTCAACGAAATTAGAGAACATTTGGCAACTTTTACCAGTGCACTACAAGCTACGACCAGATGAAAATTGCTTGTTCAGTAACGCAAAGTCAACGGCGAAATAGAGACAAATCGAATGTGGAAAATCGAGTAGGTTTGGATCTCAAAATCAAATAACATCTAGCCAGATCCTCCCATATCAACTCAGTCAACAATCGCAGAATCGAACATCGCAAAAATGCTGATAAAACATTATCAAGCAGAAACGAAAGGACTTCCAAAAAACAACATTTAGCAGCTCTAATCAGACGAACAAAAATAAGCCAAAAAGGAAATCTCACATGATCTTCTCCAGAATCTACCGCCATTGCCGTAACTGATGCCGATTCGCCAGTAGAAATCAACAGAGGACAGTCTCGATTCTATTTCCAGCTGAAATCACACTGATATATGCATTCTGTATTTTTTATAAGAACGCGGTGTGTGTTTATGCGTGCTTTGCTTGGCTTTATTCGATATTAAATAACAGTGCGTCATGAAACGACGACAAACATTTTCTGTTCTTTTGACGATTTGACTTTTATGCCCCCTTCCCCTATCCCAATCTTGTGACCGTTACGGTATTATTATCATAGTAATAATATTATTACCTTATGGTGAATTTAAAGAAAAATACATATTTGTATAAAAAATTTACAAGTTAGTACCCATGTTAGAAAATTTTTATATAAGTATCCGTTTGACTGTGTGTATCATTTTTCCAGTCTTGACGTACCTTTATATGTGTATTACGTACCACCTCACGTGTGGTACCTATATCGAATATGCTCCTTTAATGAGTTCTATGATGTACCATTTCTCACTGTATTATGTACCACAATACGTTTCTCTATGGTACCTAAATGTGTTATATGACTTATCTTACGGCGGGACGGGTACCAATGTGCAAAAAATTTATTGTAATTGGTACCTACATATAAAAAGACAATGACAGAGTATTGACTTGCAACTTTTTATGTAATTGGGGTATTTTTCTGTAAATTTCCCTACTATTATTGCTTATATTATTCTTGATATGTAACAAGACATTTTACCTCATTACAAATTACAATTGTCACATTAATTATTTTTCCTTATAAGTCCATCACCAAACTGAATTATTTTCTTCATCTAATCTTGAACGTGGGTTTTTATTTCACGCGTGAACACAATGATTCGCTCTTGGCATGTGACATCGTATTAGATGACTAAATTAAATCTAGCACTGTCATATTTTGATTTCTGGATTTTGTTATGAATACTTAGGCTGTCAATCGTGGAAGAATCTATGTAGGATCTCTGTATCATTGCATAATCAATTTATATATTTATTTATTTATTTTATTTAGTTACAATATAATATATATATATATATATATATATATATATATATATATATATAAGAAAGAATGCACGTGAACTTTGAGTAGAAAAGGTAGGCTAGGTTAGGAGTGGTCAGCATCAGGTACATGGAGTTGGTGTCGCACTTACAAGTCACGGACTCCTTCGCATTATGCATTCATCATCATTATTATTAGTCTACACCAAATAATTGATAATTAATTATTTATCGAGAATCATAGTGACCCTTCTTTTCTTCTCTCTCTTATTATTATAATGATAATTATTATTATTATTTTCTATCTAGAGATATCTCAGTGATGACGTACCATGATTATGGGACTAGTTATTTTGAGATCTTATTTACAAGAAAAATTGATATTGGGAAGTGGCGATTTGCCGTGGTGGACACCCACCGTGAGCAACAACCGTTAGAGCTGTCAAAATGGTCCGCGGGCCGCTCCGCTCTGCCTAAGGGGCGGGTTAGGCTACGATTTTAAGGGCCACCACTAAACGGGCTAGCCTGCGCGGGTCGCGTTAGACGGGGCGCCACGGGCCGGCCCATTTAATTAATTTATATTATAGATTGAATATATATTAATTTAATTAGAGGAATTAATTAATGATTCATTTATAATTAATAATGCATTTATTGATTAATACATAATTAATGTATATTTAAATATCGTAAGTAATTAAATAATTCAATTAATGAAAAGGTTTAAATCAACATAAACTATAAAAAAATTTCCAGGCGGACGGACGTATCGAGATGATGATTTTCTTAAAAATTAACGTGTTGGAGATTACAATTTAGGTTAGCACTTGATATGAGAGACTATAGGGAGGTATTGACAACGTTGAATCGAAAAAACGCAAAAAAATGAGATATTTGCTTGGTTGCTCACGGTAGGTGGGCACCATAAAAAATCTCGTGGCGCGACAATTCCAATACGTAGAAGTCGGTGGCGCATGGTCCGACGCACACGATATCGAAGAATAACGCGTGTTTGAGAATATTATACATTAAAATAAATAAGTCGCGCATTCATCTCTAATGTTTGAGATTCGAAGCTTTGCTCCCACAATTTGACACAGTGTGCGACATGCTGCGCTATTTTTTTTACCATAATCTCGTGTCATTTTAGATGTTTTTTGCGAGTTTCGCCTCTAATTTACCAACATTATGCGAAAGACGATGGGAGAGAATCGCCAAAGTAAATGGGATCAGTTATTGCCCGACGTGCTTGCACTCATATTCATGGGAGGCTGTTGCAGGGAAGAGAGCTCGACGATAAGAACGGAGGTGAATTGCGAAAACGTAAATGGGATAAGTTATTATCCGACGTACTCGCGATAGATAATATTCAAGAATCTCCCCCTCGAGGATGTACTGACCGTTGTCCCGAGTGTGCAAATCGTGGGAGGCTGTTGTCTCGGGATCTTATTGTTGGAGGGAGATCGATATTGTGGAGTGGAGCGAAAACTCCGATCCATTAGTCATCGATCGTATGATTCGATTCCTGATGAAAAGCAGCGGATGCTCTGTGAGAAAATTTTGCTGTCTCTCGTAAATCAGTGAGGGAATCAAATTTGTTTTTCTCGATCGAAAATAATATGAAGTAACATGGTAAAATCAAATAGATGTCGTAAGCGCAATTACATATAGAAGAGCGAAACATAGTGGCTACGTACATGTTGAATTCTTCACCCATGCCCCAAGCATTGAGTACTAAAATGTTGTCCTAATATTAATTATTATTAAATATGTTATACTCGTATTAACCTTACCGCTGTATTTTCTGAAAAATGGTATTGGACTCACATCATTCAACATGGTGCTCTCTTCACAAGGATTGAAGTTAGGGTAACCACAATGGTGATTTATATATTGTCATATGTGCTTATTTGACACTTTATATGACACACCACCATTGTGGATGCGTCATGAATATGACATTGTGTCATATTTATGATATTTTGTTAAAGGAATATTAAAATATTATGGAGGAGAGAGAATGAAGGAGAAAAAAAAGAAATTATTTATTTATAGTTGTAGGTCCGTGTTATAATAGTGTTATTATTGTGAAAAAAGTATAATAAAAGTGTTATAGAATAAAATATAAGAAAATATAGTGAAAAGAGATATTCTCACCGTGGTTCGACTGACGACTGTTCGTGTACCTCCTGGCGATGTGTGCTACATTCGACCTACATCTAGAGCAACTATGTGAAGACGGCTTTTTCTTCATGGAGATCTTGAAGAAGAGATTTATATGCTCCAACCGGAAGGTTTTGAAGACAAAGAAAAATGGAACTTGGTTTGTAGGTTGAACAAATCTCTATACGTCTCAAACAGGCGCCGAGGTGTTGGTATAAGAGATTTGATTCCTTCATCATGAGCCTTGGATACAACATTAAATGCAGACCCTTGTGCATATTTCAAGAGGTTTGGTGAAAATGATTTTATCATATTACTGTTGTATGTTGACGACATGTTGGTAGCAGGTCCCAACAAAGATCGTGTTGAAGAACTCAAGGCACAGTTGGCTAGGGAATTTGAAATGAAGGACTTGGGACCAGCAAACAAGATTCTAGGGATGCAAATTTACCGAGACAGAAATAACCAGAAGATTTGGCTTTCGCAGAAGAATTATCTGAGGAAGGTCTTGCGACGCTTCAATATGCAAGATTGTAAGCCAATTTCTACCCACTTCTTGTTAATTTCAAATCATCCTCAAGTATGAGTCCTAGCAGTGAAGAAGGGAGGATGGAGATGTCTCGAGTACCGTATGCATCAGCGGTGGGAAGTCTTATGTTCGCAATGATTTGTACACGACCAGACATTGCACATGCAGTAGGAGTAGTAAGTCGGTACATGGCGAATCCGAGCAAAGAGCATTGGAGCGCGGTGAAGAGGATCCTCGATATATCAGAGGGACCTCAGATGTTGCATTATGTTACGGAGGAGCAGACTTTACTGTCAGAGGGTATGTTGACTCTGATTATGCAGGTGATCTTGACAAGAGCAAATCTACCACGGGATATGTGTTCACTCTTACTGGCGGAGCCGTAAGCTGGGTATCGAAGCTTCAGTCCGTTGTCGCAACGTCAACAACTGAAGCTGAATATGTTGCAGCTACGCAGGCAAGTAAAGAGGCGGTTTGGTTGAAAATGATCATGGAGGAGCTCGGGCACGGACAGGAGAATATTCCTCTGTTCTGTGACTCAGAGTGCCTTGCATCTCGCAAAGAATCCAGCTTTTCATTCCAGGTCAAAGCACATACGAGTCCAGTATCACTTCGTTCGTGAGAAAGTGGAAGAGGGCACGGTTGATATGCTGAAGATTCATACGAAAGATAACTTAGCAGATTTCTTAACGAAGGCGGTCACACTGACAAGTTCATTTGGTGTCGTTCCTCGAGTGGCCTAGCGAAGACGTAAGCAACATGAATGGCAAGGGAGAAAGAATGGTGTGAAGATCCGATTGATCCTCAATCAAATCTTCAAGTGGGAGATTGTCGACATAATAAGGCCAGATGGCCTTTTGGAATGGTCAAAGAAGCAACAATGTCAAAGTACTGCTGAAGACTTTGTAATGTGTTCAAATTAACAAATGAGGTAAGCACTTACCTCATTTGCTCAAGCTAGAATGCCTATAAATAGGCCATGAGAGCAAACGATGAGTGCATCCCACATATAAAATAAAAGAGAGATCAAGAGGAGAGAAAATAGAGAGAAATAAAAATAGAGAGTTTGTCGGGTATTTTCTCCGACTATAAAGAGAGAGTTTGAGGGTTTTCTCCTTTATAGATTGAGAGGTTGTAACTCCTATATTTTTCCTCTATAGTGGATTCTTCTTCCTTGCCCGTGGTTTTTTACCCCGATTTGTTTGGGGGTTTTCCACGTTAAATCTCAGTGTCCACATTTTATCTTTAATTGTTCAATATATAAGCCGCAGTATTACTCGACCGGGTCCGCTGCTACGCCAACATTAGGAGCCAAAATCGACAGACAAAAATGACATGGTTGCGTTTTTCTGTCTTTTTTTTTGGGTAGGGTTTGGTTTCTTCGATGGTTGTCTTATTATTTCTTATTAAACCTTGTTAAAGTGTAATAAACAATACCTATAAGGGGAATTTGTCATAAAGGTACCTTCTACTAAAAACGATTTCAGATGGGTACCTATATATACCATCTGGATTGCTATTCACCGCCCCCTTTTTCCTAGTCATCGCCCCCTAAGGGCTGAAAAAAGACAAAATTGCCCCTTTGAATTAAATTTTTTATTAAAAGTCATTTTCCAGACAACAATTTTCATATAGCAATTAAACATTCAAATCAGACTCAAACAAAACAAAACAAACATTCAAATCGCAATCAATCATTCAAATCAGACTCAAACAAACAAAACAAATTAACGTAAAATTCGTTCGTACGAATGTGAATTATCGAACTTGATTCGATCACTGCGCGAAAAAGTCCCGACCGAAAAACATCTCGTCTTTTCGGTCGGACCGAAAAATAATTTCGGCCACATCAAGGTAGGACCGAAACAGTATTTCGGTCGTACCTTGAAGAGGCCGAAAAAACATTTCGGCCGTGATGGTCCAGACCGAAATTGTGTTTCGGTCGTGACTGTTCCGACCGACTTATGTTCGGTCGGAACTGTTATGACCGAAAATACATTTCGGCCGGATCCGCCCGGGCCGAAAAAAATTTTCGGCCGGCTCCTATAGTGGCCGAAATTTCTCTTCGGCTATGTATATATATATTTTTTAATTCGATTATTTAATTAGATTATTTAATTGGATTATTTAATTAGATTATTTAATTGGATTATTTGTATTATTTATTCGATTATTAATTAGATTATTTAATTAGATTATTTAATTGGATTATTTATTTAATTGAATTATTTTTTAGATTATTTAATTGGATTATTTTGTATTATTTAATTCGATTATTTAATTGGATTATTTAATTAGATTATTAATTGGATTATTTAATTAGATTATTTAATTGGATTATTTAATTAGATTATTTAATTGGATTGTTTAATTAGATTATTTAATTGTTATTTTTGTGTATATTAATTTTTTTATAACTATTTTGTAATATTACGGGTCCTAAAAGACTCAACCCGCCGGGTCCGGGTCAGGTCTCGGGTCCAGCCAACCCCGCCCGATCCCCGACCCGAACCCGTCCCGGTTATTTTTTTTCATTATATATTTATATATATGTCATAATTGTTAATAAAAAGCTATGTAGTCCAATGGATAAGTACTTTCTTTATCAGTACAGGTCATGTTCAATCCCTAAATACTACTATATATGTTGAGTTTTTATAATTACATAAAAATAAAAAACGAAAAAGTGAAAATTAATCGGGTCTGGTGGGCCGAACTGAAATTTCGGGCAAAGAAAAAACTAACTAAATATATAATTCTGGTACAAAATAGCGAAAACTACATACATAAAAATTCGAACGATCGATAGATAAAGAAATTCGAACGAATTTTAGACCGGGCTGTGCACGGGCCGAACCGAAATTTCATAAGGGCAAAAACGTCTTTTTTCAGCCCTTTAGGGGCGGTGACTAGTAAAAGGGGGCGATAAATAGTAACTCCCTATAACATTTTACTGACAAGGTACTGAGACGTTTTTATTTCATAGCAATGGTATTTAATGATGCTAGTTACAATATCTTACTACATAGTGAAGGTTTTTCGTATGTTGGAAGTTAGTGTTTATGTTTATGTTGTCATATGTTAATTTTTTGTTATTTGCCACATTATGTAAGCTCTCAGGCGTTAATTGCTCAAGAATCTACGTGTTTCCGACAATCAAAATAATGGTACGACGAAGGTACTACAAACACCCGATGGACGGTACTACAATAGCATAAGTTATGATACTGCAAAAGTCCACACACGGGTACCGCAAATGTGTTTAAATTGGTACCGCAAATTAGTTTTGACGTAGTTCGACGCCGTTTGCCCGTACATAAAAGATACTACAAACAACCTACAGATGATTACTACGATAGCTTATGTAATGGTACTGCAGAAGTCCATATATAGGTACTACAAAAGTATTTAAATTGGTACCACAAATTAGATGACGTATTTCGACGTTGTTAGGGTTATTTTTAGGTCCGTGAGTACGTTTAGTACACTAAGATGATCATTTGGTATCATAATTGGCGGGTTAACATTTAGAATTAAGGATTATTACATTGAAATGCCGACTTTCCTTCTACTTAAATGATGCTAGTTACAATATCTTACTACAGTGTTGTCATATGTTAATTTTTTGTTATTTGCCACATTATGTAAGCTCTCAGGCGTTAATTGCTCAAGAATCTGCGTATTTTCGACAATCCAAATAATGGTACGGCGAAGGTACTACAAACAACCTACGGATGGTACTACAATAGCATAAGTACGGTACCCCAAGTTCATATGTAGGTACCACAAACGTGTTTATATTGGTACCACAAATAAGTTTTGGAGTATTTCAACGCCGTTCGCCCGGTACGTAAAAGATACTACAAACAACCTAGAGATGGTACTGCGATAATATATGTTATGGTACTGCAGAAGTCCACATATAGGTACTACAAAAGTGTTTAAATTGGTACCACAAATTAGATGACGTATTTTGACGTTGTTCGGGTTATTTTTAGGTCTGTGAGTACGTTACCATGGCTAAATATAGTAAGATGATCATTTGGTATCATAATTGGCGGGTTAATATTTAGAATCAAGGATTATTAATTGAAATGCCAACTTTCCTTCCACTTAAATGATGCTAGTTACAATATCTTACTACATAGCGAAGATTTTTCGTATGTTGGAAGTTAGTGTTTATGTTTTATGTTGGCATATGTTAATTTTTTGTTATTTGCCACATTATGTAAGCTCTCAGGCGTTAATTGCTCAAGAATCTACCTGTTTTCGACAATCAAAATAATGGTACGACGAAGGTACTACAACAACCTACGGATGGTACTACAATAGCATAAGTAACGGTACCACAAAGTTCATATGTAGGTACCACAAACGTATTTATATTGGTACCACAAATTAGTTTTGGAGTATTTTAACGCCGTTCACCCGGTACGTAAAAGATACTACAAACACCTACAGATGGTATTGCGATAGCATATGTCATGGTACTGCAGAAGTCCATATATAGGTACTACAAAAGTGTTTACATTGGTACCACAAATTAGAGGGCGTATTTCGACGTGTTTTCGACAATCAATCGAGGGGTACAACAAAGATACTACAAATAACCTACGGAGGGTACTACAATAGCATAAGTTATGATACTGCAATCATCCACATGTTGGTACTTCAAATGTCTTTATATTGGTACCATAAATCAGAGCTAGCGTATCGCCGTTCGCCCAATACGTAAAGATACTACAAATTACCAACGAAGGCACTGCAATTGAGACGTTTATGTTACTGCAAAAAACCATGTTGTGGTACTGCAAACGTATGTTTATTTTTTATTATGTGCCGTATTTTGAAAGTTCTCATGCCTTATTTGCACAATAATCTACGTGTTTTTTATTGTTAAAAATCTAGTACGAAAAAGATACTACAAGTAACCTACGAAAGGTACTGCACTAGCATATATCATGGTATTACGTACATCTGCATATTGGTACTACAAAAATCTATATATTGGTACTACAAGATTTAACGTTGCCATATATTTTATTTTCGTTATTTGCCGCACTATGTAAGCTCTAAATCCTTAATGCTCAAGATTCTACGTGTTTTCCACAACCGAACAGAAGGCACAGAAAATGTACTACAAACGACCTAATTATGGTACTACGAAAGCATATACTATGGTACTATCACGTTCCACATCTAGGTACTACAAACGTCTATGTATTGGTACCACAATTAGATTTGGCGTATTACGAAGCCGCTCGCACGGCACGAAAAAGCTACTACAAACGACCTAATTATGGTACTACGAAACCATACACTATGGTACTGCAACCGTCCACATCTAGGTACTACAAACATCTATGTATTGGTACCACAAATTAGATTTGGTGTATTTCCAAGCAGCTCGCACGGCATTGAAAAAGTACTACAAACGACCTAATTATGGTACTACGAAAGCATATAGTATGGTACAGCAACCGTCCACATCTAGGTACTACAAACGTGTTAGTTCAGGTACTACAAAAAACTGGAACAAAAACAGAAACAAATCAGAAAACTGAGGATCAACAGCATATCAGTCCAAAACACACATACATATCACTCAAACAGGTGGAGCATGCAACTAAGATCGTCCGTAAGTATCGTGGCAGCAAGCCACGATACAATTCAACGTCGACTTCGTCAAGATACCTCCCACGAGCCACCGTCCGACGATGTATCGATCCATGGGCATTGCAGTATGTAACGCCGCAATCCACGCTCTCCGGATTAGAAGCTAACAGTCCCTAATTTGAATGATATCAAGTTCCCAATTCGAAAAATGAAATAATTAAACCCTAATTTTGCCATAAACCCCAAATTCGAGCCGTAATCACAAAATTAAACATAGCCCGACATTAAATCTTTCAAAAAATGCAACTATGAAAGCCCTAATCTCTACATTAACCCAAAATGCTATAAAAAACGAAAAATTAAAGTCAAAAAACGGTGTCAAGAGGCCGTTTTTACAGTATATCGTTCTTACAAGATAAAGGTGTGAAGCCCTAAGAATCTCGTTCGCTGCTCGTTGTTAAGGTGAAGCTGAGAATCGGGTGACTTCTCTGTGCTCGCTTTCGTTCTGCTTTTCGTCGTCCGTTTTGTTCGTCGTCTGTTGTTCGTCGTCGTTCTCTCTGTAAGTGAATTCACAAGGTTATTTTGGAATATTTATGCTTTACAGGGGTATATTTGTCCATTAGGTAGCTATGTGATAGATAAGTTTGAAATGGGGAGTTTAGTGATAAATGAATTGGAAGGGATGAGTTAGTTGATGTATAGTTTGGGGTAGGGGATTTATGTGTAGATTCACCTACTATAAATAACTTACGGGTAAGTACCTTGTCAGACATTTTTTAGTCTGAGGTACCTACTTGAGTATTTTGTCTGCTGTAATGTACCCATGGTCTTAAAAAGACCAAAATAACCTTATTTTATATTATTATATTACTTTTCATTTCTATCGTACATAAAATCCATCAAGAACATTGAAGGGTTCTTTTCTGCAAAATCCACACACCGAATCCTTCCAATCATCATCCTCAAGCTGTTATATGGCTGGAAAAGGATCGAGATGGTATCTCCCACCACGACATCATCTTTTTCGGCCAAGTCACTCGAAATTTCGTCCGGATTTTGAGTTTTTTGAATTTGCAATTGAGGTTCATTTTTGGGAAAAATCTACCAATTATTCTGAGTCGTTGCAGTAATTTTCAAGCCGATGCATTCTCGTATAAGGGTGGAAAAGGTTTTTCGCAGCTCCATATTTTCTTTAACGGCCTGGTTCATTTTAGCGGTGCAAGTGGAACTATGATTAGCGTGTTTTTTTTGTTCTTCTACACATGTAGAGGTAATTAGGCATCATATTGTAAGCGACTGCGATATATTTTTGTTGGTAAACGAGGCTAATTTCTTGAAATTCTGATTTTGGTATATGACATTATATGGTACCAATTTCGTCTATTTTGTGTACCATTGGATGTGTCGTTGTAATACTTATTTGTTTCATATGTTGTACCTTATAATAACCTCTACCATTACAAGATTGAGTTACCGTATCATGGTTACACATCTAACTAGATTAGATACTACAGCCACATTAAAATGGTAGCACAACATATCTCGTTATGTACCACAACCACAATTAAATGTTACCACAACAAATGTATATTAGGTACTACAACCTCATTGACATGGTATTACAAACCCTTGTAAGAAGGTATATGCAAGATTTGTGAATCCTTTTCGCGTTTTACTCCAAACCCTTTTCATGTATTTATGTAATGTTTATTTGTTTTTACTGTGTTGATTGATCCTTGATGCATATATTGATCCCACTATGATGTTTTCTCACAATGTAATGTTGCTTGTTGTAGGTTAGGATTGAAATATGGGATCTATGAAACAAGAAACTACACTCTTGAATCTTGTGGTATAAGAGACTCACTAATACTTCATGTGGACATCATTAAAATTAGTCTTGTGGAGAGATCTCAGTTCTTTTATGCTTTTTTAGCCATGGATTCCAATGATTCCAAGCTTAGGTTGTTCGGTTTCTGAAGATTTTTAAGTAGTTATAGCATCTTTGGTTATTGATATGGTGGTTAATTTTACCGAAACGAGTTACAAATATATTATGTTGTATCTATTTACATATATATTACGTACCACACCACCTGTTTATTTGGTACGATGTATATTTTGTTGCTTGCATAATTATGGAATGATGTTCTTACAGGTTTATTTTAGTTACTGATGGATGTATGATGCTGATAGTTTACTTATGATATGGTACGACAACATAGCTAAAATTGGTACTGTATTATACCAAGAATAGTTACTTCAAATACGATGATAAGGTACTATAACCAAACGTAAATAGTACTGCCAATAATATAATGAAAAATGTCAACCATGGAAAAGAGTCCTGACATGTTGGAGTTTATGAAAATAGGAGACTGAATTATCTGACACTAGATGACTGAAATTTCTGACATTTCGAAGTTTGTGATATGTCAGACATTAGAGAATATATCTGACCCGAGATTTCATACAAATTGCTTGATTACATATGTAAAATATTTGGTACTGTAAACAACTTATAAATAATACGATAACATAACATTAAATGATACGTCCAAATACTAATATAAGTACGTTAACTAGTTTCCGTGGGTACGACGTATTAAGGTAGGCTTTTTTCGTCACCACTCGCCTTAATGTTTTTATTGAAAACTATCTTACAATAGTTTACACATAATTGGTGTCAAAATTGGTGCCTTAAACCTTAAAGCGCATAGAATAACCCATTCAAACCCCAAGTTTCATACAAAGATAATGAAACTAGCATGAACATCTTAGTACATAGTTTGGAAATTTGGTCAAATACAAATGTGCATTCAACTTTAGTTAGAATTATTTATCCTACATTTATTATTAGTATGCATTATAATACTACGTCATCCAAAACAAAATTTGTTTCAATATATCAAATTATTTACGAGTTTGCAAATGATACAACAACCATGTGTTATAAGATACGTTAAGTACTCTTTATAAGATACCTTGAGTAGAAGTTTAATGATAAGCCTTATATACGTGTGAAGGTACCATATTTCTCATAAACCATATTTTGTGGTATACTGTAAGTTGCCTTATTATGATACGATAACTACTCTTTATAAGATACCTTAAGTAGATTTCCAATAGTACGGCTTATATACGTGTGCAGATACCGTATTCTCATAAACCATATCTTGTTGCGTACTGTAAGTTGCCTTATTACATAGTACGATAATTACGCTTTATAAGATACCTTAAGTAGAGGTCCAATAGTACGCCTTATATACGTGTGAAGGTACCCTATTTCTCATAAACTATATTTTGTTGTATACTGTAAGTTGCTGATTATGGTACTGTATTAAAACTTTGCTGGGTACTACAAGTTTCCAAGATATAGTACGCCATATATTGGATACCATATGGAAACAAAATAACTAAATGTCGAACAAAGAAAACATAATCCAGTCTAACAGCCAAATGACAACACCATTCGCCAACAAAAACTAGTCTAACTTCCAAAACAGAACACTGGTCTAAAACACGAAATACTATCCCACAACATTCAAAACACAAACCACACCAAACACCAAATGACGCCTAGAAGAAAGCTCACATCCGTTCTGCTGAGTCTTTTTCTTTGTCTTTGATGCCATATCTGTAGAAACAAACATAAAAATAAAATTAAAGTTACAGTACCAGTTTATTCATGCATAGAGTTTCAATATACCTAGCAGAGTGTACCAACAAACCTAAACAGGGAGTATCAACGAAACCAAGAAGAGAGTATCAAAAAACCTAGACAGAGAGTACTAATAAAAGATATACATTACCAACTGAACAAGCTCATATCGTACCAAACAAAGCCAAATTCACAACCTAATCAAATCATAATCGATCTCCTACACGAAACCCACCGTTTCAAACATCAAAATGCCCACAATTCCAAACATAAACACCTACCCCCAACTTTCAGAAATCTCCAAAAGAAAATACATAAACCTAATCGAAATCTACTGGAAACAGCAATGGACAACGAAATCGAAATAAAAATTGAAATACCTAACTAATCAAAACCTAAACCCTGAGGAGTAACAAAAAATGCGACTGAAAAATTAGAACAAAAAAACAAAAATACCTTCGATTTATGGACTGTAATACCTCGTTCAGAAGAAGGAAATGCTCTAAATATTGAGACAGTTGCTGTTTTTACGAGGATCCTTTCTTAAACCTTCAGTTAGGTGTCGACATAATAAGGCCAGATGGCCTTTTGGAATGGTCAAAGAAGCAACAATGTCAAAGTACTGCTGAAGACTTTGTAATGTGTTCAAATTAACAAATGAGGTAAGCACTTACCTCATTTGCTCAAGCTAGAATGCCTATAAATAGGCTATGAGAGCAAACGATGAGTGCATCCCACATATAAAAAAAGAGAGATCAGAGAGGAGAGAAAATAGAGAGAAATAAAAAATAGAGAGTTTGTCGGGTATTTTCTCCGACTATAAAGAGAGAGTTTGAGGGTTTTCTCCTTTATAGATTGAGAGGTTGTAACTCCTATATTTTTCCTCTATAGTGGATTCTTCTTCCTTGCCCGTGTTTTTACCCCGATTTGTTTGGGGGTTTTCCACGTTTTCTCTCAGTGTCCACATTTTATCTTTAATTGTTCAAATATAAGCCGCAGTATTACTCGACCGGGTCCGCTGCTACGCCAACAATTGGTATCAGAGCCTAACTTGGGTTTTATATATCTATTTATCGTATGCTCTGTGGTTGCCACTAACGTGGATCTTCCACATCAGAAAATAATAGATATTATATTGTCTTTGTTACGGTAACGATAAAGCCGGTACGAGTTCAATAATTATCTGCTGCAACCCCGTCGGAGGTATCGCTCACGACTGAGCAGAAATTATGACGGCGAAATTCGATATTGAAAAGTTCAACGGGAAATTTCTCACTGTGGAAATTAAAGATAAAAGCGATCTTGCGAAAAGACGGCTGTCTGGAGGCTATCGACGGAAAACCAGCCACACTGACAGACAATAAAAAATGGAACGAGATAGACGGGAGCGCAGTCACAAATCTTCATCTGGCACTAGCAGATGAGATATTGTCCAGCGTCGAAGAAAAGAAGACGGCAAAGGAGATTTGGGACCACCTAACCAATCTATACGAGCCGACGTCGTTACACAACAAAATTTTCTTGAAGAGAAAATTGTTCACCTTGAGAATGTCTGAATCTACTTCGGTGACGGAGCATTTCAATGTCTTGAATACTCTATTTTCCCAGCTAACGTCGTTGGGGTAAAAACGGAGGATAAAGAACGTGCGGAAATTCTACTTCAAAGTCTGCCTGATTCGTATGATCAACTCATCATCAACTTAACGAACAACGCGAAAGTTCTGGTCTTCAATAACCTCGCTGCTGCTATTCTATTCGAAGAAGAAAATCGGCGAAAGAACAAGGAGGACCAGCAAGCCGGCGCTCAACAGGTCGAAGCTTTGACGGTGATGAGAGGGAGGTCAACGGAACGTGGTTCAAGTGGGAGTCACATTCAAGGCAGGGGAAAATCAAGAAGTAAGAAGAAGGATATGAAATGCTACCACTGTGGAAAGAAGGGTCACTTGAAGAAGGATTGTTGGAGCCTGAAGAATTCCAATCCTCAAGGAAATCTGGCAAACGCGTCAGGTGGAGACGTATTGTGTAGCGAAGCAGCTATCTCAACGGAGAGCAGGAAGTCGTACGATGAAATATGGCTTCTTGACTCGGGCGCAACTTATCATATGACCTCTCGAAGAGACTGGTTCAATCACTACGAACCTGTCTTAGGAGGATCTGTGTACAGTTGCGAAGATAATGCCCTAAAAATCGTAGGCGTTGGAACCGTGAGGTTGAAGTTGCACGACGGTACAGTTCGCACTATTCAAGGAGTGCGGCACGTGGAAGGTCTCAAGAAGAATTTATTATCTGTGGGACAGCTCGATGATCTTGGCTGTGAAATCAAAGTTCGGGGAGGATAATGAAAATATTCCGGGGAGCACTTGTAGTAATGAAAGGTGAAAAGATTGCTGCAAATCTGTATACGCTGTTGGGAGAGACGGTGCAAGACGGGGAAGCATCTGTGGCTTCAGGAGGTTCAAGCGAAAGATCTACTATGCTGTGGCATCAGAAACTTGGCCATATGTCAGAACAAGGCATGAAAATTCTTGCGGGCCAGAATCTACTTCCGGGTCTCACGAAGGTGTCACTACCGTTCTATGAGCATTGCGTAGCAAACAAGCAGCATCGGCTACAATTCAACACATCCAATTCTAGAAGCAACAATATTCTAGAGTTGGTTCACTCTGATGTATGGCAGTCACCGATTTCATCCCGATGAGGAGGGAAGTACTTCGTGTCTTTCATCGACGATTACTCCAGGAGATGTTGGGTGTATATTATCAAGAGTAAGGGGATGTGTTTGCAACCTTCAAGAATTTCAAGGCTCGGGTCGAACTTGATACAGGAAAGAAGATCAAGTGTTTGAGGACGGATAATGGAGGAGAATATATTGGAAGGAATTTGATAGCTTTTGCAAAGAGAAGAGCATCAAAAGGCACTTCACTACGGCGTATACTCCACAACAAAATGGAGTGACGGAGCGGATGAACAGAACTCTATTGGAAAGAACAAGAGCCATGTTGGGAGCTGCTGGTCTGGATAAATCATACTGGGCAGAAGCAGTCAACACCGTCCTGCTACGTGATCAATCGATCGCCTTCAACGGCAATTGATCAGAAAACGCCGAATGGAGATGTGGACCGGAAAGCCAGTAGATTATTCCAAACTCCATGTATTTGGAAGTCATGTGTACGTGATGTACAATGCCCAAGAAACTACGAAGCTGGATCCGAAGTCCAGAAAGTGTTTGTTCTTGGGTATGCTGATGGTGTGAAGGGGTATCGCCTGTGGGATCCCACTGCCCACAAGGTTGTCATCAGCAGGGAGGTTATCTTCTTAGAAGATAAACCAATCGGAGAAAATGATAGCACTACAAGGGAAAGCTCAGAAACTACGACGATTCAGGTGAAAAGGAAGTCTATCGAACAAGATTCTTCTGAAGCAGCACCGGAGCACGAGGAAGGTCCAAGCGAATCTTCGGAGCCAGAACCTAGAAGGGGCACACGCAAAAGAGCCGCACCATCCTGGCATGAAGATTACGATATGGACAGTAACGTTGCATATTGTCTTCTAACTGATGACGGAGAGCATCAACTCTTCAAGAAGCACTGAACAGTTCAGATGCAGATCAGTGGTTGGCGGCAATGCAAGAAGAAATGGAAGCTCTACGAAAAAATAAGACTTGGGAGCTGGTGCCACTACCAAAGGACAGAAAGGCAATCGGCAATAAATGGGTCTTTAAGATCAAGCGGAACAACGACGATCAAGTGGAGCGGTTTCGTGCACGACTGGTGGTTAAAGGCTACGCTCAGAAGGAAGGCATTGACTTCAATGAGATATTCTCACCGGTGGTTCGACTGACGACTGTTCGGGTACTCCTGGCGATGTGTGCTACATTCGACCTACATCTAGAGCAACTAGATGTGAAGACGGCTTTTCTTCATGGAGATCTTGAAGAAGAGATTTATATGCTCCAACCGGAAGGTTTTGAAGACAAAGAAAAATGGAACTTGGTTTGTAGGTTGAACAAATCTCTATACGGTCTCAAACAGGCGCCGATGTGTTGGTATAAGAGATTTGATTCCTTCATCATGAGCCTTGGATACAACAGATTAAATGCAGACCCTTGTGCATATTTCAAGAGGTTTGGTGAAAATGATTTTATCATATTACTGTTGTATGTTGACGACATGTTGGTAGCAGGTCCCAACAAAGATCGTGTTGAAGAACTCAAGGCACAGTTGGCTAGGGAATTTGAAATGAAGGACTTGGGACCAGCAAACAAGATTCTAGGGATGCAAATTTACCGAGACAGAAATAACAAGAAGATTTGGCTTTCGCAGAAGAATTATCTGAGGAAGGTCTTGCGACGCTTCAATATGCAAGATTGTAAGCCAATTTCTACCCCACTTCTTGTTAATTTCAAATCATCCTCAAGTATGAGTCCTAGCAGTGAAGAAGGGAGGATGGAGATGTCTCGAGTACCGTATGCATCAGCGGTGGGAAGTCTTATGTTCGCAATGATTTGTACACGACCAGACATTGCACATGCAGTAGGAGTAGTAAGTCGGTACATGGCGAATCCGAGCAAAGAGCATTGGAGCGCGGTGAAGAGGATCCTACGATATATCAGAGGGACCTCAGATGTTGCATTATGTTACGGAGGAGCAGACTTTACTGTCAGAGGGTATGTTGACTCTGATTATGCAGGTGATCTTGACAAGAGCAAATCTACCACGGGATATGTGTTCACTCTTACTGGCGGAGCCGTAAGCTGGGTATCGAAGCTTCAGTCCGTTGTCGCAACGTCAACAACTGAAGCTGAATATGTTGCAGCTACGCAGGCAAGTAAGAGGCGGTTTGGTTGAAAATGATCATGGAGGAGCTCGGGCACGGACAGGAGAATATTCCTCTGTTCTGTGACAGTCAGAGTGCCTTGCATCTCGCAAAGAATCCAGCTTTTCATTCCAGGTCAAAGCACATACGAGTCCAGTATCACTTCGTTCGTGAGAAAGTGGAAGAGGGCACGGTTGATATGCTGAAGATTCATACGAAAGATAACTTAGCAGATTTCTTAACGAAGGCGGTCAACACTGACAAGTTCATTTGGTGTCGTTCCTCGAGTGGCCTAGCGAAGACGTAAGCAACATGAATGGCAAGGGAGAAAGAATGGTGTGAAGATCCGATTGATCCTCAATCAAATCTTCAAGTGGGAGATTGTCGACATAATAAGGCCAGATGGCCTTTTGGAATGGTCAAAGAAGCAACAATGTCAAAGTACTGCTGAAGACTTTGTAATGTGTTCAAATTAACAAATGAGGTAAGCACTTACCTCATTTGCTCAAGCTAGAATGCCTATAAATAGGCCATGAGAGCAAACGATGAGTGCATCCCACATATAAAATAAAAGAGAGATCAGAGAGGAGAGAAAATAGAGAGAAATAAAAATAGAGAGTTTGTCGGGTATTTTCTCCGACTATAAAGAGAGAGTTTGAGGGTTTTCTCCTTTATAGATTGAGAGGTTGTAACTCCTATATTTTTCCTCTATAGTGGATTCTTCTTCCTTGCCCGTGGTTTTTACCCCGATTTGTTTGGGGGTTTTCCACGTTAAATCTCAGTGTCCACATTTTATCTTTAATTGTTCAAATATAAGCCGCAGTATACTCGACCGGGTCCGCTGCTACGCCAACATTAGGAGCCAAAATCGACAGACAAAAATGACATGGTTGCGTTTTTCTGTCTTTTTTTTGGTAGGGTTTGGTTTCTTCGATGGTTGTCTTATTATTTCTTATTAAACCTTGGTTAAAGTGTAATAAACAATACCTATAAGGGGCAAATTTGTCATAAAGGTACCTTCTACTAAAAACGATTTCAGATGGGTACCTATATATACCATCTGGATTGCTATTCACCGCCCCCTTTTTCCTAGTCATCGCCCCCTAAAGGGCTGAAAAAAGACAAAATTGCCCTTTGAATTAATTTTTTATTAAAAGTCATTTTCCAGACAACAATTTTCATATAGCAATTAAACATTCAAATCAGACTCAAACAAAACAAAAAAAAACATTCAAATCGCAATCAATCATTCAAATCAGACTCAAACAAAACAAAACAAATTAACGTAAAATTCGTTCGTACGAATGTGAATTATCGAACTTGATTCGATCACGCGCGCGAAAAAAGTCCCGACCGAAAAACAATCTCGTCTTTTCGGGTCGGACCGAAAAATAATTTCGGCCACATCAAGGTAGGACCGAAACAGTATTTCGGTCGTACCTTGCAGAGGCCGAAAAAACATTTCGGCCGTGATGGTCCAGACCGAAATTGTGTTTCGGTCGTGACTGTTCCGACCGAAATTATGTTTCGGTCGGAACTGTTATGACCGAAAATACATTTCGGCCGGATCCGCCCGGGCCGAAAAAAATTTTCGGCCGGCTCCTATAGTGGCCGAAATTTCTCTTCGGCTATGTATATATATATATTTTTAATTCGATTATTTAATTAGATTATTTAATTGGATTATTTAATTAGATTATTTAATTGGATTATTTTGTATTATTTAATTCGATTATTTAATTAGATTATTTAATTAGATTATTTAATTGATTATTTATTTAATTGATTATTTTTAGATTATTTAATTGGATTATTTTGTATTATTTAATTCGATTATTTAATTGGATTATTTAATTAGATTATTTAATTGGATTATTTAATTAGATTATTTAATTGGATTATTTAATTAGATTATTTAATTGGATTGTTTAATTAGATTATTTAATTGTTATTATTTGTATTATTAATTTTTTATAACTATTTTGTAATATTACGGGTCCTAAAAGACTCAACCCGGCCGGGTCCGGGTCAGGTCTCGGGTCCAGCCAACCCCCGCCCGATCCCCGACCCGAAACCCGTCCCGGTTATTTTTTTCATTATATATTTATATATATGTCATAATTGTTAATAAAAAGCTATGTAGTCCAATGGATAAGTACTTTCTTTATCAAGTACAGGTCATGGGTTCAATCCCTAAATACTACTATATATGTTGAGTTTTTATAAATTACAATAAAAAATAAAAAAAACGAAAAAGTGAAAATTAATCGGGTCTGGTGGGCCGAACTGAAATTTCGGGCAAAGAAAAAACTAACTAAATATATAATTCTGGTACAAAATAGCGAAAACTACATACATAAATAATTCGAACGATCGATAGATAAAGAAATTCGAACGAAATTTTAGACCGGGCTGTGCACGGGCCGAACCGAAATTTCATAAGGGCAAAAACGTCTTTTTTCAGCCCTTTAGGGGGCGTGACTAGTAAAAAGGGGGCGATAAATAGTAACTCCCTATAACATTTTACTGACAAGGTACTGAGACGTTTTTATTTCATAGCAATGGGTATTTAATTGTTCATTCCCCTAATAATAATTTGAACGCCAAAAAGGAAGATTGAAATTCGATTACCTTGCAATGATAGATCTGTTTCAATCTTTCACGTATTGATAACCTGGGATTACTGTTTTTGTTTTTTTCATTTGTAGGGTTTGATTGCCGATTTGATTTTGATCGTGGTTTTCTCTTTCGACGACTCTTAGTTGGAATTTGAAATCTTGACGTTCTGGTGAGTCGAAAAGCGAACAGATCGGTGTATTAATTAGTCGTGATTTTAGGCTTTTTGTATCGGTTTGTTTAGAACTAATTGCAGTCGGTGTGAGTGGCTGAGATGAACGAACAACAAGCAATGATGAATCAAGCGCGCAACAACAGCAATTGCAGTTGATGAGCATGAGTCAGAACGCGATGACTATGAATCAGATGAATTCCCCAGCCTCAACCTCAGGTAATTAATGAATATGTATAAACCTCTTTATTCAGCTTCTTATAGTGCTTTATCTCAATTTGGATTATCAACTTTTGTATCTCTTTTGGGCAGATGGTACCGATGAATCGAAACTACGGTATGTGGGCAGACTCCTCTTCCGCAATTTCAGAACCCTAACCTCTCTAACCCCAATCCTGGTTCCATTAACACCACTGCCACCTTATCATAAATCTTTGGGACCTAGGAATAATTGGAAGGGTAAACGGATGAACAAACGAATGATTAGGAGAAAAGACTTCACGCAAAACCTGATTACTGGTTCCAGTGGAATTCCCGGAGGTGTTGGAAATATGATTGGAGCTGTTGGAGGTGTTGGAAATATGATTGGAACTGGTGGCAGCGTCGGGAATGTGAACTTTGGCAATTATCAGCCGCCTGGTTTGAATGATTTGCAGCGTCAGAATAGGCTGAAGACTAGGAAATTCTTTCCGAAGAAGAAGTTCAATACACAATAAAAAATATGGTATATAAGACCGTTGGCGGGGCTAACAGCCGCAATTATAACACTATTATGGTAATAGGTCTGCTGCCCCTATGCTCCTAGGAACACAACTTCATTCTTAATCAGGCTAAAAAGAGCGGTGGCATTGCATCATTGGTGTCTCCATCTCCTGGTACTCCAGCTGTTTTGCCGACTCAATTTTCTCTCCATCTAGGGAGGCTTTGGTGGACACGGCGAAGGAAGAATGGGGGTTGATGGGTATGGATCGATGAAGGGCTTCATTAGGTTAGATCTTCCCCTGGGCATGAATATGACGAGGAAGTGATGGAGGGTCTAGCGAGAGCGATTTCGAGGAGCACCTTGAAGTGGAGAGGAGATTGGACCAAGACTTGAGTCGGTTGAGATGGTATTCAACCCCAACAGTGCTGGTGGGATGGAGTATCACAACGTGTTGGAAAACAGGGTCGATGATCAGGATACTCATATTGCACAGTTGGAAGAGGAAAACCTTATTTTGAAGGAAGATTGCTCTTGATGGAGAGGGAGTTGGGGGATCTGAGGAGAAGGTTGCAGTTCTTGGAGAGGAGGGGAAATGGTATGGAGGAGGTGCTGGAGGATGATGATTCTGAGAATGATACTGAGAGCCATGAGGAGGAAGTCCATTCCATGGAGGACAATAACGAGGAGTCCAGCGAACAAATATGCATCATGGAGAAAGGAGCTCTAAAGTGAAAATGCCCGATGCTTTGAACACTCTGCTGCCTATGCTGAGGTGGAGAAGAATGCTACTTTAGGACATAAAGCTAGCGAAGTGATCAAAGATGAAAAGGATGTTTGAGTTTGCGAATGCTGAAGGGCGAAAAGGACTCCTCAAATGAGGAGTTTAAGGCGGGGAGAAATCTGAAGCAAACCGAAAATTCAGGAGAGAATAACTGTGGTGGATTGATGTCTGCTTTGACATTAGCTAAGAATGATGATATGGATCGTCTGGTCGTGTGATCATGGGACGAGATCATATAGAAGAGGCTGGAATTGCCAACCCAATTCTGGAAGTGGATGTTGATAACTGATTAAGTGAATAGTAGCGCAGAGATGATCGCTCTTCGTGGTTTTTTCACAAGAATAATTCAGCGTGTTTTGTTTGTACAGCAAATATAGGTTTTTCATGTAGGAATCATTGACCTGTGATGCATTGTGGCAAATTAGTGGAAAGAGAGAAGAGCTCGCCATGGTTTATTCCTCTTCTTGCCTTGCCCAGGTGTGCATAGGCATGCATATCTTCCTTTGTTTTCCGCACTTTTGTTTTGCAGTGTTGTTTTGAGTCTTAGACGTGTTTGATAATGGTACACTATTTATGCTGAATCAAAAGTTGTATTAGTTTGAAACTTGTTTTGACAAACATGGTGTTATGTAATTCGTTTTATTCAGTTTCCTCTCTTCGGGTTTTCCGTTTCTCTGCTTATTTTATCAGTCTTGCGCTTCATTTTTTGTTGGATTGACCTGAATCCCGATAACAAATATACTATGCTTTTAGCTTATTTAAAAAGTAAAAAATAAATAAAATCATGAATAATATATTACCAAAAAAAAAACAACTCGTAAGCCGGCTTGCGAGCTTTCGAGTGTCCACGATTGAGCTCGAGCCGGCCGCGAACACGTGATGGGCTCGACCTCGACAAGAGCTCGTCGAGCTCGAGCCGCTCATTCTCGAATCCATACCCACGTCCACCTCTTAATTATTATTATTTCATTATTATTATTATTATTATTTATTATTATAATATTATGTTGTACTATTATTATCAGTTACGAAAAACTCGTTACGTGCTCAACTTTGGATTCCGAAAAATAATTTGACACGGAATTTCAAATTCGACGAAGTATAAGAGTTTGGATTCCCCTCTTATTTGGGTAAAATCGAAATCCAATCGGTGCGATGCCAAACGAACGATTTGGGGCGAAATCCGGATTTCAATCTTCTACAGATTAGGGGTTGTCAGACTCAATTCCAAACAACATAAAACCAAAATTTCCAGATTTTCTGTATTGTACTAACTAACGCCTCATTTTCTTTAAAGGCCTACCAATCGAGGATCGAAAACTCGCCATGTACTGCGAATAGCAGCCGCCAGCTCGCGGGGAATCGCAGCACCCGACGAAGAGCACCTCGACAAGCTCCTTGAAAAGCCTCTTATCTTCTTCGTTCACAAAGACCATCGCCGCCCCACCTTCTGCAACCCTCCCAACCATTCTTTCATCGAATTAGGCATATCGCAAACAATCACCTGCCTCCTGCCAACAAAATTGACTCCCCGCCCCCAAAATCCCTGTCGCCACGAGCACTTCAGCTTCGCGACCAGAACGAACTCATCGCATCCCTCCTCTCCTTCATCGTCTTCTCAGCGTGGATGGACAGCGCTTTCTTCCCAGTCGTGTATGTAATCGCCTCGCAGAGCAGATCAGCGCCGAGCCTCGAGCCCACGAAACCACGACGGGC
Source organism: Craterostigma plantagineum (assembly GCA_027422505.1). Taxonomy (NCBI): domain Eukaryota; kingdom Viridiplantae; phylum Streptophyta; class Magnoliopsida; order Lamiales; family Linderniaceae; genus Craterostigma; species Craterostigma plantagineum. The sequence continues at coordinate 25,611 of JAPQWV010000406.1, forward strand.
GGCTTGAAGTGTTGCTCGCTCATCAGCACGTCGAAGAGCTTCTGTTTCTTCTTCTTCTTCCTCGACCCATATCGCAGTTTGCTTTACCGCTCGATTGGGCTTGCTGATTTCTTCCTACGGAGATAAAGGCGACGCCTTCCGCCTAAAGGTTGCAGCTTTTTCGACCTCTTTGAGACGGTGGCAGAGTACATCAGCACTTGGGGCCGAGACAGAGCCTGGAAAATCTGAGTAGCTTGGTCGCGAAATCCCGTTCGATCATGCAGTTGACTTCGTCGAGGACGAGAACTGAGACGCTGCCCAAATCGAAGTCGTGCTTCGTTAGTAGGTCTATTAGCCTGCCCGGCATGCCCACGATCATCGACGCACCTTTTTCCAGGCGGTGGACTTGGCCCGCCATTGGGTCGCCCCCGATTACTAAAGCTGTCTTGAAGGGAAGGCCTCTGCCCAGAATCTTGGCCTGCTCTTCGACCTGTATGCAGAGCTCTCTAGTAGGAGCGAGACGATCGCCCGAGGCTTCTGTTTATCGGTTTTCTAGCTTTGAGCAGTGAAAACTATAGGGACTAGAAAAGACGCAGTTTTGCCCGACCCAGTCTGGGCTGAGACGAGGAGGCTTTGGCCGGCCAAAAGCTGCTGGATTGCCTGCATTTGAACGGGCGTAGGCATTTCGTAGCCAAGTTCTGAAGGAGCCTTTGTGGAAGATAGCAAGAATTGAAGGATAGAATGGGGCTGGGAACGCTATTTCCTCCCTTTACGGATATGTCGAGTTTCTTCCTCAGAAGCTCGTTTGGTCGTGTTTGATAAAAAGGCATGTTGTTGTATCATTGCCTATAAAAATGGCACGAGGCCTCATTTGAGAAGAGCACCCCAAATCAGATTAAGAGAGAGCGAGTAAGAGAGAGAGGTGAGGGAAGATGAGAAGAAAAAAGAAAAGAAAAAAAGGAGAAATCTTGTCCGGAGTGATAAGGGTGAGAGCGTGTAGTTTTTACAAGGTAGTTGAGAGTGAGTACAAAAACATTATCCGGTGGGTAAGGGGTCTCGAGTTTGGTTTAAACACGAGCGTTATTTTGTACGGTGTAATTCTCAAATATAGTAAAACTATTGTCTCTCTGTGGAGGTAGCGGGCGCATTGGCCGAACCACGTAAAAATCTTGGTGTTCTCTCGGTGTCATTTTCGGCTTTATTAATATCCGATAAATTGTCGTGTGGTCCAATACAACTAACCGCTGACACAAAATTAATATTACCGCTCAAACCCCAACAAGTGGTATCAGAGCCAAACCCTGCTGGTATTGTGAGTATGCTCTGTGGTTGCAGCTGTGTCTGATCTTCCACATCGGAAAAGATATCAGAGGGAACATCGATCGAGGGAGCCAATGTCAGAGCGAGGTTCAACGGGTGATGCCTTGTGCTGAAGAAATGATGGTACAAAATGGACGTTGATGGGATGCTCGGTGTCGGGCGGAGCTTGTGCGGTGGTGGAGTTTTGGCGAGTTATGGCAATAGTGCTGTGAGGCAGGTCGTTAGCCTTTCCTGGAAATTTTGATCAGTACTTTTGGGCGGGCTGTGAATCTCTGCAGGATAATAACGACGGATGACAGCAAATTGCGACAGTGTGTTGGTGCGGGAGGTTTCACTCTTCGGCAGAGAAGAGTGAAGGATGTGTTCGTCAAGGCTGGGTCATAGGCTTTGATGGGAGACGAGGAAAAGTCGGAGTAAATGACGAAATATTTGGGGTCATGATGTGTCGGAGAGGAAGAAGTAAGGCCCTCTGCTTCTTACATCGCTTCCTGATTCTGGTGATAATTTGATCACAACCATCCGGTACGAGACGGTGCAGACGGTGGATGGTGGAGTCAACTCTTTTGGAGCAAGAAAAGAGAAGGCGGTCAAATTATGGTGATAGTCGGACGTTAGCTATTTTTCAGAGTGAATCGTAGAGAAGGTGATACGCCAAGGGATTTGGGGACAACAGCAGGTCCAGATCCAGGTGGCGGGAAGGCCTGTGATGCTACAAATGTGGTGAGCCGGGACACATCAGGAGAACGTTCCGACTTGGAGGAAGGACATATGGTTAGGAAATTCCACAACGGCGGTAGTACACGTTTATCTTGGAGACGTTCTCGCAGTCTCTAATGATGGCGCTCGTTCTCAGGAAGAAGGATATTAAATTCGGGTTTGCTCCAAGAATATTTGATTTGTTTCCGGAAAATGCGAACGGTTTTTCGATCTCCAATGGGCCGATGGATATCGTTGTGTTGTTCGGTGTGTTGGAACGGGGAAGATCAAAATGGTTGACGGAGGGTACGCATTTTGGGTGGTGTACGTTGTCTCAAAGGTTGCGTAGAATTTAATATTCTTGAGCCAGTCAGGTTCCAGGGCTATGGAGTTTTCATAGCAGGGAAAGTCTGTGAAATCACACATGGTGGGAAATGATCCTACCAAAAGTGAGAAGAGTGAGGAAGTTTGTAGCGTCTGCATGTGATATGGTACATAATACTCCGCTTTGATGGGTTCACGAAAACCGCGCTCGCATGGTGGAAAGGCAGATGATCGTGAGAAGGGAGTCCGCTGTGAAGGGGTTGCATCGAAAGTCCCTCTTCCGAGTCGACGGGTATAGTCAGTCGGGCTGACAGTTGCACATAGGATTGGCCGCTGAGTGAGTCAAGTGGTGTAGGCCCGGTAATCTTGATTCGGTTTATGTGTAGCTGGACAGGAAGGCCATAGACTTTCGTGATAATTACGAACGGGTTACTCTCAAGTCAGACTACTGGAATAAGCGTTTGACGATGATGAAGATGATGGTGAGCCGAATGTCCGAATGTGGCTGAGGGGGAGAATTGTTGGGTGCAACTGGGGTGAGCGCGGTGCGTTTGGGCGGGTTTTATATCGAAATTTTCAACCCACCCAATGTATTGCGGTTCTTGAAAATTTACCCCAAACCCGATCATAAAATCTTAACCCGATACTTGCGAGTTTGCTTGTGTTGGGTTGGTTGGGGCGGTTTTTGCGGTTTTTCGTACTTGTTATCACGAGGAAAGATCCCTATAGTAAGTAATGTAAAAATACATATCATAAACGTGGATCAAAAATAAAATATTACATAGTATAATGTCATCTTAACAATAAACAATAGTAACAAGCAAAGTAGGATACTCACATTCCCGAGATAGGAAAAAACATTAGTACTTCAATCAAAGGATTTTTTAAGTTGTGTGTGTTACAATCGAAGGCCCGAGCCTCCCTTCCAACCTCTTTGTACTAACTTAGTGGCTATTAATATTTTATCTAAATTGGCTTTCCTATTTCCATTGGGTTAGGGTTTAGGGTTATATATATATATATATATATATATATATATATATGGTGCTCACCTTATGTGAGCACCTTATATGGGCACCTGCTGATTTGCACCCATTTGTGCAAATCAGCATGCCGTTCCACTCAATTGTGATGTGCATTAATCAACACATTTAGGTGTCATAGATCGACACATATGATCTGATGTGGCATGTGTCGTCTTATGGTGCTCACCTTATGTGGCACCTTATATGGGCACCTGCTGATTTGGCACCGATTTGTGCCAAATCAGCATGCCGTTCCACATCAATTGTTATGTTGCATTATCAACACATTTTAGGTTCATATATCGACACATATGTGCTGATGTGGCAACGTTTAACGTGGTATAATCAAGGCCACACATTAGTGCCACATAAGACGTTACACCATGCCACATCAGCATCATATGTGTCGATCTATGACACCTAAAATGTGTTGATTACCACATCACAATTGGATGTGGAACTGGCATGCTGATTTGGCACAATCGGTGCCAAATCAGGAGTGCCCATATTATGTGCTCACATAAGGTGAGCACCATATCATTCCTCTATATTTATATAATATGTATATATATATTATATTAAGCTTATATTTTATTAAGCCCAGGCCTTTGTTTAAACTGTCACTAATTCAATTAATATAATCTGTCTATTGCTCAATATATCTCATATACAAAATAATTATTTTTTAAAAATAATATAAAATGAAAAAAGATACTACACTGCCATGTTTTTTAAAAAAATAATATAAAAACTAAAAAAATCATTCACTATCTTTTCCTGCAAAATCAAAATTTGGTATTAATTTATATTTAATATAATTTACACTATGTATTTAATATAAATCAATATAGTATATGTATATGCACAGGCATTTGAGTATGCAGAATTACTAGTATATATTAATGCTTAGGTCTTCCTAGCTAGACAATTTGAATTAACTATTGGTACAACTATTTTATGAATATTTATAAAACATAACATAGTAAAATTATTTTTTAGTATATGTCGTTGGTGCGGTTTTATGCGGTTTAAAAATACAAATCCAAACCCGACCGCAAAATATGCGGTTTTTATATTCTAAAACCCAAACCACCCATCGGCTCGTTGAACCCGACACTTGCGGTCTGGGTTGGGTTGGGTCGATTGGGTGGGGCGGTCCGACGGTGTCAATGCTCCACGACCCTATGTGCAACCATGCCAACCACTACAAGATGGAGACCAACATGTGCATTAAGAAAGCAATCATGGAGAAATGACGTTTGCACTACATCTTGTTATTTGGCATCTTGTTTGTATCATTGCCTATAAAAGGCTTGTTTGTATCATTGCCTATAAAAAGGCACGAGGCCTCATTTGAGAAGAGCACCCCAAATCAGATTAAGAGAGAGCGAGTAAGAGAGAGAGGTGAGGGAAAATGAGAAGAAAAAAGAAAAGAAAAGAAAAAAAGGAGAAATCTTGTCCGGGTGGATAAGGGTGAGAGCGAGTGTAGTTTTTACAAGGTAGTTGAGGGTGGTATAAAAACATTATCCGGTGGGTAAGGGGTCTCGAGTTTGGTTTAAACACGAGCATTATTTTGTACGGTGTAATTCTCAAATATAGTAAAACTTTTGTCTCTCCGTGGAGGTAGGCGGCATTGGCCGAACCACGTAAAAATCTTGGTGTTCTCTCGGTGTCATTTTCGGCTTTATTAATATACCGATAAATTGTCGTGTGGTCCAAATACAACTACCGCTGACCCAAAATTAAATATTACCGCTAAACCCCAACGTTTCTTTCACGACAAAGTTTCATACATGTTGCTTTTCAAGATGGAGCGATATGAAAATGAAGTTACAAATTTGCGTTCGCTTGCTGCAATTGGGGTTCATGTTTTGTGAAAGGGAAGAAGAGTAGATCATTGTTAATATTTGATCACCCCACTTTGCATATATTTATGTCATGTGGAACTGCTTTTCAGATTTGTGTTTTCGTTTTTCCGTCGTTGGCGTTCAATGTTGTGTTCGATATGTTGGCCTTATCCTAAGCCTAGTCTTTTTAACTGTAATTCTTTTTTTTTTTTTTTGTCTCAGAAGGCCAAGTGTGTTGGGATTGAACAGGTATTCAATATTAGTGAAACAGCTTGGAAGTCCAGTTGATTTTGAGCTGCCTGAATCATTGAATAAATCAAAACCTCTGCCTTATAATTCCATCAGGAAAAGTATCCATCAGCACAAGAACTGATATTTACATTATTCTTTGGCATTGAATGAATTTCTTGATGATTTTACTTTATGAGCAGCCGTCTATACCTAAATATTGTCATCCTCCATTACAATTATATGGCTCTGTTTCCCCCTCATTCACATTTGATTTCTGATCCTTCCTTCTTCCTTGGTTGCAATAACCTGTTTGAGTTTGTTTTGGTTGAGCTTAACTTTCATAGATATATCTGACCAAGAAGATTAAAAGGCGTTTGGAAGACGATGGAATTTTTGTTTATGTAGCACGTCAGCTGGAGCTTCTGGTGTTTGTGGTAAAGATTGTCTTTGTGGGTAAGGACTAAGGACTGCTAGAACTAAGCATTCTTCCATTGTTATTGATGTGCATAATGGAGTTAAGATTTTGATGAATGTGTGTATTTAACCTTCCGTCGTTCTTTCAAATTGTTCACAATAAGCTTTTGCCACGTTTTCTCTTATATGATGATTTGTGTATTTAACCTCTCTAGCTGGAAGGATGAATATTTTCGGTTGGTATATAAGTTGTCTTCTATTCCAGCATGCTAGGTCTAGCTGCACCGCTGGCTGTAAATGTGGGAGTTCATGCATGAACAAGCCATTTCACCAAAGAATTATGAAGAAAATGAAGTTGTGAGGGTAAACGCTCCGTCTTTTCTTGGTGTGGGTTTGCCTGTTACAAATGTTATACTCATTGCCTAAATAAATTGAAGTGCTTCCTTCAGACTGATAAATGTGGATTGGGAGTTGTGGCCGAAGAAGATATTGAGAAAGGGGAGTTTGTAATTGAATATGTTGAGAAGGTATGAAGATACACCTATTGAGTCTTTTATATTTACAAATAGACATTATCTGTATGTGAAAGTTTTTTGTGACCTTTGCAGTTATTGACGATAAACATGTGAGGTAAGACTTTGGAAAATGAACGTCATGGAGAAACTAACTTTACCTCTGTGGAATCCATGGTGATTGATGCGGGAAACTAAGTCCTTACATACATCACAGCTAGCTAGCCGCCCAAATGCAGAAGTGGTTAGATGATTCTATACAGTTTTATCATATTTGAGGTCCCACGTTTTTCTTACTACACGACCCTATTACAGGATGATTGATGGCGAGACGAGGAATTGGCATATTTGCACTCGTAATATTAGAAAGGGCGAGCACCTGACCTATGACTATCAGTATGGGTTTTGTGCACGTTACTGAGAAGTTTGTTCTACATGTAGTTCCTTGGCTTTGATGTAATCAGTATGGTAATCATTCTGACTTTCATGGCAGGTTCGTGCAGTTTGGTCGTCGGAAATTGGGAGTTAAACAAGTGGCTGCCGACTCTCCTGACACGACGGATATTCTCTCAATCTCAGTGTTTATCACTTGGACTAACTCACTGCATCATGTATTCTGAAGGTTAATGCTAGAGGAGTTCTTGGTTTTCTCGATCCTATGAATGTTTTTATCTTTTCCCAAACGCATATTCCTCAAGAATTGACTTGTATAGTTTTTAGTGTCAATATGTTGTATTTTATTTCTCTCTTCAGTAGGTCCAATTAAGCCTGCTCACAGAAGAAAAACTACAAGAAGGAACTGCACTGGCTGCATAATATAAGATTGCTTCACTATTCTGATAAAAGGTTTAAATAGAGTCAGTTGCTTGAATTTTATCTTGTCCGCCTATTTTATTTGTTTTATCGGTGTTATGCTTTGGATGCCTTGTGAGTTGTTTCTCGTAAGGTGACTTTTGCAATGTTCTTTCTGTTTGTTGGCATTGTTCAGTAGATTACATGAGTAAAATGGAGATGCAAAGCTGAAACACACCACCTCTACTTCAACTCTCTCTCTCTCTCTCTCTCTCTCTCTTATTATATATATATATATATATATATATATATATATATATATGGTTAGGTACATTCATCATGCTTCGTCTTTTCTAGGTCCTTTGGGATGATAAGACAAATTTAATTCCATGACAAGAAAACATTTGGTAAGACAGGATCTTCTTAATTTGATAATACAGTTGTGAACACTGTTTTTCAGGGTATGTATCACTTTTGCAGATAATGTTTGAAGACGGAAGTTCGGAGCTTGTTGACTTGTCAAAACATGAATGGGAGTTCTGTAATTCTTGCTTCTGTATCATTCATTACGGTCATGCAATCTTTTTCAGATTCTTCCATGTTTTTCGTCTTCTTTCTTCCTTCTCGAGTCTCTATTTTTCTTTTCTTTTTTTCCTTGCAGAAACTTATCGTAGATTGTGTTACTCACTACCTCAACAGAATACAAGATTATATCGTTGAGGCGCAGCTTCTTGTTGTATTAGTAGAATTGTTGTTGATCCCTATTTTCTACAAATGCCTTTCCAAGATTGAGGCTCAAGAACCATAGAATGCTTGATCACTGTTTTTTATTATTTTAAGTAAATCATTATGATTTTTGCAGTAGAGTAACCTATCTATATTAATCTTTTTAAGATGACGAATTAGTTGTTGAGAAGGTAAGGCCAAACCAAACATAGGGATTAGTTTCAGTTGTTTTGAACAGGTGATACTTTCTTTTCTAAACCTGCTAAAAATATGCATTGAAGGGAAGCACTGGGATTATTCTGATTTTAATTGTGGTAAGGCAATAAATAAAATGAAACAATGATCGATCAAACAATGAAATAGAGTGACGAGAGAAGTATCAATACGTCACCCAGAAGAAGACCCACCACATCGAACACAAATTTTGGAGCAAACAGTCCCCAGACCTGCCCAAAGAAAATAATTATAATGATGATGATAATGATAAAGATAATTCATTTTTCAAATGTTCCCAACAAAGAATAATACCATCAAATGGCGCCTTTGAATCGTTACACATAGCATTGTGAAAGTGGTTGTTAAGGAAGCAACAAGACCGTATATTAAATACGCCTGAAGCAAAATAAGAGCAAGGTGAATCAATGCTCAAATGAAGAATGCAGAATATAAAGAAAACTAAAAATTGCGAATATAACTTACTTGAGATAATCTCAGTGAAAATGCTTGTTTGTTCTGCGTTAATGGGTAATGAGAACATGCGATAAGGAGCGGGATGCCAAATATCGGGATGATGTGAGAAAAGCCGAACGTCTCAATGGTCAGAAGAATCGCTTGACGTACAATGTTGAACTCATCAAACCTGGAAAGAGTTGGGCAATTAGGTAATAATATCCTTCTTCAAGATTATATCTGAAAGATCATCCTTTAAAACACTAAGTGCGTTAGCTGTTACAAATGCGACTTCTCACCCGACAAATGCTGAAGCGTATCTGAGGCCATCAAAAGTGCACCTGCAAACCAACATCCAGAGGTAAGTTTCACTCGTATAATCAGAACAGAGATGGAAAACTCTTCGAGAAAATTGTTACTTTTCATGACATGAAACGACTTCCATTTCATTACACAGTCTCCTCCTATTGATCGAGCTTGTATTAGATAACGTAATGATCATCAAGTGCATATTGAGTCTCCTTCCTACCCAACGAATGTAAATCTTACCAGTGGCCTGTAGCAAAGAAGAAGCACACAGCCAGAAGACTCCACTGTGTAACCGAAAGTGCATAAGGAAAGGACGATGCAGAGCCATCATTCTTAGGATCCCATTCGAGTGACATTAACCTAATTAAGCAAAAACCTACAGAGTGCAAACTCATATTAAACATAGATACAGAGAATGTCAATGAAAAGTAAAAGATAACGCTGATGCAAAGATCTGCAAATTAAAAACCATAAGGTATGGCGTGCACCTCCAATTACAGATCCTAAGGCAAACAGGGGACCCTGCTTTCCAGATAAAATCATTATCGTTGAACTCCATGCAGATAACAGAGCCAATGCTTTGATAGCAGTTGTTTCTCCAATATTAAAATCCTCTTTCCGAAAAATAAGCCAGTCTATGGCCAATAATAACAGTTGCACAAGTCCAGTAGCATATATCACTCGAGGTATAACGTAGCCATTTTTACCTCCAAGCAAAGAGTGTGGAGTGAGTAGGCCACTATGAGAGGCTTCATATATGGGTATGAGCAAATAGGTAAAGAAAGTCGCTGCAATGACACATTTCACGATTCCCCTAGATGTACGGGAATAGACGCTCTTGTACAGAAAACATGCCATGATAATGATAGCTAATATTGGCAGGGCTTCCACTGCGTATGTCAAATACATACAGTCGCTTCCAATTTCCAGTATCTGAGTAGAGTCTACCTTTAAGAATAAAGAATTGACAGCCTGCTTCAGTTGTCCAAATTCAATACTGATTCTGAGCAGAAGAACCAATAGACAAAGCACCAGTGCCTGCGAATACGAAAGAAAATTGAGCGACCAATCGTGTACTTTGTCATGTAACAGAATTCATTACGACATTCAACCAATTGAGGAGCGTATTTCAGGCATGTAAACACATTATTTGGTTGAGAAACATACTTCAAGTAGTCTCATCCTTTTTAGTGTCGCATGGCGCAACTGAAGCAGTCCAATTGTTGCTGAAAGAAAACTAGCCACCCAGCCCTCTTCTACTGCATTTGCAGAGAAAGATCAAATGAGGACCAAAGTCGGTGAAGGAAAAGAGTATAACTTGTGCTTATTTTTCCAATTAGCTACCAAAATTCGTTCTCACAGAAGCTAGAGCAGAACAATCACGAATATAACTGTTGGAAAGAAAACTGAAGGCCCGTATCAGCACTACGAGAATAGCAAAAATCACCCAAATAGATTTCAAGGAATAGACAGAGGAACTAGAAGAACATCCTGATAACTTTTCCAGCTTGAGAATGAAAAAGACATGCAGATAAAGTGAGCCTAACAGGAAGCAGAGACCCATTCCCATCAGCTTCAAGTTAAACTCAGTCCAGCTAGATCGTGCTAGTGATGCTACCCTTTGCAAAAACGTTGAATATGCATCAAGTTGCCTCCTAAATGCAGAAGGATTCTCATTCTGGACAAGAATCTTCGACGTTACTGACCAAAATTCCTGTGCTTTGGCATAAAGCTCCCGTACATGCAGTAATTCATTCTCCGAAAATCCAATAAGTGACAAAGATGAGTATACATCAATGTAATTTTTCACCTGTACATGGAATCAATAGTAAATAAGATGTCTTTGAGTTTTAAATATCTAACAGTACACAAGCCACAAGGTAAAAGTTCATATCTCTAATGACCCAGGTTACAGTAACATAAGTTCATCGGACTGTATGGACCAGAGGAAAAAAACTATCATATGAATGAGGAAAAAACTCACAGCAGTTATTTGTGGCATGTAAAAGCCAATGAATTTAACCTACCTGCCAAGAATTGATACATAGGACATTGACATAATTCTGCATCCAACTGTTAACTTTCGATGCAATAGGACCTTCGTCAGCTGCTGAGCCTTCCATATTCCATGAACCACCAGCTAAGGAATAAAGTTCAGCATTGACATGCCCAATGCTGAAGATAGGTTTAGACAAATTATTTTTTCGCATTTCTCCAGAGTATCTTCATGTAACGAAATGCAAGATTTAAAATCCAGGTCCAGGCATCACAGGAACCCAAGGGTGAAGAACGAGCATCAGAAATATGGTTTGCTTATAAAAGAAGAAAATGGAAGGAAAAGTTTCAGATCATATGACTTTGGTGCTGTACCTTCCGAAAGGAAACGGGAGCCCAAGAAGAGCAGAAACAGTTACAGCAAAATCAAGCTGCAGTGCAAGGGTCATATTTAGCAACACAAAATTCTGCTTAGGAATATTTGAGAATCCATTATTACATCAGATTACAGACCTGATAAATAGAGCTGGCACATATCTCCCTTCCATGCTGGTAATCATGTAAGAAAAAGGCAGAAATTAACAGATGTATTGCAACTTTCTGTTGGAGGATGTGCTGAAGTAGATATCCCGTGAGATTTCTCTCTGAAAACGTCAGTCCAAATTTTTTTTCATAATTTTTCAAATCTAGGTGTTTCCAAGTTTAATAAATATTCTCTGAACCGACATACAAGAATAGCTACAGCTAGTGGAATAGTAGCTAGCATCTTCCATGATCCACCAAACAAATACAGATAATGGCGTCGAGACTAGTTATAGTAAAACACCCATACCGTGTCATGTTTGCAAGACAAACTATCAAATGCTGCCTGTGCGGTAGGTGGAGGTTTATTTAAACTTAGTGCAAACATAGTCGTTTCCACCTGTCAAACGCGCTTGTTCATTGGAAGTTTTCTATAGATACACTGTATAAGGAAGAGTGAAATGAAACAGAAACAGCACCTCCTCAGCAGTGCCTCCCCCGTGATCACCATTTAATGTTTGTCCGTGATCTCCCATAACAAGAAGCATAGTATTCTCATGCAAACCACCTGGTCCGCTTTGGCTTTCCAGCACTCGAATCACTTTCTAATGTATGGAGAAAAACATGTTTCAGTAATAGATTATGTAGAAAAAGAAGGATGAAAAAAAAGGGTAATCTTCTATTATTCTGAATTATAGAAATACAAATATGACATAGGTATTTATAGAGTTTCTAAAGATAATATATTAAGTAAATATTCTCTACGATTCCTAAGATAACTCATGATTACAGAAATAGACGAAGATAATATTCGGTTGCTAAGCATCAATAGCGGGATAAACGAAGTTGGTCTTCTGTTTAATGCTCCGTTTTATTCAGTAAGAATCAACAAAGGCCAACACTAATCTCATACCAGCGCGCTCATCATCATCAAAACTTCAAACAGTTAAGTAAGCATCAACAAAACTGCCTTTTTTATATAATCATTGTGATTTCACAGCTCCAATTTTTGTTTAGTTGTGCCCACAGACATTATAGCCGATGCTTCCACTGCTTTGCTTCTACGGGACGTAATAATCGTCAAACTGACTTGCATATTGGACCAATCTATTGTTTCCACCACCTAGAACTGCTACCGCTAAAAAGGTGACGAACAGAGGCAATTTCTTCAATAATTCGAAGAAATTGTGGAGCCGAATCTATAGCAACCACGATATAATATGCTAATGCATAACGCGAACTATGACTTTCCAGCTTATCTTAACCGCATATCCAAATAAAGAACGTGTTTTCCTGAGTCCAAATTCAACCCTATCCATGGTTGATGTTCATTATTTTGTGGATTCCAATTCAAAAAGAATGGAACTGACATCCATCTTCACAAAAACAATTTTTGATATGAGGATCTGATAAAAATTCGGCAAAATTCAGAACCCAATTGCCAGTCAAGAGGGACTTTCTCGCAAAATTTACCTCTATGATATTGTTGTACTGCTCTAACTTGTCAGTCATTGCTGTAGATTCTACGCCAAATATGTGTCCAGCGTGATCCTGTTCCATGTACAAATAACAAAAGGTTAAAAACCACTACCATTATAAGAACAAAAACAAAAAGCTTACCACCCCAAGAAAATGAGCTATCAAAACGTCCCAATCGTCTTCATGCAAGGCAGGGAATAAATTTTCGATGCAGCCATTGTCAACCTGCCCAATGACAAGAGTTGAAATAGGTGAACGAAAAGTAGTACGTTGAATTTTACAACATAAATTTGTTTTGTATTGACTGTAAAATTAAAAAAAAAAATATTATAAAAGAAAAATACCGTATCTAGATCTTTGACATTAAAAGAAGGAAAAGGGTAAGACTTGATGAAATGATCCGGGAATAGCTGCGTCCACGTGTCATCACCCATCATCACCACCCTTTTACCATTTTGAACTAACTGAAACAACACAAGTAATATCCATCACAGAACATAAGCCAACATAAAAATTAATGTTGCTTTTTCATTATCAACCATCCATGAATCTTACTTTGTAGAGGTATACGGGTCAGACCTGATGAATCAAGTTATCTTCAACAATTGCTGGTGCACCAAAACTATTTCCTATATCAATAAAAGTGGGGAGGCCACCGGTAGTCAAACCCTTAAGAGAGAATGTCATAACAATGTTAGCAACAAAGGGGAGAGAATAACAAATTGTAGAAGAAGCTAGCTAATACAAGTACCACATAATCACCTTTAGGCGTTGCAAGCTAGTGGTGGGAGGATCAGCTATCGCTTTAAAGATTCTAGAGGATGATTGGTTCTGACTAGCAACTTTATGCAATACTTGTAACTTATCCATCCAAGGTTTCTTTTCTGCAAAACAGAAATACGAACATACAAGTTGAATCCTTCCTTCCTAGAGCAGGGCATATGAAACAAAACTAGAGGAAAATAAAAACTGAGGCATTTTCCTGGAAAGAACGTGCTGGGGGCTGCAAAATCAAATCTGCAATGAGAACCAACTGCTTGTTAAAAGAGTCAAAAATTCAAGCTTGCTGATACAAGACATAGAGAAACAATATGAAAGAACCTAAGAGCGTCCAGAACAATTATGACAAGGCGCTCAACGGCGGGTTTAGTCCAACAAGAACCATCTTTTGTCTGATTGGAATTCTTAGGCGGGGAAAAGCAAGGAGACTTGTAAACGTCGTCACACTGACTATACTCAGAGAGTTCATAACGAGTGAGAAGAAAACCCCTGATGAATAGTAAAATGGAAAAACCGTGAAGAAGGAATAGAAGAAGAAGCATTGCTAGAATCCTCCGCTTCCATTTCAAATGCCCACAACTTTCGCTCATTGCACAATATGCCCTGTGAAATCAATTAGGTCCAATAAGTACAGCTTCAAAATAGAAAGCAGATGCATAACAAAAAAAGACAGCCCCACGTGCAACGGAGTGGTTTAAAATCAACACAGGAAAACCCGAAAATTCTCCAGACACTTTCATTGAATATGCTCGAAGTAATTCTATACTGACTCTAGCACAAGGTTATGACTCTATTCTCATCAAATGCAAGGACCAGCTATAAAACACAGACTAAAAAACACAGAAACACAATAAAAGGATCTCAATTTCATACGATCACAAGAATTAATGTAACAGCAATAAAAACGCGGATCACTGCTCAATAACCAGCTATGTATACACATGTACACGCAACGGCATAGCATTTTAAACACAAAATCAATGATCACATTTAACAGAAAAACGTACAGCTTCTGCTCATCGTCGATTTCGATCTTCCTCTGGCTGGCAACCGGTCGTCGGATTCGCAATATTGAACTACAAAAAATCCATGTCAGAAACCATAAATCAGATTCCTAAACACGCAAATAAAAAAAAAAAAAACGTTAGCTTAAGGGTAAGAAAGCTTAGAGACGGAAACCTTCATCGTCGAAGGAAATCGGCTGCAGTTATCAGCGGGATTTTTAAGTAAATGGCTTTTGACGTGGTCAACGTTAAAAAAATAGCCTCCAAATGTAAAATGACTTTAACGCCCTTACTAATCGGCTCCCAGAAAATGCGGGGTCCCTTGTTACATAGCACGGATCCCCTAAGCAGGGGGCCCGCCCCTGCTGTGCAGCAAATGGGCGGGACCTCTGCTAGCATGGGCGGGGCCCTGCTATATAGCACGGGTCCCCTGCTATATAGCACGGGACCCCGCCCATGCTGGGCAGGGGACCCGTGCTATATAGCAGGGGCCCCGCCCATGCTAGCAGAGGTCCCGCCCATTTGCTGCACAGCAGGGCGGGTCTCCTGCTAGCATGGGCGGGGCCCCTGCTATATAGCACGGGTCCCCTGCCCAGCATGGGCGGGGTCCCGTGCTGCAGTAGGCACAACACAGCACGGGACCCCGCCCATGCTGGGCAGGGGACCCGTGCTATATAGCAGGGGCCCTGCCCATGCTAGCAAAGGTCCCGCCCAATGCATTTGGGCAGTCATATATATATAATAAAAAATATGTGTTGGGATTTGAACCCACGACCTACTACTTGAACGTCTGACTACACAACCACTGGACTACACCACACCCGCCCACCCTAGTGCGGCCCAATTTAACATAATGGTTTTTACAAACACTGTAAAAGACGAAAATACCCTTAAATTGAAGGCTATTTTTCAAAAGGTAGAATCGACGGAGCTATTTTTTTAAAGTTGACCGAGTCAAAGGCTATTTTTTAAAAGACCCAGCTCTGAGATGTACGTACTGCTCCAAAGATCAGCTTAGGGCTTCGTTAGTGGCCATCTGAACCCTTTTATATAAGGCCGTTTCCACTTCTCCTTTTTAACTTTGAGCCCACCAAGCCCAACTTTTAGGAATTTGACCACTATCTAAAATATACTTAACATGTAAATTATAATTAACCCTAATTACATGATTTTCTTAATAATATGATTAATAAAAAAATTGTTAAAATAATTTAAGCTCTATATCATCACTCTCACTAACCTGATAGAACAACAGAAGCTTGATTTGATTTTACGAAAGAAGGGAAGTTTTCACTTACACAACTTAGTCGGTGTTGTACTGCACGCACAATGGTCTAGAGATCACTTTCTCAACAATGAGAAATGGTATAGAGATCATCATCATCAATGATCCGCACTATTTCTTCGTGGAACTCAGTCATACGCAGAGCAGTAAACGACGGCGATCCTCATAAGGCTCTTTCACTCTTCCACCAATTGAAGCAGCAATGTCTCAACGCCCCAACAACCTCACCTTCCCCTTCGTTGTAAAAGCCTGCAGCAAGTTATCAAACCCCAATTACACGCAGGCGATCCACGCCTCCGCCGTCAAGTCGCCGGCCGGCGAAGACATCTATGTATACACCACCTTGGTCGACGCCTACGTAAAGTGCGGTGATCTCGAAAGTGCAGGCAAGGTGTTCGACGAAATGTCCGTGAGAGACGTAGCTTCTTGGAACGCAATGATCATGGGATTTTCTCAGGTGGGTTCTTCAATTAGAGTCATGTCTCTCTTCAGTGCCATGAGGGTTGACGGGTTGGAGCCCAACGCAGTTACTCTAATGGGTTTAATACAATCTGCTTACACGGCGAGGGACGCGATTTTACTGACGAGCGTTCACTGTTTTGGCCTCAAATTCGGGCTAATCGAAGATGTCTCCGTCGCTAACACAATGATTTCTGCTTACGCAAAATGCGGCGAAATTCGTGCGGCTGAAACGGTCTTCGACTGCATCGATTCGAATTCTCTAAGCGTCGTTTCGTGGAACTCATTAATCTCAGGGTTCGCCTACTTAGAAGATGCAGCGAGCGCCATGGAAATCTACCGAAGGATGCTTTCTTGTCCCTTTCGCCCCGACCTAAGCACAATTCTAAACCTCCTCTCGTCATTTTCCCAGCCATCTTTTCTATTTCCCGCAACGACCATCCCCGCCCACGGCATAAAGCTCGGGTGCGACGCCGACACAGCGCTGCTCAACACGCTAATTTCAACCTACTCAAAGTGCGGCGAGATTGGCTTCGCTCGGCAACTGTTCGACGAAATGACCATTAGGTCGTTCGTCACGTGGACAGTTATGATCGGCGGTTACTCAGAAATCGGCGATTTAAATGAAGCGCTCCGTCTATTTCGAGAAATGGAAATCTCGGGTGAAAAACCCGACGCCGTCGCTGCGGTCCACCTCGTCAAGTCGTGCGCGAACGTCTCGGCGCTCGAAATCGGGAGATTCGTGCATAATTACGTAATAATCAACGGTTTGGAAAAAAACACCGCAGTGCGCAACGCTCTGCTCGACATGTACGCAAAGTGCGGAAGCATAGGAAGCGCTCGGAGGCTCTTTTCGACGATGGAGATGAAGGACGTCATTTCCTGGACGACTATGATCGCAGGCTTCGCGCTCAACGGAGATTTTCGATCTGCGTTGGATTGCTTCGACGAAATGACGACAAACCCTAATCAAATCACGTTCCTCGCCGTCCTCCAGGCATGCGCTCACGCCGGGCTTGCAGAGGAAGCGCTCGACATCTTCGATTCGATGGTTAGGGTTTATCGTATAACGCCCAAGCTCGACCACTACGCTTGCGTGGCGGACCTTCTCGGGCGTAGGGGTAGGGTTAAGGAGGCGTTAGGTTTTGTGTCGAAAATGCCCCTAAAGCCCGACGCCGGGATTTGGGGGTCTTTGCTCGGGGCTTGCAAGGCGCATCGTCGGGATTATTTAGAGGTGGCGAAATATGCGGCGGATAGGCTTTTCGAGCTCGAGCCAAGCGCTTCTGCGCCTTACGTGGAGATGTCGAATATATACGCTTCTGCGGAGGAGTGGAAGGAGTTTGCCGGCGTTCGCGCGAAGATGAGGGCGGAGAACGTTGGGAAGATTCCCGGGAGGAGCGACGTGTACGTCGACGGGAGGCGAATGTCGTTTACGGTGGAGGATAGGCTTCATCCCGAGGGTCGTTGGATTTTCGGGGCGGTCGATGCGTTGGCTTTGCAGTTGAGGGATGAGTTTGATTTTTTGTGTGAAGATGTGGAACTAGTTGTTTTGTAGCTTTCCCTTGCGTATTTTTTTGGTTATTTTGAGCATAAGTTAATGTTGAGAGTTATGGTGTATCTCACATCGGATAATTCAACTGATATGAATCGATTAATTTATCAAAAGAGGATAACGTAATATATCGATAGTTGGTTATTAGCAGCTTTCAATTTCAAATACAGTATCAGATCGGTTCGATCTGGGTCACCCCATTCATATTTTCCCGTATTACGCATTCAATCATGCGACATGTGGGGGGCTTGTGGGATTTTAATTTTATCCCATATCTGATAATTCAATTTGTCTGACTCAATTAATATATCAAAGAGACAAAATCATCAATTATTTTTAGGATGAAACTCTCAATTTCTAATAATTAATCCAATCAACATATTATCAATAAACACTAATCAACGACGACGAACAATATATAACAAGTTTAAACTAAATTTTAATTAAAGGTGAAACTTTTAATAAACTAAAGTATCAAGGGTAATATTGTAATAAAGCAATTAACGCTAAAATTGTAAATAAACATTTATCGAGTTGCAGATCAATTAGACATTTATTATCCACCACAGAGCTATTTACATAAGCGTATAAATATATCAATGAAAATCCGCGTGACCCGTGAGCGTGTAAATGCTACTTTGCGTGTGTTTTATATGTAAATAGGAAAAAAAAAAGTGTTATGTGAAAGGCAAAGTCTGAGATCAGACAAACGGGGAAATCTGTTTGAATTGCAACGAAGATGGCAAGAAATATCCCATGAAACTGACATGTAATAGTATTTATATCTGAAACTTGTGATAATAATTGCGATGTGACTATAGTATAAGGACTTCCATCATTGCAATTACTCCATTGCGATTTCATACTACGATCGTTGACTTTGGCCACTTTCGATTTGCTAGTACTTACTCTAGTCCCTAATACTACTTTTCTTCCATTACTTCAACTAACTATAATCTTTTTCCCTCCCATCTTTACTTTTGGACTATAGTTTTCAACTGGGAATGTTATCATATATAGTTGACTTTGGCAGCGGTTGAAAGCACGAGCTAGCGATGTCACAAAAAACTACACTATATAACCAGCTATTATTGGAGCTAAAAGATTAGCTATAATTCCTACTTCATGACAAAGATTGGCTCAAAGTTTCGAGCCATTAAGTTCAATTTCCATGTGTGACTATGACGACATTTGTATTCTTTTGTCAGAATTCGTAAGTATTTGAACTTCATATATGCAGAGCAGCAGAAGGCGTAAAGCAGAATCTAGACATAACTTATTAGATGATATGCGATTAATAGCCATCGTTAGCTTGTTCGATATCGAGATTGACTAAAACAATAAGCTCAATCTAAATAGATAAAAGATCACATTTTTTCGGTTAGGGTTGAATTAAATTAGCCCTCTATTAGAGTAACCTTATTTATTTCGGACCTTGCTGAGAAGTGCACAAGATAGACAGCTAAAAATCACCAAACTATAGACAATAAACAAACCCTAAATTGTTGACAACAAACCCCATAAATAATCAGCAATTAAAGAGCAAAATAGAATCTATGTTGAACATGCCTCGGTGTGACAGTGGATTAGAGAATGTGTGATGATATTAGACAAAACTCAAAAGTATTAAAGGATATTTTCTATGTTTTTGTGCTAAATAATGCCTTAACGTTTATGAAGAGCTTGGTTGTTGATTCTTCAACATATAATCTCTTAGTGTATTACTATCAGACGTCCCAAACAGAAATCAACTCACGATCATCGACTTCTTTTCAAGAGACAAAGATCACTAAAATTGCATAATCTTTTATCTCTTGCTATTATTGTATATTGCACGCATAGATAAGAAGAAAAAGAAGATAATAGCTAGACATTCATCGCCGGGGCATTTTCTTACACCTTCTATGGATTAATCGGCTTAGTTTCCATGTATAGACACTCGACACTCCTATACCTTGGTTTCTTCACGATGATCTTCTCTCGAGTTTCGTCGAAGTCATTCGCTGTCTTTTGAAGAATTTCCGTTGATTGATCAATTGGAAATGGCGCGAAAAATTGAAAGAGACGAAGATGGATGAATTTCTAGTTTTCCTCAATACTTCTCAAATCGCATTCTGTACAAAAGCACGTTTATATACAGACTTGGGTTAATAATAAAATTACTAAGATACCCCTGACTATGCTAACTAACGAAAACAACTAGAAAACAGAATCGCGGCAGTCAGTGAACTTCAAATTGATCTGACGAAGTTCCCTCATGCTTTTGCTTGATCTTATAATTCTTCAGCCCCCCCTCAAGATGAGCGTGGGGAACCCAAAAGCGCATCTTGGACAGAAGAGATAGAAAAGCATGAGGCTGTAAAGACTTGGTGAAGATATCAGCCAAGTTCAGTGAGGAAGAAACGTGTCTGGGCAGGATGAAGCCTTGTTTGTATTGATCACGAACTACGTGGCAATCAATCTCGATATGCTTGGTGCGCTCGTGGAAGACCGGGTTAGAAGTAATATGAATTGCGGCTTTATTATCACAATGAAGAGGGATTGGCATAGAGACAGCAACGTGCACGCTGGTCAGAACATAGGATAGCCATTGTAATTCGCGAACTGTCGAGGCCATAGAGCGGTATTCTGACTCAGCGGTGGAACAAGAGATGGTAGATTGTTTCTTCGTTTTCCAGGAGATCAGACTATCCCCAAGAAAAATACAATATCCTGTCAAGGAATGGCGAGAGGACCTGCAAGCCCCCCAATCAGCATCACTGTAGGCGTGAAGCTGCAAGTTAGATGCCTTTGAAAAGAAAAGGCCAGCAGAGCATGTGTGGTTCAGGTATCGAAGGACATGTTGAGCTGCTTGCCAGTGTGAATCACGAGGCGAGTGAACAAATTGACTCAACTGTTGAACTGCGTATGTGATGTCGGGCCTTGTAAAATTCAGGTAGAGCAGTCGACCAATGAGGCGGCGATACTGCAGAGGATTTCCCATAAGTGGGGCAGAATCTGTATCTGAAGAAACAAAGACATGCCCGCCAGGGAGAGGAGTAGAAACTGGGGAACAATCCAGCATCTGTGTATCTCTGAGAATGCCACGATATATTTTCGTTGGCTCACATAAATCCCTTCAGTTGATGGGATGATTTCCATACCAAGGAAGAACCGAGCTGGTCCAAGATCCTTAATGGTAAATGCTCTGTCGAGAAACTCCTTTACTTCCTGCATCTTCTTCAGGTCTGTACCAGTTAAGAGGACATCGTCTACATATACTAGCAAGAAGACCTGAAAAGAATCTGAGGTAAGGGTGAATAAACAGTGGTCATGAGATGACTGTACAAAGCCAAATTCAAGTAACTTCGAACTGAATTCCAGGTTCCATTGCCTCGAGGCTTGCTTTAAGCCGTATAAAGACTTCTTCAACTTGCAAACTTTCGAGCTGTCACCTGTAAAGTAACCTGGGGGAGGCCGCATATATACATCCTCATCTAGGTGCCCATGGAGGAAGGCATTGTTAACATCAAGCTGCTCCAATGCCCATCCTTTAGCTGCGGCAAGTGCAAAAATTACCCTGACAGTGACTATTTTTGCCACTGGTGAGAATACTTCAGTGTAGTCTTCCCCTTCAGTTTGAGTGAACCCTTTAGCCACGAGTCGAGCCTTGTATTTGTTGATCGAACCATCTGCATTACACTTAACACGATACACCCATTTGCACCCAATTAATTTCTTACCTTTAGGAAGATCCACAAGCTCCCATGTATCATTATCCTCAAGAGCCTGCAATTCTTGCTTCATAGCATCTATCCACCTGTGATCAGTCCTAGCATGATTATAGGAATTAGGTTCATGAAAGGTAGACAAGTTAGCCACAAAGGTCTCATATGCATGTGTGAGTGTGTGATCAGAAAGGAACAGAGGAGGCTTAGGGCAGCCCTGAGTGCATGAATTGATGCTAACATAATCTTTCATCCAGTTTGGTGGCTTTTTGGGTCGAGAGCTGTGTCTTGGGTTCATGGGAGGACTTGTGAGAACTGACTGAGGATGTTGGGAAAGGACTGGTTCTGTGTCTGATGGAGTGAATGTATTTGGTGATGAAGGTGGGTGAGATGTGGATGTCACTACTTCATGGTCATCTTGAATGTTTCCTGTGCTGTTCTGATTGAAAGGAAGGCAGCCATCATTCTCTTCGAATGGATCACCAACAGATATGGATGGCAGAACTGTTTCTGATTTGTCAGTGCTCAAAGATGGGAAGATGTCTTCATGAAATTCTACATCTCGTGAGATGATGACCTTATTTAATGAGGGACAGAAGATCTTGTAGCCTTTCTGTCCACTGGGATATCCAACAAAGAGTCCACTCAATCCCCTTGGATCAAACTTGTCTTTGTGTGGGTCTGTATTGACAGCAAACACAAGACACCCAAAGTTCCTGAACTCAGTGTAGGTTGGAGACTGCTTCATTAAGACTGCAAAAGGACTCTGCCACTTGATGATTCTGGAGGGCAATCTATTGATGATATATACTGATGTGAGAACAGCTTCCCCCCAGAATGTTTTGGGCAGCTTGGATTGGAAAAGCAGAGACCTTGCTACCTATAAAATGTGCTTGTGCTTCCTCTCTGCAACCCCGTTTTGCTGTGGGGTGTAGGGGCAAGTTCGTTGGTGTATTATCCCCTTGCTTAGGAGAATTTCCTGGAATGAGTTGCTGAGAAATTCAGATCCATTGTCTGAACGAATGATCTTCACTCGAGCTCCATACTGGTTTGCAGCATAAGCCATAAACCTGCTGAATGTTTCTGTAACTTGAGATTTGTATCTCATCAGAAAAGCCCAGGTAAATCTGCTAAAATCATCCACTATTGTTAAGAAGTAGTGACATCCTGTGAGGCTAGGTAATTTGTAAGGGCCCCAGACATCTATGTGGAGCATCTCAAAAATGCAAGAGGTGTGTATGTGACTGATTGGAAAAGGAGTCTTCTGCTGTTTGGACTGAGGACATATGTCACAAGCAGCAATATCTGAGAAATCATTTTGACTAGTAGCAAGATTGGGTAAGTGTTTCATAACACGAAATGAAGGATGACCAAGTCTGCAATGCCATTTATGCAAAGTGGTTACAGCAAGAGCATGACAGGAAAGAAAGGAAATTGGTTTATTCAACACAGATGAAAGACTAGATGCATAAAATTGTTGTGCACTCAAGACTGCCTCCTTTGAAAAGGATGATTGGTCAAGTATGTAGAGCCCTTTGTGAGCTTTTCCTGCTGCTAGAACCTTGTTACTCTGCAGCTCGATTAGCAAGAAGAAATCAGTATAGAATTTGAAATATGTGTGAGAATCTAGTGTGAGTTTTCTCACTGAAAGGAGATTATAGTGAAAGCTGGGAATGAAAAGGCAATCATTGAGGGTAATATCAGGAGAGAGGGTGATGTTCCCTGTGTGTGAGACTGACTTAACACTGCCATCTGGCAGACACACGGGTATAAAAGAATTCACTGGTTTTGGAAATGACATGAGGTTAAGGTTTTTGCACATATGACCCGTGGCACCTGTGTCTACCAACCAAGAACCATCACCTATCATATCAGACTTACCAGAACTGATCTTAGGAAGGGCAGTGCTACCTGCAAAATCCTCCAGATGAGCAAAGTTGACAGATGCTGGACTGGTTGCTGCAGTTATCTTGCCACTCATCATCTTTGTGAGCTCCTTCCTCATCATTTCCATCATCTGTGCATAGATCTCACCTTGCTGACTGTGATCCAATGTTTGTTCTGCCTCAACTGAGTTAGCCTTGAAGCTACTCTAATTTTCTCTGAGTATTGCTGCCTCTGTTTGCACCAAAGTTATCTGGAAATCCAACCAATCTGTAGCAGTTTTCTCTCGTGTGTCCTGCCTTCTTGCAATGGCTGCATTCAGGCATTCCATTCAGCTTGTGACATTCTTCCTTAGTGTGTCCAGATTTCTTGCAATAGTTGCAGAAAAGAGTAAACTTATCCTGCTTCATGACTTTGGAGTTGGTCTGCTTCCTCTCACTGAAGCTCTTGGCCATCATCGCTGTATTCTCCTCAGAGGCTGTCATGTTCATGGAAACTTCCCTGTGTTTCTCAGCCTTGACTATCATTGCATAAACTCTATTCACTGGTGGCAATTGATCCATGAAAAGCAGCTGATTTCTTTCTGCTTCAAACACATCGCTGAGCCCCATCAAGAATTGCATCGATTTATCCTGCATTTCCCTCTCTTCAATCTTGATTCTAACAGCTTCAGCCGCATCAATTGTAGGTCTCAGCTGCTCAAGCTGATCCCACAGATTCCGAATTCTATTGTAGTAATCAACAACACTCATATTTCCCTATTTCAAACCCGAGATCGCACGCTTAATCTCATAAATGGCAGATATGTTGGAAGTGCCATACCTTTCGCTTATCTCATCCCATAAGTCCTTGGCATCATGTATAAACATAAAGCTGTTCACTATGTCCTTCGAAATCGAACTTTTAATCCATCCAGTCACCATGCTGTTAACCTTCCGCCATTTTCTGTAATTCGGCGAATCTGCCGCTGGTTTCAGGTACTTTCCATTGATAAAACCTATTTTCATCTTAGCTTCAAGTGCTTCTACCATCGAACTTTTCCAAATCAGATAGTTTGAAGATGTCAGAGGAGTCGATACGATCATCATGCCTGGATTGTCCGATCCGTGCAACTGATAATCCTCCTCCATCTCAGCTGTATCAACTGAGATTCCTGAACTGTTTTGAACTTCTGAACTCATGACTTTCAAATAAGAAATTTCCGCAGCAGAAAATTTCAATTCTCAACACCTTGAATGAATTCGATGACTGTCGAACTCCTTGATCGATTACAGATGATCTCCGTTGATAACCTGCTCTGATACCATGAAGAATTTCCGTTGATTGATCAATCGGAAATGGCGCGAAAAATTGAAAGAGACGAAGATGGATGAATTTCTAGTTTTCCTCAATACTTCTCAAATCGCATTCTGTACAAAAGCACGTTTATATACAGACTTGGGTTAATAATAAAATTACTAAGATACCCCTGACTATGCTAACTAACGAAAACAACTAGAAAACAGAATCGCGGCAGTCAGTGAACTTCAAATTGATCTGACGAAGTTCCCTCATGCTTTTGCTTGATCTTATAATTCTTCATCTTTCTCTTCTTTGCTATCAAATTCTTCGATGATATATTCCTCTTCTGATTATGATGATCATCAGTATCTTCTATTTCTCCAAATAAATGCTTGAGCAGTCTTGCTAGGTTTAACTGAATATCATCAGACACTGAAGATGATGATGAGTTATAACACAGATGAGTTTCCATCGCTAATGTCGTGGTTATAGAGTGGTTTTATTGTATTTCATATGTGTTTGAAATATTTATGAGGGTTTTAAATGTAGGAGAAAACTAACGTGTTGTGGAAAGGCAAGTCTGAGCTCAGACAAGAAACCTTCCTGTAAGTTTCACGGGAAGATGATAAGAAATTCTCGTGCTTTTGAAAAACATATAGATATATATATATATATATATATATACATATATATATACTAGGAATGCTCCCACCTGGAGCAGAGTCAAGGCCTGGAGGCTTCGTGGCGTAATTTCTTTGCATTTTGCTCATGCCATTATTTCCTTTTTTTTCTTCTTAAGTATTCTGAGCGAGCGTTACTGTTAATTTCTGGATCTGTACTACTACCACTCTCCACTCCCCCTACTTCCAATTGTGCTGATGCTTGTCAGCGCATTCGAAGTAAGTGAGGACTATACCTCTTTATTCGCAGACCTTAATCCTTTCTTGCACGTTGCACTTTGAGTACCCACGCTGGTCCTTCTCGGCATATTGCAGCACTCTGGATGTTTACTTATGGGCGACATTTCTGCCTCTTGCGCTTTCCTCGAAACATCCTACTATATTCGCATCCAACACTTTTATCTAGAAGGTTAAGGGCATATTTAAACATGTACCTGGGAGATATTTTTATAGGCTGAACCCAGTGCCTATTGATTTCATTTTTATGGGTTAGGGGCTGGTCATCGCCAGGTCCGTAGGTCACCAGGTACGGTTTCCACCTGGAGTGTATATTCATCCCAGGAACATTTTCTCTTAAGTATTTGTGGTCCGCCTCTGTCACTGTGGGCCCTTTACTACTACCACTCTCCACCCCCTACTTCTGATTGTGCTGATGTTTATCAGCACATTCGAAGTACGTAAAGAGTGTACCCCCTAAGTTACCACCCTCAGTTTTTCCCCTTGTTACTCCTAGGTAGTCTACGTCAGACCTCCTTCGTAAATTACAGTGCACCGGATGTTTGCTTACGGGAGATGTTTGCTCCCTATGCACTCTCTTTCCAACATCCCATTGTAATTTGCATTCGAAATATGCATTCGAGAAGTTGCTGGTAAATGGAAACATGTACCTGGGGAGCCTTGGGTAAGCTAGGTCCGACACCCCCATTTTTGCTCTTGACCAGGTTCGTAGAGTACCGGTGAACCTTTTCGGCTTGTGTGAGGCCAGCGTTGGCTGGTTCTATCTTTCATATGGGGTTGAGTCGGAGCTTGGGAGCTTCCCTTTGTACCTGGAATTATCCTGAGCCGGCGGGGCTTATCCAGGATAGCCCAATCTGGGTGTATCAGGCGTTTATTCAGGGTGACCTGGAGGTTGGGCACATCTGCGTGAGCGCCATCTACGCGACCCCATCTGGGCTTATTGGTGTGCTATTCGCGAGGCCGCATCTGGGCCTATTAATGTGCAATCTGCGCGGCCACGTCTGGGTCAGCCACGTCTGGGCTATAAGTGCGCCTCTGCGCGGCCACGTCTGGGCCAGCCACATCTGGGCTTATAGGTGCGCATCTGCGCGGCCGCATCTGGACCTAGCCACGTCCAGGCTTATAGGTGCGCATCTGCGCGGCCACTTCTGGGCCTAGCCATGTCTGGGCTTATAGGTGCGCATTGCGCGGCCACGTCTGGGCCAGCCACGTCTGGGCTTATTAGGGCGTAATCTGCGCGGTCACGTCTGGGCCAGCCACATCTGGGCTTATAGGTGCGCATCCGCGCGGCCGCATCTGGGCCTAGCCACGTCTGGGCTTATAGGTGCGCATTTGCGCGGCCACGTCTGGGCCTAGCCACGTCTGGGCTTATAGGTGCGCATCTGCGCGGCCACGTCTGGACCAGCCACGTCTGGGCTTAAAAGTGCGCATCCGCGCGGCCACGTCTGGGCCAGCCACGTCTGGGCTTATAAGTGCGCATCTGCGCGGCCACGTCTGTGCTTAAAGGTCTCGTGTCCAGCTTGGATCCATGCCAGGGCTTATGGGGTTAAGCTCCCATCCTGGATTTAAGCCAGGGCTTACAGGGTTTCACTATCCTGGGTTTAAACCAGGAGTTATGGACTTTGTCTCTGGCCTGGACCTAAGCCAGGGCTTATATGCTTCTTTTTCTGCCTGTCCTCGGAGCTGGGGCTTATGGCTTCCTTTCCCATATGGAGCTACATCGGAGCGTAGAGGTATCGTGTCCAGCCTGGATCTATACCAGGGCTTATGGGGTTTCGCTCCCAGCCTGGATTTAAGCCAGGGTTATGGACTACGTTTCCAGCCTGGATTGAATCCAGGACTTATGGTCACCTGTTTCCAGCCTGGGTCTAAGCCAGGGCTTACGGTGTTCTCTGCCAGCCTAGATCTAAGCCAGGGCTTATAGACTTCGCTTCTAGCCTGGATTGAATCCAGGGCTTATGGTCTCCTGTTTCCAGCCTGGGTCTAAGCCAGGGCTTACGGTGTTCTCTGCTAGCCTAGATCTAAGCCAGGCCTCATAGACTTTGCTTCTAGCCTGGATGGTCTCCTGTTTCCAGCCTGGGTCTAAGCCAGCGCTTACGGTGTTCTCTGCCAGCCTAGATCTAAGCCAGGGCTTATAGACTTCGTTTCTAGCCTGGATTGAACCCAGGACTTATGGTCTCCTGTTTTCAGCCTGGATCCAAGCCAGGGCTTACGATTTCCAACTCCGTCTGGAGCTACGGCAGTGCTTAGGAGCTTTGGTTTCTGCCTGGAGCTAGGAGACTTTGGTTGCCAGCGGAGAGCTGGACCATCATACCTGCCAAATCTGCTGGCCACAGCCACAAGCAACTCCAACGTACGAGACGTAGTGAGCGTAATGAGATAATAAAAATAATAATGAAGTAATATTTAGTGATTGCCTAGCAAAACAGTGCATCATGGCAGGTTAGATGTAAGCATGTACAAATAAATTCTAGCACAGTATTATTCCCGATCCGATGATCTAGAAATGTCAGATTTTGAGATATGGGATGGCCAAACTGTAGGGCGGTAGCTAAGTAGGAAAGCTAAGTAAAAAAGCTAAAGGTCAGTAGCTAAGTAGGAAATCTATCATGTAAGTAGCTACGTATGAAATTTGAAGGTCAATAGCTGAGTGGGTAAGCTGGAGGTCAAAGGTAATGTACGGAGGAGGTACATAGTTCCAGCTAATCCTGACACGGGGTGTTGAAAAGGACGGGACTGTTCATAGCCGACCAAGGGACACACATAGGGTGATGGTTGGGGAACATTATGGTCAGACAGAGGACATGTCAGTCTGACAATAGTACGCATGTGACTGTCTGTCCTAGGCTGTACGTTTTGGGTCCTGAAGGAGACCTAGGGGGCCAACAGCTCAATGACAATAATTCCAGCGATCCAAATATTCTAGCCCAAGTAATTAATTGGAGAGCCTAATACAAATAAATCAAACCCAATTCATTTAACTCCTCCTACTCCAAGAGTCCCAATGATTTATTTCGGTGACCCAAAATAATTAATTCCCACAAGCTATGATAATTAATCTAAATAACCCCCAAAATAGTTATTTTTAGAAACTAATTAAAATAATTCCCGCAGTGAAAAATAATTAATTCTTGCAGCCCGATAAAATAATATCAGCCCCAAATATTTTAAAATCCATCAGGCCTAAAAGCGCAAATGATTGATTTAAATCACCCACCAAACTAATTATATAGCCCAAAAATATAATTCTAAGGATTTAAGGGCCCAAGCCCATTAGAAAACCCTATGTGAAATAACAACAGAACCCCAAATATTAACAGAGTCTCAATTCGCCCCCCAGTTTCAGATTTCACAGTGTTTGGCCCCAAAAAAATAACAGAATCAACCCTATCATTATTGTAATTCAATTTGACACCCCAAAAGTTTGAAAACTTACAATCGGACCCGAAGGTCCATCTTCGGCGAGAGCGTTGACGGTGACCGGAGCAGCGACATCGGTGGCCCTACCTCAGGGCGCGACGGTCATGGCCGAGGCGGTTCGGCCTCAAAGGATCTGAAATTGGGGCTTGATTGTGGATTGACTTTGGACCTCTGCTCGAGGTTACGACGGCGCACCGATGGGACGGGGGCGCGAGCTTCTTCGGCGACGAAGCATGAGCGAGGCGGAGAAACGCAAGTTTATCATGGGTCTTCGGCGGTGTACCCACTTCTGAATCTTCGAGGTGGCGTAAATCAGATTTCAGTGATTCCTAACGACTTTCTTGAATCGGTAGAAATTCCCAGTTCCGACGAAGAATTGAAGGATGTCTCATTGATGGGCTTCAATGGATTTCTACTGGAAAACGACTGGGCATGGACGATGAACGACTCAGGTATAGGGCTCGAGCCATGGGTGCCTTTGATTCGAACGGTCGTTGCTGATAGGCCGAGGTATGCCGTGGCCGAAGCGAGCACGTGCATCAGCCGCTCCGACGCCTCTTCTGCCCTTGTGACGCAAGTCTAGATGTGTGGCCACTGGTGCCTCGTCGGCGGGTGGTGCTCCGGTAGCTGGCGACGGGGCCAAGGTGGCCAATGGCCACGCTTATGGTGAGATGAACTTTCGCCTGGCAAGTGTTCGACAAAATGCCATTGAAGAGCCCAAGAACAGCAGCCCGGAAAACTTCCAAGAACAGTCGTCGAATCTCAGCCACAACTCCATATCTCACGTTCCAAATCCTCGATTCCCACAGGCGGCGCCATTTGATGCGGGTACGACCCCGATCAACAAGATTTGTGGTCCGGGAATTAAGGTGAGGGCCGGTTCGGATGAAATCATGGATGGAATATTAAGAAAAAGGACGGAAAAGTAAAGAAACAGGATTTACGTGGTTCGATTCGGGTGAATCCTATGTCCACGGGCCGTCGGAGAATATTCACTAATAACGGAGGAAGATTACACACTCAATCTCGCATTCTCTCATGTTTACAAGTGATCCCAAGCTCTAAACAGTAGAAAGAAGATAAAGAGAGGGAGAGAGAACATGTGTGTGTGTTCTTGGTGTGTTAATGTGTGTGGGGCGTATAACTTATGGTGTAAAATGGACAAAAGACCCTATTTATACTGCAAGGGCGGCTAGGGTTTCGTACTGCCCTCCCTCGTAAGGTGTACCAATTCAGGTGTCCCGATCACTTCCATAGCTCTCTCGATTACTTCATTTGTTCCCTCCGAATAGCTCCGTAGCTTCATGGGATATATATCGAGTACTTTCCTTTGACCTTCGGAATAGCTCCGTAGCTTCTCGGGGTATCTCCTTAGCTTCTCCAAATATCATCTCCTTAGCTCGCCTCTGGTCGAACCTCGTACCTAGTCTTTGCTTCCTTCAACCTCCTACTCTGTTCCTTGTAGTCGTCATGTCAGGAGGAATGCTGGATAAGTCACCCCTATCAATTTTCTTTTTCTTTCTGATCATTTATATTCATTAAAATACTTCAAAGTTAAAACGCAGTGGGCATCGTAATTCGTAGGAGCATATAGCTTGCTAGGAAATCATTACCCTATATGTATAGATTACGACGAAATCCCTATTCATATTCCAAATTGAAGGCTCAATATCTATCGGCCGTTACATACATTTTCTTTTTCTTTCTGATCATTTATATTCATTAAAATACTTAAAAGTTAAAACGCAGTGGGCATCGTAATTCGTATGAGCATATAGCTTGCTAGGAAATCATTACCCTATATGTATAGATTATACCGAAATCCCTATTCATATACCCATACACGTTTATAATATATAATATATATATATATATACATACTAAATATACACATGCACACACCTTTTTTTTTCCGAAACGATAGATTGTATTAATAACACACACACAGAGCTGAAAAGCCCAAGGGGTCTCACCGGTACATTGTCAATCACGAGAACAAAGGCTCACAAAAGAGCACGACACAACCCCACAAGGGGAACAAACCCTCTCACATGGGGAGAAAAAAAGTCCACAAAGGGACAAAAATCGACAGAAAACAAAACCCATAATCTACAACCAAGAACTATAGAACCTATAACAGAAAAAGCTATTAAGCAAAATCTGCGATACTCTTCACTTTAACCTGGTCTTCGACTTCTAGGTTCTGTCCACGTCGAACTCAAGGCTCCACAAGGGAGAAAATACTCCCGACCCTCGGGTCGGGAGAGCCAGAGTCCCACTGCGGGAGACTCAAGGCAAGGACTGTGATGCGAGGAGGTGGCAGGCAAGGCTGCCGCGTGTGGGGAGGCGACGGCGAGCGGGCTGCGGCGAGGCTGGAAGGTGGAGAAACGGCTGATTCAAGCAAATATCGTGTATTGCGTATGCTTGATCGCTTCTATTGTTAAAAGTCAATATTGGGTTCTATTGGAATTTGGAATATTATATATATAATGTATATGTATATGATCGATGATAAAGTTATCCATAGGTCATTAATTAGGAAAATAAACAGTAGATAAAATAGCAGTCAATAGTAAAAGGACTTTCTTCAACGAAATTGTAACATTACGCAATTCGATCACTGACCCTTAAAGAACTTTTTTCTTACAATGTTTAGTTACTATTTTCTAAGGTAAGAATTATCCCACCGTTCAAAAGAATTCCTTTTAATATTGTTAATTAGACAAAGGTTCAACTCCAAGCACACCCTAACCTTTTTCCTGATCAATAAAATATAGTATTATGGTCCCTCATGATTAATGTGTTAACTATGGTTAAATTAGTATCCGTATATTGAATTTGCATACGCGGAAAGTCTTATAAACATCAAAGACTTATCATACAGACTTCCTCTTAGTTGACTTGGTATATAATCTCATAGTGACTGCTTACACAAGTCCATCATATATGTTAACGTGCTTTGGTCATGGTCTCAAGACTAGGTCAATTTTTATGAAAATTTCCTCGCAATAAAAGAATTTATTTGTTCAATTGAATATTCTCTGACGCTAGTATTTGTCTAATAATGTAAGAATAATACTCTATTATAATTAATTGGTGGTATGCTCATATTATAGTGGAGTGACATCTATATAAAAATACCCAATTGAATAAAAAATTTACAAATCAGTACTTAACTCAGAAATTCTTACAAATAAGTACCCGTTTTACTGTGTAGCCAACAATTCATATGCTAAGCTCGATGGTCTGTTCCATGAAGAAATTGCAAAGGCTAGTATTAAAGTGCTTCAACGACTATTACCAAGAGTAGAAGAAACGTGGATGCCATCAACGATTTAGCAAGTAACTTGAAGAAATGCTGTTGGCAGAAGCAATTCTGTAAGTGGCAGTTAAAAGAAGCGCTAACGATAAAATACGAGCTGATGCAATCAAGAGCTGAAGACTTCTTTATAAATACTCTGTTATTATCAGTGGCAAAGTAGGGTTGTTTGAGTTTGTGTAACTTCGTAGAGAGTGATTCTTGTGAGAAATTGTAAACACGAAAGTGATAGAGCCCATAGCGTACTTCTGTAAACACCCAAAAGTCGAGAATAAAATCATCTTCTTGAGGCCCCGTGGACGTAGGTTTTTCAGAACCGAACCACGTAAAAATTGCTGTGTTATTTCTGTTTTTGGTCTGTGTTCTTGATCTAAATTCGATTCGATTCGATCGTTTATCACTCAAGAAACACTGCAAACATAAGTATACATCAAAGAACGAATCTTGGGCTGCTCGATTCCTAACATATTGTTTGTACCAATTTTCTCAGTCTTGACGTACCTTTTTATGTGTGTATTGCGCGTCACGCGTTTATACGGTACCCTATACGGTTTCTATATGGTACCTTAATGTGTTATATGACGTACCATTTTCTCAACATATTACGTATCACAATACGTTGCTATATGGTACCTAAATGTGTTATGGCATACCTGCAGCGGCTCAGGTACCTGTGGGCAAAAAATTTATTCTAATAGGTACCTACATATAAAAAAAATACTAACATGATACGGAATTACAGGTTTTTAGGCAAATGAGTATTTATGTGTAAAGTCCCCTGTGAATATTTATAACGTGCTAGTGAGCTTACTAGGCTGGACCAAATTTTAGTGGCCTCTCAATATCTCAAACCATATCTTATATATCCAATGAAAATCTTTGTCCTAAACTCGTATGTTCATATTGGTCTATGTTACCTTACAAAAACAGAAAGTTGGAACGAAATCATCGCCAACAAAAACTTGAAGTCCCGGGTTCAAGTCCCAGCAATGGATTTTTTTTTTAATTTTTTTTTCGGCCAAAATATTATATTAAAATAAATCATTGATTTCCAACTGTATAAGCATCACTAGTACTTTTGCACACTCACACGTAGACCTGGGTAATGGGCCGAATTGGGCCAGTTCCGGACCGGTTCTACCGGTTCCAGTTCCACCGGTTCCACCGATTCCGAGATGGTACCGGTTCCGGTTCCGGTTCCGGGACCATTTCCCCGGGACCGGCCCAGAACCGCGGAAGGGAACCCCGGGCCTGTAATAAAACCGGAACCGGCCCATTAATTTATTTTTTATTTTTTATTTTTTTTTATTTTTTTACTTTAAGAAAATTCTTTAAAAATATCCGAAAATTTTATTCCAGAAAAAAAAAACAAAAAAATATAAGAAAATTACAAAAAAAAAACTACCTTAAAATTACAAAAAAAAAAAACATAAAAGAAAAATTGGAAATGTAAAAAGTTATGTAGTGGGTGGTTTTTTTATTGATTGTTATTTTATGACAGACAATACAGTTTAACTTAAGTTGAGCCTTACTAAAAGACCTATAGATATATAACAAATAAACGATAAAATTAATCATATATATTACACAAGCATGCGTACGCCAACAACAAAAAAGAAACATAATTACGCCCATTGCAATTTTGTTGATTCCTTCACACGTCTCCTTTTTACTGAAAATTTCACTATTTTTGACTTTTGAGTTTTGAGTATGTTTTAGGTCTACTGCATTATTGATAAAATTTAATATAGTCATTTCGTTAAGTTTTTTAGCATTCTTCATCAAATTGTATCTTGTTATTTTTTTGGGTCAATTGTAAATCAGGCCCTATTAAGAAGTTTTAGTAGGATTCAGGCCCTTTTCATATTTTATATAGGGAGAAGGACCCAAACAATATTTAGGTTAGGCATAAGGACCCATTCAGACGGAAAAGACCTTTTTACCCTTATTTTTTCCTGAAATTACATCACTTTTTAGACCTAAATCTCACGTGTTATAAAGTGGTATATAAACTATTTTAGTGGTATGATCTGTAAATTTTATGGTATATACCAATTAAGACAAGAACTGAGATCAAAAATCTATTTTCAGTACCACAAACCCTAAAATTAGCTTTCCACCCTTCACTGAGAAAACCCAAAGAATTTTCTACCGTTTGAACCCTTAATCGAAGAAACCCGACCAATTTCGACACTTCATCAACGAATCTTGCGATGGCTCCAAAGAAGAACCCCGTCGATCGGCAAGAAAGTGGCCGAAAGAAGGTTGCTGGCAAGAAGAAAGTTGCTAGGAAGAAGAACGGCGTCGATCGCCGGGGAATTGGCCGGAAGAAGGGGAAGAAAGTTGCTGGGACGAAGAAAGTCGGTGAATCGAGTGAACAGCGCCCAGCAGGCATAAACTCTACCACTTAAGTATAATTGGTACCAATTCACACTCCATTCGGTACAAAAAATAAGCATTCCAGAAGCTTCATGGACCGTCAAACGGTCTCCCTTTATACAATATTATAGCACTTAAGTATAGTTTGATACCAATTTATACTCCACTCGTAACAAAAAATACCCTGAAGCTTCATGGGCCTATTATCGTCTCCATATTTATAAAATACCACATCACATGTAAATTATACCACTTAAATATAGTTTGGTACCAATTTATACTCCACTCATAACAAAAAATACGAAGAAGCTTCATGGGCCTATTACCGTCTCCATATTTATAAAATACCACATCACATGTAAAATATACCACTCAAGTATAGTTTGGTACCAATTTATACTCCATTCGTAACAAAAAATAAGAACATTCCAGAAGCTCCATGGACCTATTACCGTCTCAATCTTTTATAAAATATCACATCACATGTAAATTATACCACTTAAGTATAGTCTGATACCAATTTATAGTCCACTCGTAACAGAAAATACGAACATTTCAGAATCTTCATGGGCCTAATACCGTCTCCATCTATACCACATCACATCTAAATAGTACCACTTAATAATATTTTGGTACCAATACTCAATTCGTAACAAAAAATAAGAACATTCCATAAGCGTCATGGCCGTCAAACCGTCTCCAACTTTATACAATACCACATCACATGTAAATTATACCACTTCAGTGTAGTTTCCTACCAATTTATACTCCATTTATAACAAAAAAAATAAGAACATTCCAGAAGCTTCATGGGTCGTCAAACCGTCTCCACTATACAATACCACATCACATGTAAATTATACCACTTCAGTAGTTTCGTACCAATTTATACTCCATTTATAATAAAAAATAAGAACATTCCAGAAGCTTCATGGGCCGTCAAACCGTCTCCATCTTTATAATACCACATCACATGTAAATTATACCACTTCAGCGCAGTTTAGTACCGATTTATACTCCATTCATAACAAAAATAAGAACATTCCAGAAGCTTCATGGGCCGTCAGTGAATATGGTCTCTCCATCCTTATAAAATACCACATCACATGTAAATTATACCACTTAATAGTATTTTGGTAACCATTTATACTATCATGATAACAATACATTACGAAACAATACCACATTAATTCGTTGTAATACCAGATAATTATTATCTGTACCATATTAATGGTTCGAATAATTTCGTAAATAAAAGTTGGTTTT
Source organism: Craterostigma plantagineum (assembly GCA_027422505.1). NCBI lineage: Eukaryota > Viridiplantae > Streptophyta > Magnoliopsida > Lamiales > Linderniaceae > Craterostigma > Craterostigma plantagineum. The sequence goes on from JAPQWV010000406.1 coordinate 61,704, forward strand.
TTCGGTTGTAGAAGAATTAAAATCACGGAAATATTAGATTTGATGTATATAAACTACCAAGTTCCTTGATTTTGTCACGTTTATGCAAATATGATGCAATTAGTCAAGTAATGAGGTTTTGATCATGTAAAATGTACATCAATGCAAATCATAGACAACTATATTTACATCACATTGGTATTTACCATTATGAATTACAACAAATGTATCCTAACCAACAGTATACGTCAATCATATAACAATCTTACGATAGTAAACCCTTAATCGTAATCCCGAAAACGTTTACCCAAAGCCCCGATACTCTATATCTTACATAAGATCCCGCCCAAAATAATACTGATATTCAACTTTCCTGCCCAAAATAAAGTGACTTGCTTATTCAGTACCACTTATGCCAATGCTTATTCTTATCGTAACTATACCACTTTACGCCTCTATTGCCCCGAATCTTGTGGAAATTATACCACTTATGCCTTTCTGATACCACATAATGAACACTCATTTAAACTATTTTTTTCTGACGATTTCACTTTCAGTTCGTTAATCTTGAGGGACGAAAGATTGAGTCACCACTAAGGCGCGAGGTAATTTTCAAGTATGGGTCTCTCGAATTTATGCGTATTAGCTTTAATTTCGACCAAAAACATGCTCGATTTATCTTATTCTCGATTTAATTTCTAGAAATTATTCCTCACAGATCTTAAATTTGACAACGTAAATATAATTGAGATCGTCGAGTACACATCAAAATTGATTTTGTGCCCAGTATGCTAAAAAATTTACGGCAAATCGATCGTTGAAATAGTTTTTTCCATTGATACCATTTGCACAACATCTGGAAACCACTTCTTATGGTAGTTATACCACTTTACGCTATCTTAGTACCACATCATATAAAAGTAATACCAAATTAGAATAAGTAATATCTCGTACAGTTCGAGTAATGCTTCTTATCGTAACTATACCACTTTACGTCTATATTGTATCGAATCTTATGAAAATTATACCAATTACACCTTTCTGATACCACATAATGAACACTCATTTTAACTATTTTTCTGGCAATTTCACTTTCAGTTCGTTAATCTTGAGGGACGGACGATTGAATCACCACTAAGGCGCGACGTAATTTCCAAGCTATGGGCCTCTCAAATTTATGCATATTAGCTTTAATTTAGACCAAAAACATGCTCGACATTATCTTATTTGCATAAATGAATTTCTAGAAATTTCCTCACAGCTCTTAAATCTGACGATGTAAATATCATTGAGATCGTCGAGTACACATCACAGTTGATTTTGTGCCCAGTATGCTAAAAAATTTACGGCAAATCGATCGTTGAAATTTTTTCCATTGATACCATTTGCATAACATCTGAAAACCACTTCTTATGGTAGTTATACCACTTAACGCTGTCCTAGTACCTGATTATATAAAAATAATACCAAATTAGAATAATATCTCTTACCAATTTGAGTAACGATTCTTATCGTAACTATACCACTTTATGCCACTATTCTACCGAACCTTACGAAAATTATACCACTTAAACCTTTCTGATACCACATAACGAACACTCATTTAAACTATTTTTCTCTGGCAATTTCAGTTTCAGTTCGTTAATCTTGAGGGACGAACGGTTGAGTCACCACTAAGGCGCGACGTAATTTTCAAGCTATGGGTCTCTCAAATTTATGCATATTAGCTTTAATTTCGACAAAAACATGCTCGATTTATATTATTTGCATTAATAAATTTTTAAAAATTATTCCTCACAGATCTTAAATATGACGACTTAAATATCATTGATATCGTCGAGTACGCATCAAAATTCATTTTGTGCCCAATATGCTCGAAAATTTAGGACAAATCAATCGTTGAAATAGTTTTTTCGACTGATACCATTTGAATAACATCTGGTAACATAATAATAGCAATTCATACCTCTTTATATAACACCTACAAGGGGCATTTTCGTCAAATCATTATTTATGTCCTTTACTTTGAATTTTATTTTGACTTGGTCATTAGAACTATATTTAATGTGAAGAGGGACTGACCTCAAAAGGAAACTTACAAAGGGGCTGATACAGAAACGCCCCTATCTTTTTCTGCCTCTTGGCGGTTTGAATTGAACGTTTCGTATTCATAAATAATAATTTGCAGGGAATTATTCTACTCTACCTATATAGACGATAGCTGCCGTACTCAAAACATTGACATTTTGAAGCTATTATTCAATGTTTTATTCAACAATGACAATTATTACTATCATCACCGTAAAAAAATCAGACCCATACCCATCACCATATATTCAAAATAGGCAAAAAAAAAAAAGCGAACCTAATAATCTCCACACTTGCCATTTCCCTTAATCTCCGACGGAATTTGAACAGTCGCTATCATTACATCGTCATCACCAACATCCTTAATCTTGGGTGATTTACATTTATAGGCATCCGTTTGGGAAAGATTTACAAAAGTAGGCACTATGTATAAATAGTTACAAATATAGACACTTATCTTTTTCCATTATATTTTTACATTTTTTAATTGCTAGTGATATATCTAATTTATTTTTATTTAAATTTATTAAACCGACCGAACACCAAATTTCGGCTGGCACCGAATATGCAACCGATGTGTTTGGTCTCTAATTCTTTATAGATTGGGGTTCGATCCAAAAACAGAAAACCATTTTTTTATTTTAATATTAGTAATATAAGGTATTATATATCTGTAACTATACAAACAATATTATAATTTTGGATGATTAGTTGAAGCCAATTAAAAAAGTTCGGTAAATACTATAATCTAACAAAAGATTCGAACCTAAAACTTTTATTAACTGTAAATACTGTAAATAGGCCCTATTGATTTTCGTTTCATGCTATCTATTGGTTTTGGATAAAAAAAAAACAAGAATCAATTCCAAATCAGTTGTGGAAACAAAACTACTTCGATCTTATTCAGACTATAAATTTTATATATTCGATTACATATTAATTTCTTCATATAGTAGTTGGAGGTTATAATTATTGGTTTGGCTCTTGTTTTGATTTTGGCCTAAATCAATCTATTTCTTTGGATTACTGGGTCGATTTCGGTTTTTGAATCGATTTATAATTTGCGAACACGATTTTTTTGAATTAAAATTTCTAATATGACAGAACGTTTGGACAATTTAAAACTAATTAAATGTGGATCGTAGGTTTAATTTATTTTTCATTTGGATGAGTTAACTTCTATTTTACTTTTGTCATTGATGTGATTATAAAATTAATTTATGATAAGAACATAGAATAAAATAAGTATTTATTAATAACTTTGTGTATATAATAAATTTAATTCAAAATAAGAAAATAAAATAAAAAATACCTATTTTTGTAACAAAAAAACACACAATGCCTATTTTTTTATGCACACTTGGTCAAGTTGTCGAATGAGATCATCTGTCCCAATAGATGTCTCAATGTGTGTACCTACTAAGTAATTAGTACTTTTTATTTAATTAAAAACGACAAATAAGCAAAATTTATTAATTGGTACATACAAAGGTACATGTATTGGGACAGATGATCTCGTCCGGTCGAATGAGATCATCTGTCCCAATAGATGTCAATGTGTGTACCTACTAAGTAATTAGTACTTTTTAGTTAATTAAAAAACGACAAATAAGCAAAATTTATTAATTGGTACATACAAAGGTACATGTATTGGGACAGATGATCTCGTCTGTCAAGTTGTCTAGAAGGGTAATTAACTCCTTAATCGTCTTCTTCTTTCTCCTTCCCTTCGATCATCCTCTTCCTCAGAAACTCCACCAACCCTCTCAGAGAAACGTCGGCGTCTTCGTCCTTCAACAGCTGCTCCGCCACCTCAGCCGGCGTAGCCCTCGCCGTCCTAAACAAACCCTCAATCTCTCCGAACAGGGAATGCCCTTCGATCCAAGGTAGTTGCGAGCCAAAGTCTAAAACCCAGAAAAAACGCAGTACGACATATGAACGTGGACGTCCATCCGACCCGGCCGGAGCAGGGCCGGGTCGAGTTTCTCGGCGTGGTTTGATTATCCTCTCGTCGCCGCAGCTCGACCATAGTCCGTCGATGAAGTTCAAAAGCCCAGACAAAGTCACCTTCTTGTTCTTATTACCATTATTATCTCCTCGCCGTAATAATCATCGTCGTCGTCGTCATCGTTACCATCTTTTCTTCCCCTACTGTTCATCAAAGCCCAGACAAAGTCACCTTCTTGTTCTTATTACCATTATTATCTCCCTTGCCGTAATAATCATCGTCGTCGTCATCGTCACCATCTTTTCTTCCCCTACTGTTCATCAAATCCATGGAGGTGCAATCGATGTCTTCGATGACCAAAATCGACCGATTCTCAGTGGCTAAAAGCACTTTCCTCAGATCTGAGTTCCTCCTAAGTTCAGTCAGCTCAAGATCGTAGACGTCGAAGTTGAGCTTGTTGGCTATGGCGGCGATTTTCCCAGTTCCCGGCGGTCCGTACAGTAAGTACCCTCTCTTCCACGCCTTTCCCACCCTTCTGTAATAATCCCTTCTTCCCAAGAACCTCTCAAGATCCTCCAAGATTCTGCCTTTTTTCGCCATCGTCCATGGCCAGCGTATCCAATGTCGAGGGATGCTTGAAAGTCACGGCCTGCCATATTTCGTTGAGGTTGAAGATCTTATTATGGTCGACTGTCAAAAGCTTGATTGTCCTCTTTTCGAGCTTCTTGGCCATGGCCTCCTTAGCTATGTAAGGAAGGTAAGAGTTCACCACCATTTTCTTGATCTTGCGGTGGAAAGTGAGATGAAATGACCTAATTTCCGACCTAAAGTTGGGCTTGTTGAAATAGTTCGCCCTTGCGTTGTTCTCGGTCTTGGTGCATTTCCATACACACTTGAGCTTCTCGCCGGAGAAGACGTCGGCGATTTCCTCGTCCTTTTCAACGGCGATTTTGTAGTGCTTTTCATTTTCGGGCCTGCTTATCTTGAATCGCTTCGCTTTAGGGTTTTTCTTTGGAGCCGAGGTAGACTTGGGCTGCTTCGTAGATTTCGTTGGTGGCTAAGCCGTCGAACTCGTCGATGACGAGGGTCATCTCGCCGGAGAAACGGCCGGAGAAGAAGGTTCTGACGGCGGAGAAGAGGTAGTCTTGGAATTCCGCCGGCAGTAAGTCTCTGGCGAGGGTGCGCGCCACCATGGCGGTGGTGGCGACGGTGCCCACCAATAGGAGGACGGTTTTGGCGGTTGACGGCATTTTTCGTTCTTTATTCATTTTTCGTTAGATTTGTGATTTTCAGAGTGGGTTTTGGGATATATGGCGATGGCTAATCGTTGTTTGCTTTTATAATGATTTGAAGATACATTCTTTGAACGGCTCTTTAGAAGTGAAGGCTTTTATGGTAATTTCATTGGGACAAATTTCATTAATTAATTTTTTAGTTTTAAAAGAGAAACTTTTATCATTTAACTAGTATGTTTTAGTGCATGAAACTCGCATGCAATGCAATGTCGCACATCAAATGAGAAGAGCTATTTTTTAATTAATATTGATCATTTTTATTTGTTTTAATGATCTTTTCGATGAGACACGGTGGCGTAGAAATATTCATGAATATTTTATAATTGTAATATTTTAGCAAATCAACATTAATAAGACGTATTTTATTACGTTTATATTAATTGAATAAAGTCGTTTGCGGGCTAAATTTAATCGTCTTTAAACCTTCTAAATGTTTTAATTCGTTTTTATATGTTTGTAGGCTTTCAAGACGATAATTGGGACAAATCTAATGAAAATGAAGATACGGCCGCAAGAAGTATATATTACTCTGAGGGGGTGATTGATCAATTGTTAATGACCGAAAAAGACATTTCAAAGCAGTCAAATAATAAACCAAAATCAAGAGGTGGACCACAAATGACATTCCAAACATATACAATTATTATCTTTGCAAAAGACAACGCAATTAATTGGAGCAGCTCAAATCAATAGACAACAGCTGAGAAGAACTTGGAGTTGAGAACGTGTGAGAGAGAGAGTTTTGGTAAGAAGAACTGAACGGTTTGCTTAATTAATTAATTGCTGAGAAGAACACTGTAGCAAGGCTATCTCTTGGCTTGGTGGGCTTGGGCTGAATTCCTTGGTGGAGGGCAGCGAGCGCGGAGGACCAACGGGGTAGCAGACCTGCGGAATCGGGACTGAAATTCGGTAAATACGGTTGTATGCTAAGTCGATCCCTATCTATATAATCATGCTGCTATAGGCTTCTATTGTTATGTCTCGTAGCCAAGTTTATTATAGTTGAAGTGCTATCTGAAGATATAAATGTGCCTAAGAGGGGGGGGGGGTGAATTAGGCTTATAAAACTTTATGATTCTTTTCACAAATGCTAAGTGTGGTGACTTAGATATGCCTACTGATGTTTGTAACTAGTATGTCTGATATATCCTAGTAACGTCGGATGTGCGTCGGGTCTGTCTCACAGCGATAAAGAAATAACTGAAAAGTAAATGCGAGACAGGATTTTTATAGAGGTTATATCCCCAACTGGGGTTTACTCCCTCCTTGGGATTTGCTTCCCAAGAGTTTAACCAATCACTATAATGCACCGTAGCTGGATACAAAACTGATTGGTTAGCCCAATACACAGCCGAAACAAGTCGAACACTAGACACTACTAGGTTACCACACGCCGAGTTTCGTTCCTCGGAATCTCCTTGATCCCGACAGACACAGCTCGCTACAGAAGGGCCCCCGGACTTGTCCTTCCCTTCACGTGTGCGTAAACGTCGACCTTGCCTCCTTGGTATTGCTCACGTCCGAAGACAACACGTCCGAAGACAGAATATATGGCAGGGGATGATGGAATATCTGATGAATCACTCGCTCAGTGATGGATAGGCAAGTTAAAGTTCGGGTAGGCAGAAAGCTATCGCAAGTGAAAGGCTCAGGAATATCTTAGTATCTCTCTGCTCAAAAATCTCTCGTAGGCTTAGATTCGCAAATTCTCTGTTCTGTACTATGTTCTTCGAAAGTCTAAAGTGCAGCTCATATAAATCCTTTTCTAATAGCACTTCACATGGAAAGTCATATCAAACAATAATCACCAAATCAAGCATAGTTTCCATGTAGCTTTCGAGTCAATCATACCATATAAATCATGCTTCTAATAAATCATCACAACGGTCATATAGCACATTAAAGCATGATTATATTCCATATAAAAACTCAATTTCGTTCTCAAGCATATTCAACCACTTTCGCATATATTTTCCATATCGGAACTTTACATAAGTGATTCCCTGCTATCAGTTCCTAGTAACGAGTCAATCCAGATTTACTTTCCAAGTATGGCACACAAGATAGCAAGGCATCAGCACGTTTTCCATGTACAGCTCATAGCATTTAATCAATATATTTACCATGTTTAGCACAAAAATCAGATCAGAGCTTACATAAATCGATTTATCACATCATGGCACAACTTTCCTTATTTCAGAGATATCACCCGTTATATCACATACCATATAAGATCACTTTATCCATAAGGTCAATCAAATCAAATCTTTCCTAAATATAATAATCCAATCAGCACAAGGAAAGATATCAATTTAATATTTCGCATTTAATTCAGTGCAAGGCAAGCAAGGATCGTACATATGATTTTCGTCCAGGAATAAACTGGTATCAACGGATATGTCACTTTCCATATATAAACAGCATATTTTCCATATATAGCTCAGTAGGATATCTCATGCATTATTTCCATATATAGCACAGAACGATATATCCTACCTCATGGATTGTCTATAACATGCGATCACCTAGTTCCATCAAATTATCACAAAATCACACGCAATTCAAATATTCAACACTTTAACAATTTTCATCTCATTTGCAATGCATGGTTGAACATTATCATGAACTTAGACATTTTAGTTGTCTCAAATCGAATTGCTTATTTTATAGACCTAATGTCATTACAATTACATCGTTCATCAGAACTCTCTAACATATATGGACCAAAAAGGTCAACATTCTCCCCCTTTTTGATGATGACATGTAATTGATGCAGCACGGAAGCAAGTAAGCATATTCGATCACGCAAGTCCTAGCGCATATGTCTAAGTGTTCCATAATTACAAAGCAGAGCATACGATGTTTCCTAATCACATGTGATATCCATTTGCTCCCCCCTGCCTATGTGCAGTTATCTCTATGACATGCATAAGATATATCATGAACAAATTTTGCTCCCCCTGTCTAAGTGCGGATATATCCTATTAATGTTTATGTTATATCTTACGTACGAAAGAATTTCGAAATTACCCGTGAGTGTGCTCCCCCTGCCTAAGTGCGCATTTTCCAAGCATGGTTCAAGCAATCATGTAATCATCGCATCAGACACTTAGCACTTATCAAGAAATTTCACGTAAGTCAATTTGCACAGTTAAGCATCATAGTATGAGATCACCATATGATATATTCGCAGATCAGAGCGAAGATGTTAAGCAAAGGAGATATATCATAATAGCAGCAAAATATTATATTAGGGTTCAACGAGCCTCCCTATACATTACTTACCACTTAGCCACTTAGACGCTAAACGCCTAAACTTACCTTACTACTCCCCCTTCATTATCAAAAAGGCGGGAGGGATACTTAAAAACTGAACTTGCGGAATATCCTAAGATCAACTAAGAGCATAACTGACTATGATAGGTAGGCTACTGGCTGGAAGAGGAGTCAGAAACAGCGGGTTTTGGAAGGGATTGCTTGACGAGTTTGGTGAGCTTGGAGAGCTTCAGCGACATTTCGGTATACTGTTCTTTGATCTTGCGGAATCGCTTCTGATTGTCAGCTTTAATATCTGAGATATCACGGCGCAACACGGAGATTCCTGTCTTCCCGACGCTGAGCTCATCTTCGTAATCCTCATCATCGTCGCTTTTCACTTTTGCCTTTCCCTTCGCAGCAGCTCGCTTCTGGGCGCTATCCACTGACCTGACCTCCTTGGCCTTGAACCATCCTTGGCTTTTTGTGTAGTGAACCCCCATCCGCTTCAAGGTCACTTGGTCCACGATGTGGACGGATCTATCTTCCCAGCCAGGTGGCAGGATGATGCCCTCGCACTCAAACAAGTGAGTGAGCAACATGCCATAAGGTAGAGCCTTATCTCTGCTTTCGTAGGCATGGATCATGTGCTTCATGATGACATAGCCGAGGTTGAACTTGAGGTTCTGAGATACCATGTAGACTGCAAAGGTGCTCATGAAGTTCATCGTCGTCGAGTGGCTGCCGCTGCCAATTTTGGCACTCCAGAGAGTCATGTTGAGAAGCTTGTGCAGGAAGAAGTAGTCGATAGGGAGTTGGTTCAGTGCTTCACCGTCAGAGAATCGAGGTTTCGTGCGGGTATTCCAGAGTGTATGAAGGACATTTCCGAGATCAAACTCATCAGCGTGGCACCAGTCATTCATATCATAGTACCGAAGTCCCTCATCAGCAACTCCCAGCATAGCATTCATCTTTTGAGTGGTCCACTCGATCTTATGGCCGAGAACATAGGAACGGATGTTGACATGCCCTTCGAACTCGTCGTAGTCGAGATTTGCATAGAACAGTTTGACTACTTCAGGGAAGTGGGGTGTGTTGAGACTGAGGAATTGCTCCCATCCAAACTCTTTAAGCCAGGTGATCACGTTCCCAGGGGGCAGTTTGTCGAAGGCAACTCCACGACCACGAGCGATATCTCTTTTGAGGAAGCTTTTGTAGGAGGTGCGGTTACTTTCTTCCAGAAAAAGCAGTTCAGCTGGGATCTCACTAGGTTTGGTCAGATCGATAGGCGGGATGGCAAAGGATTTTGAACTTGATGGCTGAGGCGAGGTTTTATCAAGTGGTGAGGGCTGTTTTTCAGGAGACTTTGGTGGAGGTGAAGGTGATTTCTGGGTCTCGATTGGAGTTGGGGATCGCGGGGGCGATTCCTGGGTATCCTCAGGAACTTCTTCAGGAATTTCTTGACTAGAGGCAGATTTTCCGGGTTCGGGTGACTTGGATTTGGTCTTCTTCTTCTTCTTGGCTGTCTTGGAAGGACTTGAGATCTTTTCGGAAGATTTGGCTTTGGAACGGGTTTTACGAGCAGAAGGCGAGGCTGGTTTTGGTGATTTGGAAGGTGATTTGAGCGGGGTTTCATCAGTGTCGGACATGGGTTCCTTACGTTTACGGCTTGATGATTCAGGGTTGACAGCTTTGGAAGTTTTGGCCATTGATGAAGGTTTGAATGTCGAGGAGAGGTTTGAAGAGGATGATTGAATGATGAATGTTGAGGAACGGTTCTGATCTTTTTAAAAAGGAGTGGAGTCGGTTTATTCTTGGAAGGGATAAGGATGAATTTTGAAATTTGAATTTTGAAATTTCAAAGAAGAAAGTGGAAAACTGTCAGAGATATCGGGCTGATTTGACAGGATCTCATAATTATGGAAGGGATTTGACTGCGCTGAAAGGAATATAGTTTAAATAAATGAGTTCCCAAAAAAAACTGAACGGCTGAAATGATATCTACGAGTTCCTTCCTAAAATAACCTGATCACATTTAAGGGCAGATCCAGAAGATCGGATATTCCTAAAATAAACTAGATGGCTGAAGGAATGTCCAGGAAGAGATAACTACGAATTTCTTCCTAAAATACGAGAATCATACTTAAGGAAAAGATCTATAGGATCCACGGAAATATTTTAGGGGCTGAATGTCTTAAGATATGATAACTATGAATCTCTATCTAAAATAGAATAGCCTAGAGTGAACAATAGAATTAGGCAGATTTACTAACCTTATTTGGCTCGAGAATTCCCAATCGATCACGGATATCGCAGAATCTTGCCTCAATTAAGGGTTTCGTGAAGATATCAGCAAGCTGATCATTTGTTCCTACGAATTCCACACTGATATTCCCCTTCTGAACATGGTCTCGTATGAAATGATGTTTAACCTCAATATGCTTAGTACGAGAGTGATGCACGGGATTCTTAGTGATACTAATAGCGCTAGTGCTATCACACATAATAGGAATCTTGTCATAACCTAACCCAAAATCACTAAGGGTTGTTTCATCCAAAGAACTTGTTGACAACAGTTTCCTAAGGCCATATATTCAGCTTCGGTTGTGGAGAGGGCGACATCATTTTGCTTTCTACTAGACCAGGTAACTAGGGAATTTCCAAGTAATTGGCAAGTTCCACTAGTACTTTTCCTATGTTCCCTACACCCGGCATAATCGGCATCGGAATATCCCATTAATGGGAATTCTTCCGTATGAGAGTACCACAAACTATAATTGACAGTACCCTTGATATATCTAAGTATACGCTTGACTGCTGTCAAGTGAGATTCCCTAGGGTCAAACTGATATCTCGAACACATACCAACAGCAAACATGATATCTGGACGACTAGCAGTTAAGTAAAGAAGGCTACCAATCATACCTCGATATTCCGTTTGATCAACTGGTATACCTGATTCGTCACTGTCTATTTTGGTGGTCTGATGCATGGGAGTGGAAATCGCTTTGGAATCGTTCATCCCGAATTTGATCAGTAATTCCTTGTTGTACTTAGTCTGGGATACAAAGGTTCCACCGTCAAGTTGCTTTATTTGCAACCCAAGGAAATAGTTCAGCTCGCCCATTAAGCTCATCTCAAATTCCTTCTGCATAGACTTAGAGAATTTCTCGCAAAGAAGGATATCAGTACTACCAAATATGATATCATCAACGTATATTTGTACCAGTATCATGTGATCTCCTTCATACTTAATAAACAGTGTGTTATCAATAGTTCCAGTTGAAAATCCTATGTCAATCAAGAACTTGCTTAGCATTTCATACCATGCCCTAGGAGCCTGCTTTAAACCATATAATGCTTTATTTAATTTAAAAACATGATTTGGAAAATCTTCCCTAGCAAAGCCCGGTGGTTGTTCTACATAGACCTCCTCATTTATAAAGCCATTTAAAAATGCACTTTTTACGTCCATTTGAAAAAGTTTAAAACGTTTAAAGCATGCATATGCAAGTAAGACACGTATAGATTCTAATCTAGCTACCGGAGCAAAGGTTTCATCGAAATCAATACCTTCCTCCTGGGAATATCCTTTAGCGACTAACCTCGCTTTATTTCTGGTGACATTACCATGTTCATCGAGTTTGTTGCGGAAGACCCATTTGGTTCCTATGATTGATTTTTCATCTGGTCTCTCCACGAGTGTCCACACTTGGCTCTTTTCGAACAGAGCCAACTCATCTTCCATGGCAGAGACCCGGGATATATCATCCAAGGCTTCATGGACTGTTTTTGGTTCCATCATTGAAAGTAGTACATCATGAGATTCCTCCGTATCCTGATTTCGTACAGTAGCTCGAGTTTTGATTCCAGATCTGATATTTCCTATCACTTGATCTGTTGGATGACTAGAAGCATGTTTCCATTTTCTAGGTTGTAGCTCATCAGCTTCCGGTTCCAGCGTCTCTACATTTTCGTCTTCTGGAATATCATCCTTACCATTTCCAGTATCCTGTAAATCTGCACAGGGCAAATCTATACCTTCCTCATCAGTAGCATCTGTGTTAGGTATCTCATCAAAAGTAACATGTATGGATTCCTGAACAGTCAATTTCCTTTTATTATAAACACGATATGCCTTAGAGTGAAGACTGTAACCAAGGAATATCCCTTCATCGACCTTAGAGTCAAATTTTCCTCTCTTATCTCTATCGTTTAAGATAAAACATTTGCATCCAAACACACGAAAGTAACTTATATTTGGAGTTCTACCATGCCAAATTTCATAAGAGGTCTTCTTTAATATTGGCCTAAGGAAGACACGGTTAGACACATAACAGGCTGTACTAACAGCTTCCGCCCAGAACTGTTTAGGAATATCATACACATGTAACATGGATCTAGCCATTTCCTGTAATACCCTATTTTTACGTTCAACTACGCCATTCTGTTGAGGAGTTATAGGGGCAGAAAAGTTATGACTATATCCGTAATGATCACAGAATGATGCAAATGACTTGCTATCAAATTCCAGTCCGTTATCACTGCGTATCCTACATAAGTTTGTTTCTTTTTCATTCAAGTCTCTTAACTAGTGATGCAAAGTTATCTAGTGCCTCATTTTTATGTGCAAGGAATATCACCCAAGTATACCTGGAATAGTCATCAACGATAACAAATGCATATCTTTTACCTCGCAGAGACATCGCCTGAACAGGACCAAAAAGGTCGAGATGCAGTAATTCCAGAGGTCTGGATGTGGATATCACAATTTTTGCCTTAAACGATGTCCTGGTCTGCTTGCCCATTTGGCATTCCTTGCATGTTTTGTCCTTGATGAATTTTATGTCAGGAACACCTCGCACCAGTGCATTGCTTGTGATGTGAGATAGTAATTCCATATTGGCATGTCCTAAGCGTCTATGCCATAACCAGGTGTTATCCTGTGTAACTGCTAAGCACTTGACGTTCTGGTCAGTGATATCATCAAGAGTTATGCAATAAATATTCCTATCCCTAGATGCACTAAACAGTACCTTATCATTGGTTTTAACAATACACTTATCATTTTCAAAGGTTACCGTATGACCCTTATCACATAATTGACTAATGCTAATAAGAATATGTTCTAGATTCTTAACTAACCATACGTCATCTATAGTAGTATGTAAAGTGTTACCAACAGTTCCAACCCCAATGATCTTAGCTTTAGTGTTGTCGGCGTAGGAGACATATCCTCCATCATAGGCTTTCACCGACACAAACTTGCTGATATCACCTGTCATATGGTGGGAACACCCACTGTCGAGATACCACTTGTTCTTTTTGCTGGATTTTCTTCTTTGTACCTGCATGAATTATTTCTTTTCTGAGGTGCCCAACTTCGATTGGGTCCTAAATGGTTAGTGGTAAAATAACTCCTGTTAACACATGATATATCATCTGTCACAGACTGTGATCTCATAAATACAGGCGCGCCAGTGTTAGAACTTTGATTCTTAGGAATCTGCTTTGGCCTCCAGATATATCTAGTTTTATCAGCTTTCTTCAAGAAACAGTGGTTAGCATAATGACCGTGATGGCCGCATGAAAAACATTAGGCTTCCTAATATCTTGTGAAGGTGCAGCGTGCTTAGGTGTTGTGGAATATCCTATCCCTGTATTTCCAACATGTCTAGGAAGATCAAGTATCGTGTTGAGATTATGTTGTCCTACAAAAAGTCTAACATTTTTGTTTTCTTCTAAGAAATCCTTAAGGACGGACGTGTCTCTAGATATATTTTCTTGCTTCCCAAGCTTTTCGCAATTACAAAAGACTTTCTCTTCCTTAAGAGTTTCTAGTTCGGCTTTCAGACGCTCATTTTCTAGATCCGTTTGATGCTTTTCTCTAGCTACGTCATCTCGTTGCCTAATCAGACTCTTTACTTGTGAGTTGAGCGACTTAATCCTTCTTTCTGCGTTTTGAATAATTTCAAACATCTCTTCCTTTTCATCTACTTCAGGAACTGAGGAAGCGTTATCATGAGATTCATCTTGCCTAGCATATAATTCATTTAGAAGGAAAATCTTCTTAATAGTAGATGAATCTGATACCTGATCATCGTCATCGGCCATGTAGGCGAGATCCTCCTCCTCTTCACTTTCGGCCTCTTCCCAATTAGTGACCATGGCTTTCTGCTTTTTCACCTTTTTCTCACCATTTTCCATCGGGCAGGCTGAGGCGAAGTGGCCTGGCTTGTTGCATTTGAAACATTTCTGCACGTTGTTCCCGGATGATGATATTCCCTTGTTCCTAGGCTGGAACTTGGAGTTTCCCTTGAACTTTCTTCTCATCCGAAACTTTTCAAACCTCCTGGTCAACATGGCGATTTGCTCCATTAGGTCCTCCTCAGTTTCTTCTTCACCTTCAGAATCATTTTCTTGTTCGGTGTTAAATGCAATGTTTGGTTGACTTCGGGCCGTTGGTTTCTCTTTGATGGAGATCTGAGTCATCTCGTAGGTGGTAAGAGATCCAATCAATTCTGACACGGAAAGTTCGTCCAAGTCCTTTGCTTCGTAGATGGCAGTTACTTTGGGATTCCATTCTCTTGGAAGAGATCTCAGTATTTTCCGTACTTTCTCACCGTCCGGTATTTTCTTTCCCAACGAAAACATTTGATTGATGATGTTCATGAATCTTGCGTACATATGGCTTATGGTCTCGTTGTCCTCCATTTTGAACAGCTCGTATTGGTGAGTTAAGAGGGCTATTCTTTCTTATACAACTCGAGTGGTTCCCTCATGTGTGACTTGAAGCATCTCCCACATATCCTTGGCAGATTCGCATGAACTCACACGATTGTATTCTTCTCTTGTAAGCGCGCAGGCGATCATGTTCTTAGCTTTGGCATTCAAGGATATTCCTCTCTTGTCTGTTGCATCGTACTCGGAACCTTTCTTTGGAGTTCCATCCGCCTTCTTGGGATTGTAAGGTCCAGTCGTGATGATATCCTACAGGTCATAGTCAGTAGCAAGCAGGAATTCCTTCATACGATTTTTCCATATAGCATAGTTTGTTCCATCGAAGAGTGGTGGCCTAGAATGGGATTGTCCTTCTGCAAAAACATCAAAACTCGAAGAAGCCATTAGATCTTTAACTCAGGCTTGTTAGGCCCGTCGTTTGAGTAACCTGCTCTGATACCAAATGAAGATATAAATGTGCCTAAGAGGGGGGTGAATTAGGCTTATAAAATTTTATGCTTCTTTTCACAAATCCTTAGTGTGGTGACTTAGATATGCCTAATAATATTGTGACGAGTATGCCTGTTATATCCTAGTACCGTCGGATGTGTTTCGGGTCTTGTCTCACAGTGATAACGAAATAACTGAAAAGTAAATGCGAGACATGATTTTTATAGAGGTTATATCCCCAACTGGGGTTTACTCCTCTCCTTGGGATTTGCTTCCCAAGAGTTTAACCAATCACTATAATGCACCGTAGCTGGATACAAAACTTATTGGTTATCCCAATACACAACCGAAACAAGTCGAACACTAGACACTACTAGGTTACCACATGCCGAGTTTCGTTCCTCGGAATCTCCTTGATCCCGACAGACACAGCTCGCTACAGAAGGGCCCCCGGACTTGTCCTTCCCTTCACGTGTGCGTAAACGTCGACCTTGCCTCCTTGGTATTGCTCACGTCCGAAGACAACACGTCCGAAGACAGAATATATGGCAGGGGATGATGGAATATCTGATGAATCACTCGCTCAGTGATGGATAGGAAAGTTAAAGTTCGGGTAGGCAGAAAGCTATCGCAAGTGAAAGGCTCAGGAATATCTTAGTATCTCTCTGCTCAAAAATCTCTCGTAGGCTTAGATTCGCAAATTCTCTGTTCTGTACTCTGTTCTTCGAAAGTCTAAAGTGCAGCTCATATAAATCCTTTTCTAATAGCACTTCACATGGAAAGTCATATCAAACAATAATCACCAAATCAAGCATAGTTTCCATGTAGCTTTCGAGTCAATCATACCATACAAATCATGCTTCTAATAAATCATCACAACGGTCATATAGCACATTAAAGCATGATTATATTCCACATAAAAACTCAATTTCGTTCTCAAGCATATTCAACCACTTTTGCATATATTTTCCATATCGGAACTTTACATAAGTGATTCCCTGCTATCAGTTCTTAGTAACGAGTCAATCCAGATTTACTTTCCAAGTATGGCACACAAGATAGCAAGGCATCAGCACGTTTTCCATGTACAGCTCACAGCATTTAATCAATATATTTACCATGTTTAGCACAAAAATCAGATCAGAGCTTACATAAATCGATTTATCACATCATGGCACAACTTTTCTTATTTCAGAGATATCACCCGTTATATCACATACCATATAAGATCACTTTATCCATAAGGTCAATCAAATCAAATCTTTCCTAAATATAATAATCCAATCAGCACAAGGAAAGATATCAATTTAATATTTCGCATTTATTCAGTGCAAGGCAAGCAAGGATCGTACATATGATTTTCGTCCAGGAATAAACTGGTATCAAAGGATATATTACTTTCCATATATAAACAGCATATTTTCCATATATAGCTTAGTAGGATATCTCATGCATTATTTCCATATATAGCACAGAATGATATATCCTACCTCATGGACTGTCTATAACATGCGATCACCTAGTTCCATCAAATTACCACAAAATCACACGCAATTCAAATATTCAACACTTTAACAATTTTCATCTCATTTGCAATGCATGGTTGAACATTATCATGAACTTAGACATTTTAGTTGTCTCAAATCGAATTGCTTATTTTATAGACCTAATGTCATTACAATTACATCATTCATCAAAACTCTCTAACATATATGGACCAAAAAGGTCAACACTATCAAAACCTTGATTTGTAATCGTGTGAGATTATTGTGTTTATTCTTGAACGCGTGAGTATTCGTTTAAGCTTGAAATTATTTTAATTGATGAACGTAGTTTTTTAAATAGTTGCTAATGTTTCATTAATCTACGTGAGTCCATGGCTAATTGGAACTACAAATCCGTAATTGTTTTGTTTGTTTCAATAAGTAGCGGACTGATAAACGTATTTCAATACGTTTATCGTAGTTTCCAATTGGGTTATAATAGAGCTATAGCAATCATTTTATGCGTTTATTCGCCCTATTTACACTTATTTTGATATTGAAGGAGCTTAGGACGACTTTCGGGCGAAAAGGAGCGAAAACGAGGCAAAACGGAGCAAAAAGACGGAAACAGTCAAGTGTCACGGCCGTGACACCCAGTGCATCGGGCCGTGACAGGAGACAGAAGACTATATGCCGGAAGTCACGGCCGTGACACTTCTTGCATCAGGCCGTGACCCATAGCAGCAGCAACATTAGAAAATTCATATCTCTCAATCCAGATCTCGGATTGAGAATCCCTGTGGTCAGAATCAAGATTGACGAGTCTTCTATCTATGGTTAAAATGTCAAGTCAATCGGACATCGTTTACCCGTCCATCTGAGAGAAATACCAAACTGTCGCAAGGCTGTTAAAAGTGTCACGGCCGTGACACTACTGCACGAGGCCGTGACGAACGGCAGTGAGCTCATTTTGTGTCCCGACAGTGTCACGGCCGTGACATATCATGTCCCAGGCCGTGACACTTACGAAAATCAGTATAAAAGCCCAAATTCGACTCAGAAAGAGACATAACCTACCAGACTTCAACCCTAATCCATCTAGAGACGAAAAAGAGCATTGAAGAACAGGGAATTAGATCCCGGAGCGCAAGAAATGGATCAACGACGCAATCACACCGAATTGAACGTGGAACAAAGATTCATCCACGCTACCATCCCAGATTCAGCAATATATCAAGATCATGAGTCTTCCTTCCCTGTTTACTATTTCCTTCGTGTTTTTTCGTCAATTATGAGTAGCTAATTCCCTTATGTGTTTGGGAGTAGATGACCGCTAGGTTAATTCGTATTTAAGACATATGTTTATCGTGACTCATGTGTTTTGACTATTTATCGATCTATGAAATTGTTTCTTCGCTTTAATGTGTCTATGTGTTAAAGTGATTGTGTGGAAAATCGTTTAGGGCGACAGCTAAACAACGATTAGGCCGTTCATAGATTATAGGAATTGGGTATAGAGCGACAGGAAATATCCGATCCTCGCCGTTAAGTAATTATTGAATCTTAGATCCCCACGAACGTCTAGGGCGACAACAAATTCGGGAGTGGGTAGGAAATTACTGCGATCTAGTCTTAATCACGTAGGCCCGATATTTCATTGTCTTAGTCGATAATACCTAGTGGGATTCGAATCCCGAGCACATCTTTATCATCTGAAAGTACTCTTATCAGTTTAGGCGTGTTCTTTTAATCTCTCGTTGATTTAGGAGTGATCTGTTAGGTTAGTTCGTACAACAATCTGCGTATTTTATTTAGGCTAGATATCGAGTCGATAGGTTATTACTAGTAATCAGTCCATTCCTCGTGTTCGATACTCGTTTACTCACTTTACTGCACTACAAACGATAGGTCCACTGCCTATCGCACGTCGGTGATAGTAACTAGGTATTCGTTTTAATTGTCACTTGTCGCACTTGCAATTTATATTAGCACACCACGTGTCGATCACGGACAATATTCAACTTCTCTACCTTAGGTATGTGTAAGTTATATTGTGCTTTATGCGATTTGATTGTAACAGACCAGCGTCGTTTATCGAGAGAGCGTCATCCGAGCGAGTTAGTCAATAATTGGGTCTCTTTTCTTTTTAATGTTGTCGGAGTCTTAAACCTTGCAGGCGTCACGGGGGTTATTTTTCGATTAGAGAAATAATTATATAGCGTCTCTTAATTATTAAGAAACTAAGAAGAGATTGGTTGTTAGGCGTTCCTCGACAACTATAACCGATTATGTTTGTGTACATACGTTATTTATGAATCAATGATCAATTATAAATCATGGTGGAGAACGATTATTTCAACTGTTATTTATATTGTTAGTATGTATTTATTTTTCCTTCGTCTATCATTTAATTTCGTTTCTATTTGAACCGTAAAACAACAAAATTCCCCCTTAATAGTATTATTATTAGTATTACTGGTATTTATTATAGTAGATATTATCATTATTAGTATTATTATTTAGTATTATTATTATTTTTTAATTATTATTATCGATGGAATTCTGAACTAGAAATAAATCAACCATTTTAGTTTGGCCGTTTACGACGCGACCAAACATCATATTTATAATTGTAATATTTACGAATTATTATTTAGAGTTTCACTGAGACCTTATAAATAGATTTTTCAATGAAATTTCATCCTATTTTATCAAATTTAATGATTTTATACAAAAGTTCAATCACAAAACCAAAAGATTTTATTATTTTAGAGAGTTTATTAATTTATGGAGTAATTTTTATAGAGATGTTTTTGTAGCAAGGTTTTAAAAAACGGACCGGACCTGCCGGTTCCAGCCGGAAACCCGGTCCGATTCCGGTCCAGTTTGAACTTATTAAAAAAAATAAGTAAAAAAGAAAATTACAGTATAACAAAAGTAAATGAATAAAGTTGTAGATCTTTCAGTATGGTCCATTGGTAAAGTCTTGGGTTTTTATCATTGTTGTAAAATACGTCCTAGGCCGCCGCCTAGGCGCTAATCGGCGCCAACCGTGGCGATTATGCTCAAATTGGCTAGGTCATTTGGCCCGCCTAGGCACCGAACAATCCGATTAGTCGGCGCGCGGGGTGAACTTGGGCGGCGCCTTTAAAAAAAATTAATTAAAAGTTAAATATTAGGAAGATAAATATCAGTAGCAATCACTAAATCAAACACCAAACACGACAGTCGACACTTTCTTCTCCACCCTACCTTCCCTTTGCTTGCCTGCCCCCGTCGCCGCCACCATCGCCGTCGCCGCGCCGCCGCCAGACGCCGTCGACCTCAGTCGCAGCTCGCAGACCATCCGCCTCTTCGATTAAGAGAATAAGAGCTAAGGTTAGCACCCTTAAGTACCTAAGAAATCCTCTGATATTCAATTGAGTCTTGGTATATTCTTCATAGTTTCCTCCTAATGGACGAGCCAGGAAAAAATTTGGATTGGGAAGCCGTAATTTTTCAATCCAATTAATTCCTTCCAATACAGTTCGACTTAATTTGTAGAAGAAATAATCGGTCGGCATATGAAGTTGTGTTTATTTTTTTGTCACTACCAAATACAGTAACGCAGTTAGATTTATAAATTATTTGTGTTGTAAATGTAATCTGTGATGTTTATTTGACGTTGTTTGAAGTATGAAACGTTTGAGGACTATTTGATCGTAGTATGCATTTGGTATTAGTAAGATGCTTGCGAACTTGGTGTACTATGATATTGTGAGCGTTCCTCTTGATGTTAAACTTGTTATGAGTTATTTTCTACATATTTCCATCTATGATTGAGCTTTGAAGCAAGTGATATTTCAAGTGTTCAAATATTTCTACATTTTTGGCGCCGTTGTCGGGGAGTAGATTGATATTAAGAACACCGTCGTTCGGTACTTTAGCCACTTTATTTTTTAAATTTCCTTTTCAATTATTTGCTTTGTAAGTGTTTAAGTGGATTAAGTTAGTTATTCTTTCTTTGTTCACTCGTTTGCGTTTTTCCTAGTAATTATATTTGCTTTATTCCTTCGACTTGTCTATCTATTCTTTAGCTAATTTTGCTTCCTCTCATTAAAGGTATTATTCAACGGTGAATGACGCGAAGCCATCCATCGGGTCCCATCGTTGAAGTAGATCCAGATTTCGAGCGAAAGCTACGCAGACAACTCAGATATGATTCCGACGGCACGACCAGTAACTCCCAGGAATCTCTTGTAAGCTACTCAGAGGACATCTCTCAGGAGTCGGTAGGAAATTTTCGAGTAGAGACGTCGGTGGATAGCCGAGAGACAGAGGCAGATATGGAAGATCGCAGAGTGCCTATTCACCCTCCAGAGGAGGAGCAATCTCTACAAGATCTGCTCAAGAGCGTCACGCTAGGCGGTGCTGAGTCGGCGATCGTTATCCCACCGATCGAGAACAACAACTTCGAGCTGAAGCACTATTGGCTTCAGATGATCTTTCAGACGGTCCAATTCGAGGGAAACCCCGACGATGATCCATATTCACACTTGAAGGCCTTCTTGACAGTGAAAGACATCATCAAGATAAATGGAGTCTCGAGCAATGCAATCAAACTGGTGTTATTTCCCTTCTTGCTCAAGTTTAGGGCGAAGGAATGGATGGATATGTTACCGCCCAGATCGATCACTATGTGGGAAGAGCTGCGAGCTGCATTCATCGGCCATTACTTCCCACTGTCAAAGGTGTTAAGGTTGAAGACTGAGATCTCTCTTTTTCACTAGAAGGACTTAGAAAACCTCTATAAGGTGTGAGAGAGATACAAGTCACTGTTGAAGAAATGCCCGCAACATGGGATGTCGAATGCCGCCATGATCAACCGATTTCACGAGGGCCTCAACGATCAGACCGTTCAAATGCTAGATGGAGCCGCATGAGGAAGGCTCGTGAAGCTTAATGCCACAGACGTCTGGAATCTAATTGACGGCTATTCAAGAAATAGCTTCATGAGAGGAAATACGAGGATCAAGACTCCAAGAGTGTTTGGAGTGAGCGAGGAGACAGCCACAAATGCCAAGTTCGAGGCACTCCAGCAACAGATCGCGGCGACAAATTCCCATCTTCAGACGGTGATCAGCACATTACTTCCAAAGGTCGGGCAAGCACAACCCGTGAATGCCGTTATGACCACTACACCACCTCAGAAGTCATGCATACCACGATGCAGGATTTGTGGTGCAGCCCATGAAACCTTAGATTGCCAACTCGGACAGCCACTGGAGCACGTGGATTACATGGGAAACTACCAAGGGCAGCGAGGTTTCCAACCTCGAGCACATCCTAATTTGGCGTATGGAAGTCAGAACCACCACGGGCAAGGACCACCAGGATTTCAGCCCAGACCGTCTGGTTTTAAAGGCGAACCACCACGACAGTATCATAACGCATCCGCGGGGTCGGGGAGCGACGATATGAGGGAGATGAAGGATATAATGAAGACGGCTGATTGGTTAGCTCGAAGCTTGCCTCTCCAAACCACCAAACAGATACCTTCCCAACCCTATTTCCTCCCATTATGCCCCTCTCCCCAAAACTGTTAACCTCCTCACAAATTAAAAAAGAAAAGCCTGACCCTAAACCTAAGCTAGCTCGGAAAAAGTACGTGATTTCCCCCCGATCAAAATCTGAGATATTTCTCAAAAATTCCTTTGACCTTTACCCACAAAAACGCAAGGCCTCATTTGACCCCAACATCGAACCCCCAAAAAAGAAAGCTACGGCAACCTACATGGATGCAATGGACACTTCAGAAGGATCGGCGGAGGCTGCGGAGCAGCCCCGCCGAGAATTATGAATCTCTTAATTTGGAACTGTCGTGGTTTGGGCAGTGCTACGACAGTTCATGAGCTGATGAAACTCGCCCGGGCTCATGCGGCTGATATTATTTTCTTACTGAAACCAAAAGCAGCAAGAGCTATATTGAAGGTGTTCGTAATAAACTAAATATGCATGGTGTTTTCGTGGATGCTGTGAGTCGTAAAGGTGGCCTCGCTCTCTTCTGGAATAAAGCTATTTGTGTGACGCTCAGCTCATACTCAAACTTTCATATTGATGTCTGCGTTGAAGACCACTTGCGAAGTCCACCATGGCGCTTTACGGGTTTTTACGGGGACTCTAATCTTTCTCAGCGTCGCCATAGTTGGAAACTCCTTAGTCGGTTGCGGGACCTTGGCCCTACGCGATGGCTATGTGCGGGTGATTTCAATGAGATCCTTGTCCAAAAAGAGAAGAAAGGTGGCCGTCCTAAACCTCAATGGCAGATGACTAATTTTGTAGAGGCGTTAGAATCTGCTGGCCTTACTGATCTCGGGTTTGAAGGGGATACTTATACATAGAATGATAGAACGCCTCACCCGCATACTATATTTGAACGCCTTGATCGAGCGTGTGCTACTGTTGAGTGGAGGGACTCGTTTCCGGAGGCTAGGGTGCGCCAATGTCCAACAATTACCTCTGATCACCATGCCTTAATCGTGCAAACTGCGGCTGGACCAGCTTTGGAGCCTCGTTCTAAACGTCCATTTCGCTTCGACGCAACGTGGTTCGGGGATGATCACTGCTTGGAAATTATCAAGGACTGTTGGGGAGATCCGCCGCGAGAAGCTGGTAGGGATGGTTGGCGATGCTTTGAGCTTTGTAGAGAACGACTTGAAAAGTGGAACCACACATCCTTCAGGGGCATGCAGCTGCGCATTAAGGCCTGTGAGCAGCGCCTAGAAGCCTTGCGAGCCAAACCTATCTCGAAGGAAACTAGAATGGAGGAAGAAACGGCTATGAGGGAGATGCACGACTTGATCCACCTAGAAAATATTTATTGGCAGCAAAGGGGCAAAGCTGAGTGGTTGCGTAATGGGGATAGGAATACGAGGTTTTCCATAGAGGAGCCACATCAAGGAGAACCCGAAATCACATTTCTAGTCTCCGGGATTCGATGGGTGGATTATGCTATCACCAGAAAGAGATCGAGCAGATTGTTGAGGGTTACTTTAGGACTCTTTTCCTCTCCGGTCAACCGAACGATTCCTCCATGGAGCAGGCGATACAATATATCTCCCCCCGAGTCACAGAGGAATGAACGCGATGCTTTTGCGCGAATACTCGAGGGAGGAAGTCGACAATGCCCTAACAGGTATGTTCCCGTATAAGTCCCCAGGCCCGGATGGATTTTCACCTATTTTTTTTACCAAAAATCTTGGGAAATTATAGGTGAGAAAACGTCCCGCTGTATACTCGATTTTTTAAACCACGGAATATCTTCTCCCGTCTTCCATGACACGCATATCACCTTGATTCTGAAGATCGATAAACCCGAAACCTTGGCCCATTTTCGCCCGATTAGTCTGTGTAATGTTGTTTACCGTATTACTTCTAAATGTATTACCAACAGACTAAAGGAAGTCATGGATCATGTTATCTCCCCATCTCAATCCGCATTCATCCCGAATAGGCTTATCACAGATAACGTCCTCATTGCTTTTGAGACGAACCACGCCATGAAACAGAAACGAACCGGTCGAGAGGGTTATTGTGCCCTTAAACTAGATATGAGCAAAGCCTACGATCGTGTTGAATGGGCGTTTCTCGACAAGGTTACGTGCAAACTAGGGTTTGATAATCGTTTTATTCAGAAAATTATGTCGTGTATCTCGAAGGTCTCCTTTTCGTTTATTCTAAATGGGTCTTGCTTTGGACGCTTAACTCCGTCTAGGGGTTTACGCCAAGGAGATCCATTATCACCTTACCTTTTTCTTTTTTGTGCGGAAGCGTTTAGTAGTTTGTTGCAGCAAGCAGAGAGGGTTGGATCACTACGTGGAATTTCAGTGCGTCGGGATGCTCCTTCGGTTTCCCATCTTCTTTTTGCCGACGACACGATCATGTTCAGCAAAGCTAACACCGAGGCGATGGGGACTATTCAGTCCATCATTGATGTGTACGGTGTTGCCTCGGGTCAGACGGTGAACTTTTCGAAGTCCTCAGCTACTTTCTCCCCAAATGTGAAGGAGCAAATACGAAGTGCATGCTGTCGTTCCCTTGGGATCGACCCAAGCGTTAAACATAGCTTATATCTAGGACTCCCATCCGTGGTAGGAAGGAACAAGAAAGAAGTCTTTGCTTACCTTCGGGAACGAGTGTGGAAGCGAGTTCAAGGATGGTCTGAAAAGTCGTTATCTCAAGCGGGGAAAGAGGTTCTTATTAAGGCTGTCCTCCAAGCTATACCATCATATGCTATGTCCTGTTTTCTACTCCCTGCAGGTGTCCTACATGACATACAAAGGTTGGTGACACGGTTTTGGTGGGGATCAAACAAGCAATCGAGTATTCATTGGACAACTTGGAGGAAGATGTGTCGCCCGAAAGCCATTGGGGGAGTAGGATTTCGTGATTTACACATGTTTAACTTGGCTCTTGTAGCGAAGCAAGCATGGCGTATCCTTACTCAGCCTGAGGGTCCTCTAGCTCGGATACTTAGAGCACGCTACTTCCCGGATGGCGATCTGATTGGAGCTCCTTTGGGGTCGAACCCGTCCCTCACGTGGCGTGCGATTTTCCAGGCGAATCCGTCCTCCAGCTGGGGCTTCGTTGGGAGATTGGTACGGGCTCTACTATTAATATTTGGAACCAGCCTTGGATACTGGGGACTCGACGCTTCATCCCGATCACTCCCCCAAAGCAATGCTATATTAACATGAAGGTTACTGATCTTCGTCTTTCTGTCACGCAAGGCTGGAACGATTCCTTGGTTCGGGCAATCTTTCTTCCTGTTGATGTTGACAAAATCCTTGGCATCCCTCTTACTTCGCTCCCTCTGCCAGACAAACTGGTTTGGCACCTCTCAAGGAATGGTCAATTCTCGGTGAAATCAGCATATTGGGCTGCTATGGAGGACATCGATTCGCCACAAGCGTGTTCTAGTGCGGGGCCCCTTTCGTGGAAGTTCATTTGGAACTCATCAGCTCTTCCCCGAGTTAAGCTCTTTGCATGGAGGCTTATGCATGATCTTATCCCGTCAGCCTCTAATCTTTTCAAACGGAAGGATTTGCCCAGTCCTTGTTGTTCTAGATGTGGCTTTGGGGAGGAAGATGCTAGACATATCTTTGTTGATTGCCCGGACACTAAGCCTTTTTGGAGGATGTCCCAACTCCCGAAGCGTGACATCAGTTAATGGTTTAGCTCTACTGAAGAATGGCTCCGTAATGCGGCCTCTATCTTGACGAAGGAAGAATTCTCACGCTTTATAGCTACGTGCTGGGAAATTTGGGGTGCCCGAAATAAATGGATCTTTGAGGGAATCGCGTGTGTGCCTGGAGCTTCGCTTAGAACATTCACTTGCCCGGACTCCGAGCCTTTAGTGGGAAAATTGGCTCCAAAGGATACACCATTAAAAGGGGAAGGGTGGCAGCGCCCAACTGGTGAGGAGCTAAAGATTAATTGCGATGGGGCGATTCACTATGATAGGCACGGGGCATCTCTTGGTATTATCGTGCGGGACAGCTTGGGGACTTGTAGGAGGTGGCGAACCCGTTTTATCCATGGCATTCATGAGGCGGTGGTCATTGAAGCCTTAGCCGTTCGAGAAGCTTTATGCTTAGCTCGTATGGAACGCTGGGATAGAGTGGTAATTGAGAGCGATTGTGAAGAGATTATCTTGGCCCTTCGAAACCGTAGCTCAGATTCTTCCAAAATCGGAAGTGTCCTTCGAGAGTGTCTTTGCATGATCGACTCGCTTCGTGATGTTGGTTTCTCTTTTGTTAGACGGGATGGTAATAGGGCTGCCCATTTTCTTGCTAAGAATATGGGTTGGAATGCCGAGGGTCGTACTTCCCCTGTTCAGTCACTCGCATGTATTCTGTCCGCCGATGTTTCTTAACGAAAGTTCAGTCTTTGTCTAAAAAAAAAAAATCCTCGCTTCAGAAATGAGTAAATTTGCCGGAAAATCGAAGGGGGAGTGGTAAAGCGAATAAAAACAGGAAGCAAAATGTGTCAAATCTCAACGAAATTAGAGAACATTTTGGCAACTTTTACCAGTGCACTACAAGCTACGACCAGATGAAAATTGCTTGTTCAGTAACGCAAAGTCAACGGCGAAATAGAGACAAATCGAATGTGGAAAATCGAGTAGGTTTGGATCTCAAAATCAAATAACATCTAGCCAGATCCTCCCATATCAACTCAGTCAACAATCGCAGAATCGAACATCGCAAAAATGCTAATAAAACATTATCAAGCAGAAACGAAAGGACTTCCAAAAAACAACAATTAGCAGCTCTAATCAGACGAACAAAAATAAGCCAAAAAGGAAATCTCACATGATCTTCTCCAGAATCTACCGCCATTGCCGTAACTGATGCCGATTCGCCAGTAGAAATCAACAGAGGACAGTCTCGATTCTATTTCCAGCTGAAATCACACTGATATATGCATTCTGTATTTTTTATAAGAACGCAATGTGTGTTTATGCGTGCTTTGCTTGGCTTTATTCGATATTAAATAACAGTGCGTCATGAAACGACGACAAACATTTTCTGTTCTTTTGACGATTTGACTTTTATGCCCCCTTCCTCTATCCCAATCTTGTGACCGTTACGGTATTATTATCATAAATAATATTATTACCTTATGGTGAATTTAAAGAAAAATACATATTTGTATAAAAAATTTACAAGTTAGTACCCATGTTAGAAAATTTTTATATAAGTATCCGTTTGACTGTGTGTATCATTTTTCCAGTCTTGACGTACCTTTATATGTGTATTACGTACCACCTCACGTGTGGTACCTATATCGAATATGCTCCTTTAATGAGTTCTATGATGTACCATTTCTCACTGTATTATGTACCACAATACGTTTCTCTATGGTACCTAAATGTGTTATATGACTTACCTTACGGCGGGACGGGTACCAATGTGCAAAAAATTTATTTTAATTGGTACCTACATATAAAAAGACACTGACAGAGTATTGACTTGCAACTTTTTATGTAATTGGGGTATTTTTCTGTAAATTTCCCTACTATTATTGCTTATATTATTCTTGATATGTAACAAGACATTTTACCTCATTACAAATTACAATTGTCACATTAATTATTTTTCCTTATAAGTCCATCACCAAACTGAATTATTTTCTTCATCTAATCTTGAACGTGGGTTTTATTTCACGCGTGAACACAATGATTCGCTCTTGGCATGTGACATCGTATTAGATGACTAAATTAAATCTAGCACTGTCATATTTTGATTTCTGGATTTTATTATGAATACTTAGGCTGTCAATCGTGGAAGAATCTATGTAGGATCTCTGTATCATTGCATAATCAATTTATTTATTTATTTATTTATTTATTTATTTATTTTATTTAGTTACAATATAATATATATGGGGATTCAACACTTAAATACCTACATCAATAAAATTATACAGTTCAGTCCCTAGTCAGATGAATTTTTAAACTAGGTACCTAGTTGAATTTTATTTTACTGATAGGTACCTAACTGACGGATTTACCCCTACTGAAACTGCTTATTTACATCTTTTACCTGCTTTTCTTATTTCACATTCGTTCCTCCATTAAAAAAAAAAAACTGCACACCCATCTTCCAAATCGCGCGATTAAATCCCAGAAATCGACCGCTTTTCCCTTCGTTCGTAGCGGTATTGCCCTCTGTCTACTCGTTCGTCGTGGTATTGCCCATCTGAAATCGTTAGGTAAGTAAATCGAGTATTTCCGTTTCGTTGGTTTCATTTCCGGTATTTCCGTCTGTGGTTTTGCCGTAACTCGTTGTGTTTAAGCAATTTCGGTTAGTGTTCGTATGGTCTGTGGTTTTGCTGCGTGTTTTTGGAATGAGATTGATGTTTGTTCAATTAGGGTTTTTTTGTGCGTGTTCAGATGGGTGGTTAGTGCTCGATTTGGGTTTTTTGGAACGTGTCGATTTTGGGTAAATCGAATGGGTCGATTTAGGGTTTTTCGAATTGGGTCAATTTGTTTTGGTACTACATTATCACTGCTTTTGGTACTTAATGTTTGAGAAAATTGGTACCCCCTGTGTGAATAAAATGGTACTACTTGTTAACTGGTTACCTTGAATGGGGTCAATTTGTTTTGGTACTACATTATGACTGAATTTGGTACCCTCTGTTTGGGCGAATTGGTACTCCTTGTGTGAATAAAATGGTACTGCGTGTTGACAGTGGTTTTTCAGAATGGGGTCAATTTTTTTAGTACTACATTATCACTGCGTTTGATAACATCTGTTTGGCCAAATTGGTATCGCTTGTGTGAATAAAATGGTACTACTTGTTAACTGGTTACCTTGAATGGGGTCAATCTGTTTTGGTACTACATTATGACTGAAATTGGTACCCTCTGTCTGGGAAAATTGGTACTCGTTGTGTGAATAAAATGGTACTGCTTGTTAGCAGTGGGTTTTTCGAAAATGGTGTCAATTTTTTGGTACTACATTATCACTGCATTTGGTACCCTCTGTTAGGGTAAATTGGTACCCCTTTGTGTGAACAAAATAGTACTGCTTGTTAACAGTGGGTTTTTCGAAGATGGTGTCAAATTTTTTTTGGTACTACATTATCACTGCATTTGGTACCCTCTGTTTGGCCAAAATTGGTACCCCTTGTGTGAATAAAATGGTACTACTTGTTAACAGTTTTGCTTTTTTGCAGAAATGCCTCCGCGGAACAAATTTGAGCTGTCTTCCAGGTGCCATCCTACGCTCTTTCGATCTACCATTAGCAATTTGAAGGGTAGCATGACCCCTGATAAAAAAGAAGCTCTAAGAAGGTCCTCGTTTCTTTTTTTTTTAGATATGCCTAAGATGTCGCATACGTGTTGACGCCTGTGAATACAGGTAACCACTGGGAGTGCTCGTCTACAAGGTGAACGAGAGAAAGTTCTACGTTCAGGATCCGATGGCCTCGCATAAGATGACCTGGGCCGCTAGAGCCTTCGTAAGTCTTAACATTGGGCATATTTCGTCGACTATGTTCGGGTATGCGTTAATGTCGTTTTTAATTTGTGCAGGCTGATTTTCTGATGAAATATTGGTCATCGAAGTACGATTATCAATGTAAGAAGACCGTGGATCCGCTGTTCAACAGGCCCCAATTTGGCGACGTAGACTGCGGTGTGCACGCATATTTGACCATAGAGGAGTACGTTGTCGACACCCCAGAGTTCGAGAAGTATGGTAAAGAAGTCAGCATGGATGTCTATCGTGCTTCTATGGCTGCTCGCATTTTACGTGACGAGCGTAGTTGTATGTTAGATCTTTTTCACTAAGTTTCTGGGATATGCTGTTAGACTCTTTGGAGACTCTTGTTTAGTTTGGTTAACTTATTTTGAGTTGGGACTGTATGGAGACCTTTTGGTTGGTTATGTTGGTTTTTATTTTGTGCATGGACGGTTGTTGCCAAGTGTGTGCTGTGTTGTGTTGTTCTATGACTGTCCGTAATTTATGCAGGTTAACATATGTTATTGTATGACCGTATCTTATACTTTACGTATAGAGTACCAGAATATGTAGGTTAACCATACCATTACGTAAATATATGGCGTACCACAAACAACAGATATAAAGTACCTTGTCTTTCATCTTACCGTACCATATCGCTTAACTATAGAGTACCGTAATATGGAGGTTAACCGTACCATTACGTAAATATATACCGTACCTTATATATCGCACATGAAGTACCTTATCTGTTGTACACTAAGGTACCTTGTGATTTACAGAAGGTACCTTATCATTTACATATATAGTACCATAACCTGCATGTTGATCGTATCCAGAATTATACATACAGTACCCAGATATGAAAGTATATCGTACCATTTGTTATACGATCGAAAAATGAATACATTCCTAATCGAATCGCGCTGTCCTGCGTGATCTTGACAATACCGAACAATAACGAAATGAAAAAAAAAGAAAGCCTAATGCACCGAATTCGCAGATGTAGCACTCAACAAATTATTCAAATTATGTTGTAGATGTTCTTGCTTGTATCCTTATACTATAATGAATCTTGGTATTTTAAGATTTAATTCATGCGTGCAGGGCTTAATGCACCGAATTTGATCACGTATCTAATACTATATATTATTGGTCTACGGTGGTTCGAGATGAAAAAGTAATTCGATCGACCTCGAAAAATACTAACCCTAGTATGACGTATCATATATATAAGGGACGCCGTACCTTAAATATCTTTGTAGGGGTACCTGTTGTTTTGTTTAAAGCGTACCAACTCAGCCACGGTTGCAGTACCCAAAATTACTGATGACATGAAACATTTTAGGAAAGCCACCGACATGTCAGATGAGTTGACTTTTATTATTTAATACCTTGTATGTCAGACTCTAACCAACTCATGACTGAAAATGTCAGAAATCTCGTCAATCATGACTGAAAGATGTCAGAAAAGTGTGTAATCATTACTGAAAAAGTCAGAAAATGTCTAATCCTTTATCCACATGAACACTTGCTGAAATCCTTCGTTTGTGACGGAATATAGTCAAGGCTTAAATACCATTTGTTACTTTAATTTATACGGTACCTACTTCTGAAACGATACAGTACCCTATGTCGTACACTTACAGTACCAAATAGGAATATATTACCGTACCAAACTTGCATATGGTAGGGTACCAAACTAGCATTCATCACAGTACCAAATTTACATATATTACGGTGCCAAATGTGCATACAGTAGCAAATTGGTTTCTTTTAGGGTACCGAACTTGCAAGTCGTAGGGTACCGAACTTGCAAGTCGTAGGGTACCAAAATGGCATTTATTACAGTACCAAATAGGCATAGGTTACGGTACCAAACATGCATGCCGTAGGGTACCAAACTGGCATATATTACAGTATCAAACAGGCATATCTTAACGAACCAAACTTGCATATCTTATGGTACCAAAATGGCATGTATTACAGTAACAAATTTACATATATTATGGTGCCAAATGTGCATACAGTAGCAAATTGGTTTCTATTAGGGTACCAAACTTGCATGTCGTAGGGTACCGAACTTGCAAGTCGTAGGGTACCAAAATGACATTTATTACAGTACCAAATAGGCATAGGTTACGGTACCAAACATGCATGCCGTAGGGTACCAAACTGGCATATATTACAGTATCAAACAGGCATATCTTAACGAACCAAACTTGCATATCTTATGGTACCAAAATGGCATGTATTACAGTAACAAATTTTTACATATATTACGGTGCCAAATGTGCATACATTAGCAAAAGTGCATATATTACTGTACCAAAATGGCATTCATTACAGTACCAAATTTACATATAATACCGTACCAAATTTAGAAATCTTACTGTACC
Source organism: Craterostigma plantagineum (assembly GCA_027422505.1). Taxonomy (NCBI): domain Eukaryota; kingdom Viridiplantae; phylum Streptophyta; class Magnoliopsida; order Lamiales; family Linderniaceae; genus Craterostigma; species Craterostigma plantagineum. Next base: position 94,332 of record JAPQWV010000406.1, read on the forward strand.
AAACTGGCATATATTACAGTAACAAATTTACATATATTACGTTACCAAAAGTGCATATATTACTGTACCGAACTGGCAGTCATCACAGTACCAAATTTACATATAGTACCGTACCAAATGTGCATATCTTACTGTACCAAACTGGCAGTCTATTACAGTACCAAATTTAGACAAAAATAATGAGTCATTTGAACAAAACAATGACGTATTGGCATCATTTGACAAAAAGAATGAGCCAATACCATACAAAAGAGCACCGAAAAAGGTTATGGGACAAAAGCAAAAAGAAAATACATGGAAAATACGGACGCTACGTCGTTACGGCTTCTGTACAAGTACGGTGATTATGTCCGTATTTCCCACATATTTTACACTTGTTGGATCTTCTATCTACCTGAGATGGAATCCTCCGTGTCTTTCGGCGACCGGGGAGAACGCGGATGTCCGGGTCACGAATAAAATTCCCATCATCGGTTTGAGCATTCATCTCGTGAGTCGGAATAGGGTTGATGATCGACAAATGTGCATAAATCGTAAAAAGAATGTCCCATAGTCCGCCACCAAACGAATTTACAGACGCCATATTTTCAGATACTATGGCAACCTGTATAAATGGTACGGTATATTTTAGATTGGTACTGCATAACTGGACATTTTGGTAACGTATACACATGTTACTTGGTACGTGATATAAATACACAAAGATACTACAGAACATAAATGTCCAATCGGACTGTGTCGCATAATGTATTTTAGGTACGGTATAACAACATACAATGGTACGTAATATTCATAGGAAATGGTACGTCGTAACAGTTACATAAAAGAAACCCGAAATCTCGATGGATTAGCCTCAATAACTATCAAATCCTAACATTCCACTCTTATATGGAGCTCTTGGATCGCATTGAGCTCCCGAATTTGGGATAAACCTTGAACAAACGCCCAAAATCGATTAACCAAACCCTAACCAAAAGAAAAGCTTACCTGACAAAATCAACCCCCAAAATCGAGAACCCAACGTTCAAGAGGCTTTTCGATCCTTGTCCGGCGCTGGCACGAGCAGAAGGAGTTGGTCGGCAAGAATATCGTCGTTGACGGCGAGCTGAAGCTCGATTTTTGCAGAGAAAAAAAAAAGCTGAAATGAAATTCTAAATCATTTAATAAGGATATTTTGGTAATCTTAGGTAATTAGGTACCTAAGTGTAAAATTTTTATTCAACTAGGTACCTAGCTGTAAAAGATGTCTGACAAGGTACCTAAGTGGCTAATAAGTTTTCTATTGGGGATTTATGTGTAGATTCCCGTATATATATATATATATATATATATATATATATATATATATATATATATATATATATATATATATATATATATAAGAAAGAATGCACGTGAACTTTGAGTAGAAAAGGTAGGCTAGGTTAGGAGTGGTCAGCATCAGGTACATGGAGTTGGTGTCGCACTTACAAGTCACGGACTCCTTCGCATTATGCATTCATCATCATTATTATTAGTCTACACCAAATAATTGATAATTAATTATTTATCGAGAATGATAGTGACCCTTCTTTTCTTCTCTCTCTTATTATTATAATGATAATTATTATTATTATTATTTTCTATCTAGAGATATCTCACTGATGACGTACCATGATTATGGGACTAGTTATTTTGAGATCTTATTTACAAGAAAAATTGATATTGAGAAGTGGCGATTTGCCGTGGTGGACACCCACCGTGAGCAACAACCGTTAGAGCTGTCAAAATGGTCCGCGGGCCGCTCCGCTCTGCCTAAGGGGCGGGTTAGGCTACGATTTTAAGGGCCACCACTAAACGGGCTAGCCTGCGCGGGTCGCGTTAGACGGGGCGCCACGGGCCGGCCCATTTAATTAATTTATATTATAGATTGAATATATATTAATTTAATTAGAGGAATTAATTAATGCTTCATTTATAATTAATAATGCATTTATTGATTAATACATAATTAATGTATATTTAAATATCATAAGTAATTAAATAATTCTTAATTAATGAAAAGGTTTAAATCAACATAAACTATAAAAAAATTTCCAGGCGGACGGACGTATCGAGATGATGATTTTCTTAAAAATTAACGTGTTGGAGATTACAATTTAGGTTAGCACTTGATATGAGAGACTATAGGGAGGTATTGACAACGTTGGGAATCGAAAAAAACGCAAAAAAATGAGATATTTGCTTGGTTGCTCACGGTAGGTGGGCACCATAAAAAATCTCGTGGCGCGACAATTCCAATACGTAGAAGTCGGTGGCGCATGGTCCGACGCACACGATATCGAAGAATAACGCGTGTTTGAGAATATTATACATTAAAATAAATAAGTCGCGCATTCATCTCTAATGTTTGAGATTCGAAGCTTTGCTCCCACAATTTGACACAGTGTGCGACATGCTGCGCTATTTTTTTTTACCATAATCTCGTGTCATTTTAGATGTTTTTTGCGAGTTTCGCCTCTAATTTACCAACATTATGCGAAAGACGATGGGAGAGAATCGCCAAAGTAAATGGGATCAGTTATTGCCCGACGTGCTTGCACTCATATTCATGGGAGGCTGTTGCAGGGAAGAGAGCTCGACGATAAGAACGGAGGTGAATTGCGAAAAACGTAAATGGGATAAGTTATTATCCGACGTACTCGCGATAGATAATATTCAAGAATCTCCCCCTCGAGGATGTACTGACCGTTGTCCCGAGTGTGCAAATCGTGGGAGGCTGTTGTCTCGGGATCTTATTGTTGGAGGGAGATCGATATTGTGGAGTGGAGCGAAAACTCCGATCCATTAGTCATCGATCGTATGATTCGATTCCTGATGAAAAGCAGCGGATGCTCTGTGAGAAAATTTTGCTGTCTCTCGTAAATCAGTGAGGGAATCAAAATTTGTTTTTCTCGATCGAAAATAATATGAAGTAACATGGTAAAATCAAATAGATGTCGTAAGCGCAATTACATATAGAAGAGCGAAACATAGTGGCTACGTACATGTTGAATTCTTCACCCATGCCCCAAGCATTGAGTACTAAAATGTTGTCCTAATATTAATTATTATTAAATATGTTATACTCGTATTAACCTTACCGCTGTATTTTCTGAAAAATGGTATTGGACTCACATCATTCAACATGGTGCTCTCTTCACAAGGATTGAAGTTAGGGTAACCACAATGGTGATTTATATATTGTCATATGTGCTTATTTGACACTTTATATGACACACCACCATTGTGGATGCGTCATGAATATGACATTGTGTCATATTTATGACATTTTGTTAAAGGAATATTAAAATATTATGGAGGAGAGAGAATGAAGGAGAAAAAAAAAATTATTTATTTATAGTTGTAGGTCCATGTTATAATAGTGTTATTATTGTGAAAAAAGTATAATAAAAGTGTTATAGAATAAAATATAAGAAAATATAGTGAAAAGCTGATGTGGCAGTATTATGAGTGTGTTATTGTTGTGGACACCCTAAAAGGTTATTTCTTTTGCGTGACGGTCATCTTATTGTAATTATCATTTGACCTGATAAAATTGTCTGGGAAAATTATAAAAATGGGTCAATAAGAGTGTCAATTTTCGATTTTAGGTGACTATGTTTGACAGTTACAAAACTAAGTCACTAAGTATGTATCCAGTAACAAAATTGGGTCACTAACATCTTTTTTCAAATTTTACATACTAGCGACCTAAATTTGTAAATATATATAAATATATAGTTAGTGACCTAGTTTTGTTACTATATATATATATATATTTAATGACTTGGTTTTGTAACTAGTGACCCAATTTTGTTACTATATACATATATGACCTAGTTTTATAAGTGGCAAACATAGTACCCAAAATAAAAAAATGGTATAGTTAGTTGCCATTTTTATAGTTTTGCCTAAAAAGGTCTGTCCATTCATTTTTGTGAGCGTCATCTGATTTAACTATTTTTCATTAACTATTTATGTTATTTCGTTTAATCCCCAACGCGTCACAAATATTAATTTATGTAATATTTTGCCAACCTATAGAAAAGAGATGTTGTGCAGATATTTACTGCAAAAGTAAACCCAAAGGCAAAATAATCACTCAGTCAGTCTTGAGGCAATAATATAATGGATAGCGATCTGTAATAATATTGCGTGTGGTGTTAAAAATACAGTCGTAATTAGATATCAAATGACTTCTAGAACATCGTATTAATTGATTGATGTGAAACACGAATCCGACATGTTTGGTTGGTCAAACGTATATATATACACAGATGAATACATGAGACATTCATTGTACCTAACCATTGCTTGTCACTCTCTTTTTTTCTGCTTCACACTCTTTTCTTCTACTTATTCCGTCGCGTAGCAAAAACTAAATCATCCACAGATCCTAAAAAGTATACGCCCACTGAGCTTATAGGTAAGTAAAAATCTCCATTTTCTTCTTTTAGTTCTTCTTTTGATCTGTGTTCCTCTATATATATGTATTCTAGCAATTGTTTCGTAGTTCTACGAACGGAAACACTAACCAATTGAGGTGTAAGGACTTTCCTCGAGTGCTCCTTAATTTGGTTTTGTGTGTGTGTGTGCGCGCGCCCTCCTCTGATGAAGTAGTTTTCTTGGATTTTTTCTTTGTGGGTAGTAAGGTTTAATTTGAAAGTTGTGATTTTTTTTAATTTCTTTTTCGTATTGCTTGATTTCTTGTATTAAATGAGGTTTTCCGTTCACCATATTAACCAACATTATTACAGGAATGGAAGAGAATCGCAAATGGGATCAGTTATTGCCCGACGTACTTGCGTTAATATTCAATAATCTCACCCTCGCCGAGGCTTTGACAGTTGTCCCAGGCGTGTGCAAACCTTGGGAGGCCGTAGTTTCGGGACCATATTGTTGGAAGGAGGTCGATATCATGGAGTGGAGCGAAAAATCCGACCCATTGGCCGTCGATCGAATGATTGGACTGCTCGTGAAAAGAAATGCATGCTGTGTCTCTTGCGCCAGCGGAAAAAGCTTCGACTTCATCGCCAATAGGTGAGGAGATTTCCCTTTTCGAAATTTTGTAAGATCGTTTTAACGAACTAGCTAACGTAAAGTGACTTTCGGTTAACGCTATATATTTTTCGCCATCTAAGTTAATAAAAGAGTTGTTACTTTCATGACGCTCAATTTAAAGGGTTGCAGTTTCGAGACATAACCTTCCAAAATTGAAGCAATTGAATGACGACAAGCAGTAATTGGCGTTATGTCGTCATAGCATGTGACGCGGCGCCCGGTTGGTTCTGGTTGTCCCTACATCACTTCAATTTTGAAAGTTAGTGTAAATTGAAACCATATAAGTTGATCATCTCAAAGGTCATCACTTTAAACTTACAAGAAAAACATGTACTTAAATCCTATACCGTCATATTTCCTAGATCAGTCTTCTTTCTTGTGATATTCATCATTCGATATTTACAGTTTTTTTCATCTTTGTTCGAACAGCGCTCAATCTCTGCATACTCTCAAGTTCCATCGAAGCGCAATCAACGACGCAGTGGTCGAAGCATCGGCTCAAAAGCTCTCCTCACTGACCTACTTGGACCTGAGCTACAACAATAACTTGGGAGCTCCGGTCCTCTTGGCATTCGGCAAATGCTGCTCACCACACTGCGTCATGAAATGGATCCGTTCGGCCCGACCCTAAGGGACGACGAGGCCTTAGCCATCGCCTCGACAATGCCGAGGCTCAAGCACCTCGACATTCGATACTTGCCCGTGAAGACGTCGAGCGTGATGGAAATCCTTAAAGGGTGTAAGGATCTCGAGTTCCTAGACGTTCGAGGTTGTTGGGACGTGGTGTTGTACAAAAGGTTGTTGTTGAAAGAGTTTCCGAAGCTTAGAGTTTTGGGAACCGTTCTTGATGGTCCTGACGCAACTGGCTGGGATTGCTCCGATGCGCCCTCGGGTTTTTGGCTTGGGACTTCGAAGTTGACGATTATGATGATGAGGGTGAGGATGATTATGAATGATGATGATGATGGTGACGATGATGAGAATGATGATGTCATGTAGATGATTTACAATGATGATAATTTTTAGGATTAGGCCGTAGTTATACATCCGCTAGCTGCTGTTTATACAAAAGTAATATAGTACTAACAGTTCTCTTAATGAAGCAATTATTTCGGCCACAATTTTCGTGTAATATGCATGAATTTTCCGAAATTTCGAGGTATCATAATGTGTATTCGAGTTGCAAGTCCGCTCGCTGCTATTTATTTAAACATTCTAAATAAATGTCAATACTAACAATACAATAAATATAATATTAGTACAAACGGTCTTTTATACAACAATTATTTCGGGCACAATTTTCGTGTAATATGTATGAATTTCTGAATTTTCGAGGTGATGCGGTGAGATGGATCTACTGCCATCGGGATACGAGCTGCCTTCTTCGTCTTTCTCTTGCCGTGAGATTTATCTGACCTCCTTAGTTTGGTGCCTGCACTGCCCAAGAAATGGTGGTGATGGCGTTTTCCCTTCTGCCTTGGGCAGGAGGGTGGTCTTTTGAGGCGGAGGCATAAAGAGGAGATAGAGGAGAAAACTGTAGTGGAAAAAGTAAAGGATGTCGACGGATGGTGCACTCTAGGAGTGAGTAACATATTTCTAGTTCCTAGAAGAGGGAGAAAACCACTTTTAGTCCCGATGTTTTCCATATGGGCGTTTTTGGTCCCCGATGTTTCGACTTGCCACATTTAGTCCCTCTAGTTGTCTAATTTAACCAATTTTGGTCCCCCGATTGGATTAAACGTAAATTGGGATGAAATGTCATCATGAGAGTCGCACGTAAAGTACTATAATCTTTCAAAACACCGTCTATATGTCCGTTCATCTTAAAATCCCCAAAAACTGTCTCCTTCATCACTCAATTTAGATTTTATGATCTCGGTTTATAGGACTTGATTATGTGATGAATGAGATAAATTTATGGGATTTTAAAATGATTGGACGTATAAATGGTGTTTTGGAAGATTATAGTACATTATGTGCGATTCTCATGATGAAATTTCGTCCCAAATTACGTTTAATTCAACCGGGGGACCAAAATTGGTTAAATTGAACAACTAGAGGGACTAAATGTGGCAAGTCAAAATATCAGGGGACCAAAAATGCCCATAGGGAAAACATCGGGGAGCAGAAGTGGTTTCCCCCTAGAAGACATACTTGATCCTCGGCCGTTATCCCACGTCCCACGATTTTCGGCCTTCGGATTACTCCCGCATTCCGCACTTTTCGGCCTTCGGTCAATCCCACATTTTGCATTCCTTGGTCTTCGATTAGTCCCTTGCTCCACGTTCTTCCCACGATTCCACCTTCTCTTGACTGCGTGCGGGGTGGAGATCGTGCGTTGACACGATCCCCTTCCTTCCTCCACCTTCGTTAGTCGTGGCAGGCCTTGTTACCTTTCATTGAAGGGGCCTCTGGCCTCTCGAGGAGTCGACCTATGGCCCCTCGGACTAGGCTCGGCCTCGGGGGTTCAGCCCCCACAACCCCTCGGGCCATCGACCCGAGAGTCACCTCGGCGTCTTGAGGGATCGCTCCCCATGGCTCCTCGGGATGTTTTCTCAAAAGGCTTCCCTCACACCTCGCGGGGTCTGCCCATACGGTTAGTCGGGATTCTTACTTTAAGGCCTCTTTCATGACTCGAGAGGCGAGCCTGTGTGGCTCCTCGGGATATTTTCCCAATGACTCCCATTGTGACTCAAAGGCCGGTGTCTACGACATCTCGGGATATTTTCCCGAGGACTATCGTTGCACCTTGAGGGCTTGACCTTCGTGGCTCCTCGACGTACTTTGGCTCGACGTATGTGGCTCCTCGAGGAACATAAGGCGAACTTGTGTGGATCCTTGAGATATTTTCCCGAGGACTCCCCTCGTGACTCGAAAGGCTGGTCTACGACATCTCAGGATATTCTTCCAGGACTACCCTTGCGCCTTGAGGATTTGACCTTCGAGACTCCTCGGGATATCATTCCGAGGGCATCCCTCGCGACATGAGGGGTCGGCATTTACGGCCCCACGGGCCATGTACCCGAGGGCTGTAACGACACGACTTCCTAGAAACGTATTTTGGCGGATTTTCAGCGTAAGCAGCGGAAAGCCCATTTAATTAAAACTTTTAAAACATAATAGTATAAATACATTCAATGTCTAAATTCATAAGTCCAAACACAAACACATTTTTATTTATTGACTCGAAGCCTAAGAAGTACACGCCCAAATTTAAAAACACAAAACATAAACTCGTTCCACAGGTCGCGTCCCATGTACTGCGCCGCCCTCAAAAGTCCGTGGAGTCACCGCCATTCAGCCGCCTTACCCACACGTAAACCCTGAGCTTTTGCCCAGTAGATGAAAATATGCATGAATGCAAATGCTCTTACAACCCAATCCCGACACCTCACGAATGCACACTTGACATCTCACGAATACACACTTGTTTTCACCACACATCTTATTTCAAACACAAGGCTCTAGGCTAGACTCGAAATTCACGCATAAATGTCATAAAAAGCCATGATAGTACGGCCCCATCTCGGTCTCAACCGTCTATAACAATGTCAGGTAACGGCCCCATCTCGGTCTCAACCGTACCTAAAATAGTGACAAGCGGCCCCATCTCGGTCTCAACCGCGAGCGCTTCATCGAGTCGTAGCCCGACAAATAACATCAGTCACTCTACCCCACTCATCAACATTACCGAGACCCCACACGGTTATAACTCCCCTCATGACACGTGTATGCAAATGTCGTGCAAATAAAGTGCAACACATAAAATGCAAATTTTCATATAACGTATAGGCGCAAGGTATTAGCTCGGCCCGATCCAAAAACTAGTATACACAAATAATTTGGGCCCAAAGCCCGCGTTCCGATTAAATCGGCCCGAAAACTTCCTACTAAACTCTCCCCTAAATTACACTAAGAGTTCCAAAATTTTAATCCTTTTATCTTTAACTCCAAATTTTTAAAATAATACTTCAATTCATATTTTAGAAATATTTCTCCAAATTTTTACTTTTAAAAATCCAAAATCTCATTTTTTATTTTTAAGGAAGCAAATTTGAAATTCCTTGACTCAATATTCAAAAATTTTATATAATTATAAAATGTCTAGAAATGATCTCAAAATTTATCCAAGATTCAAAAATTTTCTCAAATTTCAAATCTGTCCCAAATTTTAATATTATTAGTTTAGACCCGAAATTTTTATAAAATCCAGATTTGCCCCAAAACCTTTGAAAATTACAATTAACCCCTCAGAATTTCCGAAATTGCATAATGACTCTAACCAAATTCATTAATCCTTTATTTAAAAAAAAAACCAAAAGTTTCTGAAAGTTTTCATTTCTACGCTAGTCGAAACTCAACATAAAATTTTAGTACTCAAACTTTTTAAAAGTTTTAATTTGGTCCTTACCTTATTATTTAGTCCCTAATTACTTTTGAAAAGTTCCAATTTAATCCTAGCCGATTTTATATATATTTATTCACGACTTTTAAAAAAATTCTAATTTCATCCCAAACGAAATTTAGTATTAAAATATCCCCTGTTTGAATTTTTACATTTAGTTTCTATATATATATTTTTTTACTTGTCAATTTAGTACCCGAGTTTTTGAAAATTTCACAAAAGACCCCAATAACATATTCCGCATTTAAAATATGTCCTAAAACTTTATATTTCTTTAAAAGTATTCTCTGTTCGGAATTTTACAACACAAACTCCCTAGATTTTGTAAAATTTCGATTAAGTCCCTAAAATTTTAAAATAACTATTTTATAGACTGTTTTGCGACAGTTTCGTATTTCTCAATGATCAAGGGGTAAACGCTGTCCGATGGATCTGAAATTTTAACCACACTTAAAGGACTTACAAATCTAAATTCTAACCAAAGGGATCCTTAATCAAAGGTCTAGATTGTGAGATATGAATTTTTATATGTCCTGGCCGAAATGAATAAAGAAACCCTAGAAAACTCTAATCTTTCCTATGTTTAATCCTAATTTCTTACTCTTAAAATCCTCTATCCTTATTTCTAAATACTCATGATCCTCCTAAGCTAACCGAAATATATATATATATATATATATATATATAATGAACAATTCATGCAAATCAATCGTCACTATCACGTAAACACGAAGAACTCGATGAAGAACATGCAAACACGTAAAAATTCAAAATTCCTAATATTGTTTACGTATGTAGGTGATCTTCACCTACCTTAATCCCGTAGAGAGCTACGTAACGGGTTGTTTCCTGTGATCCCGACCCCAGAGCTTCGATTCCGAGCTCCCGAAGGTTTTTCTCCTCCTCTCTTTTCTCTTTCTCTTCTTTCTCCATTTTTCATTCTTTTTCTTTCTCTCCTCTCTTCCTTCTCTCCCTCACTCTCACGGCCTCTCCCCTCTTCTCTTTTACTTGTTGGTTATTTTGTCCTCATGAGATTAATGAGGTGGCTTAATGGTTGTTAGTTTGTCTTCATGCTCACATGGAGATGACATTAGGTGTTATAGATCTTGTCATTATGCTTGAGGAGGTAGCATTAGGTGTGATATTATCCTTTCTTTTCTTTTTTTCTCCCCTCGCTCCTTCCCTCTCTCCCAACGTGACTTCCTCCTTTCTTCTTCTTTATTCTCTTTAATTTATTTATCTAATCCTTATGAGGTGTATTAGGTGTATTATTTGTCTTTATGAGGTGTATTAGGTATATTTGATTTAACTACTAATTAGGTGATCTTTTGTTTTATTGTTTTTCTTTTATTCATCAATAATATATCATTATGGAACAAAATAGGATTAAATATATTTAAGATGTTGAGGTGTGATGAGGATTTTAATTTTTATTTTCGGCCCTATGTATATGTATTATTATTATTATTATTATTATTATTATTATTATTATTGGACCAAACTCCTAATAACTTGGGCCATTATTTCCTTATTCGGCCCATAATTATATTCGTTCTATTTATATTTTTCGGGTCCAATTATATATTTTTGGCCCGGCTCGGAAAGAAATCGGTGTATGTTCGAAAATCGACTCCACACATTCCGAATATTATTGAAATAATCCCGTATATATTTTGCGGGTATTACATCCTCCCCCCTTATAAGAATTTCGTCCCCGAAATTACAGAACGAAAAATAACTCGGGGTACTTCTCTCTCATTTTGTCTTCGCATTCCCAAGTGGCTTCTCCCGATACTTGGTTCCGCCACAAGACCTTCACGAGGGGTGCGTTCTTATTTCGAAGGCGTTTCACCTCGTACATCAAAATCTCCATCTGCTTCTCTTCATAGCTCAGGTCCGGCTTCCGTTTCGATGATTCACCTTGCACTACATGGCTCGGGTCTGGGACGTATTTCCGTAATGCAGATATATGGAAGACGTCATGGACTTGTGTGAGCGATGTGGGCAATTCTAGTTGGTATGCCACTTCTCCAACTAGTTGCATCTGTAAAATGTCCGTTATAGCTCGGACTCAACTTCCCTTGAAATCCAGAGTGCACGCTCTCAACATATCTTCGAACATCTGGATTGTTCTTTCAGACTGTCCATCTGTCTGAGGGTGTTATGCCGTACTGCAGGACAGTTTTTTTTGTCCCCATGGCCTTTCGTAAACTCCCCCAGAATTGGGACAGAAACCTCGAATCCCGATCTGAGATGATTGAAATCTGGATTCCATGGAGTCTCACAATAACTTTTTTTTATACTGTTCTGCGTACTTCTCCATGGAATTGGTTTGATTGATTGGCAAGAATGGGCCGATTTAGTCAATCTGTCGACGATCACCCAGATTGTATCATGGCCCTTTACGGTTTTGGTAACCCGACGACGAAGTCCATGTGAATGATCCCACTTCCACTCGGGAGTCGTCAACGGTTGTAGCATTCCCGTAGGCCTTAGATGCTTTGCCTTAATTTTGTTGGCAGGTCAAGCACCGTTGTACAAAGGCAGCTACATCTTTCTTCATTCTTAGCCACCAATAATTTATTCGTAAATCCCGATACATTTTTGTTACCCCGGGATGTATCGAGTTGATTCTCGTATGCGCCTCCGTTATCATAATTCGACGGATCTCTTCATTGGGTGCTACATATAGACGACCTCGGAACTGTAAGTTTCGTTGTCTCGAAATTCGCTCATATGGACCATTCCCGTCTTGTTCTGCTGGATCTTTAGATATAGTTCGTCTTCTTTTTGTGCCTCAACGATTCGTTCTATCAGCGTTGGCTTTAAAGTCAGCACTGCCAGCTTTGTTCGATCTCTCCAAAGTTTATTATTTTCACTCCGAGTTGGCTCAGGTCTGTATACACTGATTTACAGCTCAAATCATCTGTAACCACGTTCGCTTCGCCTGGATGATAATTTATCCCACAGTCATAGTCTTTTACTAACTCGAGCCATCGTCTTTGCCTCATTAACTCCTTCTGCGTGAAGAAGTATTTTAGGCTTTTATGATCTGTGAAAATCTCGCATCGTTCTCCGTATAGATAGTGTCGCCAGATTTTCAGAACAAACACCACGGCTGCAAGTTTAAAATTGTTTGTGGGGTAGTTCTTTTCGTACGGTTTGATATGCAATTACCTTCCCGTTATACATCAACCGCACCACAAGCCATTTTTCAAGGCATCACTCTATACCTAAAATCCTTTGGTATCAGAGGGAATTGCAAGAACAGGAGTTGTTGTCAATCATTTCTTCAACTCCTAGATGGTTTCTTCACATGCTTCCGTCCACTTAGTTGGAACATTGTTCATAAGTTAAGTCTGGCTTTCTTCACTGTTATTGGCATGATAAGCAGCTGTCGTTGGATCTAAGATGGCGCACAATCTAATGATCAGGATTTGAAGGTTGAAGATTTAGTTATGTTTCTAGGATATCGCACGAAAAGATAAACGGCTGAGATGTTTAAGAAGTGAAAGAATCGGATGGTGAATCGTGAGCGTTGGATCAAAAATCCGACGATGATAGTGAAGGTGCTATTTCACTTACAGAGACGCATGCGATTCTTGCTCTAACACGCAGGAATGCAATACCACGTGGCGACTAGTGGAGCATTCGATCGGATAAAATAGACGGTGAAGATAGATCGCGAATTAACACTTAAACATTATTTCTATCTTATTAATGTCAGATTTCCAGTTCACTTTCTGGAGCATGTAACTTCTTTTAGAGTGAAAATCATCGTGAGGTGAAAACACGAGAGTTGTAGAAGAGATAGAGATCTGTAACTTCCGTGTTGTGATCAATAAGAAAGGAAGCGCGATTGATCCGTGGACAAAGGCTAAAGTTCAGCCGCGTTTGTGCGTTAGTTCGCCGTACTAATTTCATTGATGCGACAGAGTTTGCACAGTGCATGTAAATACGGCATTGATTTAAACATGAGCACAATTTCGTTGTCGCAACGGACATCAACATCTTTCTTCGAGATTTTGGATTGGATTTTTGTGATAAAAGTCCAATGTGATTTCTTCTTGTACGTGATCTCCCAAATCAAGATTACGGCGTTCGAAGAAAAATCTGATCTCGACATTTATGAAGTTTATCTTTATACGGCGTTCGAAGGAAACTCGAAATTAATGCTGCTTATCCTTCGCTTCACTCACGCCTATAAATAGGTACTTGATGCACGCTATTTTGCACCACAGCACAATTCTCTCCAACCACATTATTTTTTTTTCAATGTATAATCTTGGAGGAAATGCGGATCGTGAGGATGTTCCTCAAGAACCTTTTTGGAGGGAAAATCTCGAAAAGCTTAAATTTGAGTTATTCCTTCTTTTGGGATTGCTCTTCGCTGCAATCGCCATTATTGTGATGTGGGTTGCCACTCACTGCACTTGTTTTTAATTTGTGAAAGGTTAAGTCATGGGAAGACGCGTCTTTGTCGGGCATATTGGAAGAAGACGCCGTCAGAACTTCCCGAACGTCATTGATGTTTTATCTTCTAAGTTTTTTTTTTTTTTTTTCCGGGTTGTAATATGATTTTCAGTTATGTAATCGTTATGCATCGACTCTATCATGTTTTCTCTACGTCCTCGTCTCATTTTCAAAATTGAATACAAGCTCCGAATTGTAAAAATTTTATATCGTTCGACTCTCTTTTATTTTGCCGTTTATTTATTTTAGCTTCCCGAATTTCAGCTTGGTCCAATTCGGTCAATTCCAAATTCTGAAAAAGATCCGAATTTTTATCATTCTGTCCTACCTTAATTTAACCGAGATTCTCCTAGCAATCTAAGTGTAAAAGTACGAAATCTCTAACTTTCGAACACATCCAGGAGCACATAAAATTCACACAAACATTCACGTAAAGCATATATCAGAAAATCGTAAAGCACATAATTACGTATTAAACTTACATGCGTAGGCTGATCCTCCACGCTTTTGAGCGGCAGTACATGGACAGTCTACAGAATCTATAACCTAATGCTCTGATACCACCTGTAACATCCCGTCCCATACCGGGTGTCACTGTAGCATGCGTCCCTACCGGGACTTGTGGGGTTGGGCCCACCACACTCCGACTGATAGTCGGGCACCACTGTACCACCACTTAACCTTTCAGCGTGCTTCGTCCTCGCTCACACGCACCCTGGGCAAACTTCCCAGGGGGTCACCCATCCAAGATTGCTTCAAGTCAAGCACGCTTAACTTTGAAGTTCTTTCGGATGGACTCCCGAAAAGGTAGGTCGGCCTTGGTGATATGAGTAGTACTATCAATTCTTTTATACGATTCTTAGCCTGACACGCCCATACATTGTCAGTCTCAGGATCCCCTCTCATTCGGGTGTCGGATCGGTTCGTTCATGTACCCCTTCGCCTAGAAGCCTGCCAGGAGCCGCTCCTTGTCCGTGCATCTCTTTAGCACCGGCGATCACTCCCCGCCCTCGTCGGCCCCGGGCGTCACATGCCCACCAGCTTCCGCCTGGTTCGTCCCCGAACCAGCACCGTACTGCGAGAGGTTGTGCTCTGATACCATCTGTAACGACACGACTTCCTAGATACGTATTTTGGCTGATTTTCAGCGTAAGCAGCGGAAAGCCCATTTAATTACAACTTTTAAAACATAATAGTATAAATACGTTCAATGTCTAAATCCATAAGTCCAAACACAAACACATTTTTATTTATTGACTCGAAGCCTAAGAAGTACACGCCCAAATTTAAAAACACAAAACATAAACTCGTTCCACAGGTCGCGTCCCATGTACTGCGCCGCCCTCAAAAGTCCGTGGAGTCACCGCCATTCAGCCGCCTTACCTACACACGTAAACCCTGAGCTTTTGCCCAGTAGATGAAAATATGCATGAATGCAAATGCTCTCACAACCCAATCCCGACACCTCACGAATGCACACTTGACATCTCACGAATACACACTTGTTTTCACCACACATCTTATTTCAAACACAAGGCTATAGGCTAGACTCGGAATTCACGCATAAATGTCATAAAAAGCCATGATAGTACGGCCCCATCTCGGTCTCAACCGTCTATAACAATGGCAGGTAACGGCCCCATCTCGGTCTCAACCGTACCTAAAATAGTGACAAGCGGCCCCATCTCGGTCTCAACCGCGAGCGCTTCATCGAGTCGTAGCCCGACAAATAA
Organism: Craterostigma plantagineum; assembly: GCA_027422505.1. Classification (NCBI taxonomy): domain Eukaryota; kingdom Viridiplantae; phylum Streptophyta; class Magnoliopsida; order Lamiales; family Linderniaceae; genus Craterostigma; species Craterostigma plantagineum. The sequence continues at coordinate 110,025 of JAPQWV010000406.1, forward strand.
CATCAGTCACTCTACCCCACTCATCAACATTACCGAGACCCCACACGGTTATAACTCCCCTAATGGCACGTGTATGCAAATGCCGTGCAAATAAAGTGCAACACATAAAATGCAAATTTTCATATAACGTATAGGCGCAAGGTATTAGCTCGGCCCGATCCAAAAACTAGCATACACAAATAATTTGGGCCCAAAGCCCGCGTTCCGATTAAATCGGCCCTAAACTTTCTACTAAACTCTCCCCTAAATTACACTAAGAGTTCTAAAATTTTAATCCTTTTATCTTTAACTCCAAATTTTTAAAATAATACTTCAATTCCTATTTTAGAAATATTTCTCCAAATTTTTACTTTTAAAAATCCAAAATCTCATTATTTTATTTTTAAGGAAGCAAATTTGAAATTCCTTGACTCAATATTCAAAAATTTTATATAATTATAAAATGTCTAGAAATGATCCTCAAATTTCAAATCTGTCCCAAATTTTAATATTATTAGTTTAGACCCGAAATTTTTATAAAATCCAGATTTGCCCCAAAACCTTTGAAATTACAATTAACCCCTCAGAATTTCCGATATTGCATAATGACTCTAACCAAATTCATTAATCCTTTATTTAAAAAAAAACCAAAAGTTTCTGAAAGTTTTCATTTCTACGCTAGTCGAAACTCAACATAAAATTTTAGTACTCAAACTTTTTAAAAGTTTTAATTTGGTCCTTACCTTATTATTTAGTCTCTAATTACTTTTGAAAACTTCCAATTTAATCCTAGCCGATTTTATATATATTTATTCACGACTTTAAAAAAACTCTAATTTCATCCCAAACGAAATTTAGTATTAAAATATCCCCTGTTTGAATTTTTACATTTAGTTTCTATATATTTTTTTTACTTGTCAATTTAGTACCCGAGTTTTTGAAAATTCACAAAAGACCCCAATAACATATTCCGAATTTAAAATATGTCCTAAAATTTTATATTTCTTTAAAAGTATTCTCTGTTCGGAATTTTACAAGGGCCACTTTGCATATTGAGGGGTCGGCCTCGGCCTCTACGGCCCCTAGGGCTATGTACCCGAGGGCCACCTTCGCGTCTTGAGGAGCCGGTCCCGACGTCTTCGTCCCCTTGGGATATTTTCCTGAGGGTCTCCCTCGCGTCTTGAGGGGTCAGCCATCCTCTTTCTGATTCGTCATCTTTCCTCTTTCTACATCGTCATATTCCCTCTTGCTGGTACGTCCTTTTTCCTCTTTCTACTTCATCCTCTTCCTTCTTCCTGGTGCGTCTTCTTCCTTCCTCCCGGTCCGTCATCTTCATTTCTCGAGGACACTGCTTTTTTCACCCTTCTGGCATATTTTCCCGAGAGGGTGGCATACCTCCCGTCCCTCGGGCGTGTTTTCCGAAGGGGTGGCATACCTTCCGTTCATCTAGCATGTTCTCCAAAGAGCCCGTTGTCCTAGAGGGTGTATTTTTTATACCTCCGGCCGAGGGAGTATATTTCGCATACCCTAGGCCAAGGGCTGCATATCTTTGAGAGCTTCTCCTTCCCTCGCAGAGCTTCCCGCCTCATTCCGTTATGTTGTTTTAACTTCTTCTGAGTATTTCGTCTGAACCCGGAAAAATCCGGGGGTAACACGATGTGCACAGAATGTTTGTGTCTAGCGCCTGCTGTTTGCTTTTCTAAGAAGCAACTCTTTGAACAAAGAAAATATATCTTAGCCTCTTTCATTACATCCATGCCATTTCTGGTTTTACGACATAACAAATCAATGAAACTCAATATCAATTTTTTATCTCTTCTTTGCGTTGTATGTTTCTATTTTTGCTAATTCAGGTTATCCCGCCTTTCCTCTCAAGCATTGCATGCTTGGAAACTTCTCGCCTTATTCGCCTCGGGTAAGACACCCCCGAGGTGGGCATGTCTAACCAAGTCTTTCCCAATTCCATTATCCCAGGATTTTTACTTGCCCTGCCGCTTATTTCTGTTTCCCCGACTCCGATTAACTCGTTCTCAACTATCCAAAATTAGCGAAGACTTGGTTGATTTGGCCGTGACCTTTCAATTTTTAAGCTCGAGAATCTTGCCACGATGGATGTGTGACTTGGTCTTATCTAAGTTGACCCACAAGTATCGTAGACCAGGTTAAACTCGACCGTTACCTGTGCGTCTGCTTTTCAAATTTGAACCAACTAACTTTCCGACCGCGTCAGGGAACTCTCTCTATATATACGGGTTGTCTTTTACGCCCTTCCATTCATCCGCTTTCATATTTTTTTCTGTATTTTAGTATTTTTACGCTCCCTTCCATGGCTTCCTTTGCTTATTCCAAAGGCAAGAATGTTGCTAGCACTTCTTCTATGGCCGAGCAAACTTTTTTCGACCTAGATGGTACTCCTGAACCTTTCTCCGGCATGAACGTCCAGCAAGATCCTGCTGTTGGGGTGAGAACGCCGTTTCATAGTGGAGACAGTGATGATAAGAACTATCGCAGAAACTTGGCTATGTGGTCCGCTGTGGCGGAGGAGGTCCGTGCTAAAGCCAACTTCCCTGGCATCGGGCTAAAGTATCTACCCTCAGCCCTTTGTCCCTCAGGGAATATCGTGAAAAAGCTCGAATCCCTTCTGATTATGAAGTTTTGCTGCCTAGCCCTTTGCAAGTGGCTTCCACCCCCTTTTGGCTTCCTCACCTTTTACAACGATCAGATAGACATGGGTCTTAAGTTTCTCATTCCCTCTTTTCTCTTAAACCTCTATGAGTCCCTAGATGTCGCTCCTGGACAAAATCTTCCCGAATTCATGCAGCTTACTATTGTCTCTGGCTGCAGTCGCGAGGCGGATCCACTTCCCTATCACCACTGAGTTGATCATCAACTTCTTTCACGTGTGAGAAAGGGACGCGGGCAAACTTGCCTTTGTGCATTCCCATGATGTCTTTTACAACAACTTTACTGCCACCAAGGGATGGATGAACAAGTTTTTCTTCGTGCGCCCTTCACCTCAGCATCGGGACCACCGTTTCTCCATATTGCGCTGGAGGGACCAGTGTCAGGTCCCCAGTGAATCTCCTGACCTCTTGTCGCAATTTCTGGCTCAGGTTGGGGACCATCGCTTTTCAGTGTGAGAGTTGGTGTCAGGTGTCCCTCCTGAGGCGGTTATCTTCCCTCGGATCATAGGTGCGTTATTCCTTTTTACTTTAGTATTAATCTTTCCTTTCTTTGGTTGATCTCTTTTTTTAGGAGGTGGTGAAGTGGATTCTACTCCAGTCATGGCCCTCCGTGCTCAAAATGCCCGAGGCCATCCTTCAGGCGAAGGTCCTTCCACCCATTACCCAAACGGGGGTGGGGGGGTGGTGTTGCCCTGGGAGATCCATCGGCTCCTCGATCGGAAGCGAGGCGATCTAAACTCGTGAAGCCATCCTCTACCCCTCATCTGATTGCGGTATCGCACGAAGCTCATTCGGTGTCCCAACCTGCCCCTCGCCCTCATTTTCTGTTGGAGAGGGATGGGGAACCCGCCCTGTCCTATATGCTGAATTTTTTCACCCCTGAGGAGAAGAGCTTTGCTAAGGAGTTATCGGATGGCCATTTTTGGAGGGAGTGGTAAGTCAGGTACGATTGTTATTTTCAGCCTCGGGTGAATTTTTGTCGTAATTGCCTTACTTTGTCTTCAGGCCTATTCCTTGTCTTGTGAGGGAGCTCGTCGATACCGTCTCCAACAGAGGATGGATGATTCAGCTCGGAAGTGCAACGTGAAGATGACAATGAAGGTTAGTGAAGAGGCTCAGGAAGTGGGTCACCTGAAGACTTTGTTGACTATGGCCCAATTCGAAGTCGGCAAGCTCCGTCAGGAGCTCCATTCGGGGAGAGAGATCCGCCACAATCGGGAATCCCAGGCAAGTCAGGAGCTGGTTCCTGTTGAGAAGGTGTCCGAAGCGGCAAATCTGTACTTCAACTTCGGGTTTCAGGGGTGCCTGTCCCAGCTCAGGGCTAATGACTTTCCGAAAAGCGCTCATCCTTTTGATTTCTTGACTGGGAGGTGGTTTTCATGGCTTTGGCTCCTCGTCGCTCAACCCCGAAGATGGCAAAAGGAAAAAGTCTCTGGGATGAGTTTGACTTGGGTCATAGCAGCGATGCTTCCCAGAGGAGTGGTCCAGCTGGGGAGAGTTAGCCTATTGGAGAATTAGCCTACTATTTGTCTTTTAGAGTCTTGCTTGAGTCTTTCGTTATTTTCTTGTTTTTCCACGGACGTTTCTATTTCCCATTTCCTGCCGTGTCTACCTTGATGACGTTCAGGGTGTATAAATAAAAGAATTTGCGTTTTCTTTATTTGAATTTTGTCTTGATCCCTTCCTTTACTGTCTTAACCAATCGCTTTCTGAGGGCCAAATCGCTCGAAAGGTAAGGTCCCTTACTCTGAGCCAGGGGCGTCCCCCTGAGCTCGAGGAGAGCCTCAAAGATTCTAAGAAAGAACTTTCGAAGCGAACGATGAGCTGCCTCTTGCAGAGGGATTCAATGTGCGCATGATCTTCTCTTTCCTTAGGAAAGATTTCAGCCTCTCGCACAGGGATTCAATGTGCGCAACGTTCCCGAGAGGAACAATGAGCTGCCTCTCATAGAGGGATTCAATGTGCACGTGATATTCTCTTCCCTAGGGGAAGATTTCAGCCTCTCGCAGAGGGATTCAATGGCGACGTTCCTGAAGGGAACAGTGAGCTGCCTCTCGCAGAGGGATTCAATGTGCGCGCTTAGCTTTTCCCGAAGGGGATAGTTTGCCCCCTGGAGGTTAGATATGGTGTTCTTTAGGAATAAATCTTCTACCCGGGTCTTTGTGTCTTTTATTTGTTTTAAGCGTTTGCCCGAATCACCCTCGTATGGAAAGAAAAGGAATTGCATTAATAATCGTGTATGGCTTACATCCAAGTAATAAGAAAGCAAGCTTGGACAAATAGTGCTAAAACATAAAGAGAAAATATAAGTATGCATAATGAGGGCACCCCCTCTAGGGATAATACTTTCGAAGCTTGCGGGCATTCCAGGGTCGGTCGAGTTGCTTCCCTTCGGCGTCTTCGAGATTGTAGGAGGCCTCACCCACTTCTTGGTGACACGGTAAGGGCCCTCAAACTTAGGCTCCAGCTTCTTCCTTCCCTCCTGGTTGAGGATCTCTTTCATTACTAAGTATCCCACTTCGTAGTTCTTGGTTCACACTCGGCGATTGTAAGACTTAGTCATCCTTTTCTGGTAGGTGGTCATCCTTAGGGCCACTCTTTCCCTTCCTTCATCGATGAGATCAAAGTCTTCAGCTCGGAGTCGGTTGTTGTCTTCGGGATATGTTAGGATTCGGGCACTTTCAATGTCGATTTCTGCAGGCAGAACTGCTTTACTTTCGTAAACCAGACTGAAGGGAGTTTCGTTCGTTCCTTCTCGTGGAGTTGTCCGTTATGACTAGAGGACGCTTTGGAGCTCGTTGAACCAAGATTTTTCTAACCCTTCCAGTGGGGCCTTCAGTCCTTGAACGATGGTGCGGTTGGTGACCTCCACTTGTCCATTGCTCTGAGGGTACGCCACTGAAGTGAAGACTTGCTCTACCGCGAGTTGCTCGCACCACTCCTTTAGCTTCTTTCCGCTGAATCGTCTCGTTGTCAGAGATTAGTCTCCTGGGGATCCCGTAGCGGCAGACTATGTTCTTCTATATGAAGGCTATGATTGCCGTCTCGGTGATTTTCCAGGGCTTCCGCCTCCACCCACTTCGAGAAGTAGTCCACAGCCACCAACAAAAACTTTCTCTAAGCCACATTTCCTAAGAAAGGACCGACAATATCTATGCCCCACTGGTCGAAGGAGCAAGGTAAGGTTACTGATTTCATGGCCTCGGCTGGCATTTTTTGAAGGCTGGCGTGCTTCTGACAATTAACGCATCCACGGACTAACTTCATTGCGTCTCCCTTTATCGTCGGCCAGAAGAAGCCAGCTAGAGCATTTTTCTCGTCAGCGCCAGACTTCTGATGTGGCTTCCGCAAATACCTTCATGTATTTCTCAGAGGACGTATTCGCCTTCTCCCTTGGACACGCATCGAAGCAGAGGTCCGAAATAAGATCTTTTAAATAGTATTTTGTCCATTAGGGTGAATCATTGAGCCATTCTCATGAGCTTTCGAGCCAGAGCTTTGTCCTCGGGTAAGAGTTGGCGGCTCAGGTACTGATAAATTTCGTATCTCCAATCCCCTTGGGGAATATCCGGGTCGGGCGCAATCTGGTCCTCGATTTGCCAGACGCACCGAGTGTTTCCCTTTTCCTCGGGCGTTCCTATAGCGCTCGCCCCTTTGGCCATCTGATCGACCTTCTCATTTTCTGCCCGAGTTATGAAGACGATCTTTAGTTCCTCGAAACCACCTTTAATCTCCTCGAAGGCCTTAACGTACTTTTCCAAGTTTTCCCCATTGACGGCGAAGTTCCCTCCCAGCTGCTGAACAACGAGTTGGGAGTCTGAGTGTAATGTTAGACGAGTGATTCCCATCCGACGAGTCGCTCGAAGCCCCGCGAGTAGTGCCTCGTACTCTGTCTCGTTGTTTGAGACTTTAAAGTCGAGCCTGAGGCCCACGTTGGTTTATTCTCCCTACGAGGATATGAGTAGTATTCCGGCCCCATTCCCTGAGCTACATGAAGACCCATCTACGAACATTTTCCATATTTCGTCTGGGAAATCCCCGAATAGCTCCACCATGAAGTCTGCCAATGCCTGAGCTTTGATTGCCGTCCGAGGTCGGTACTGGATATCGTATTCCCTAGCTCTGTGGCCCACTTCACGGCCCTTCCTGAGATATCGGGTCGGGTGGCGATTTTCCCAATCGGCTGATTGGTCAGCACTACTATGGGATGCAATAGGAAATATGGGCGTAGTTTTTGGGCTGTGATAAGCAGAGCTAGCAGCAATTTCTCGCATTGTCTCCGCGCCTTTTAGGGTATGACTTATGAAGTAAATTGGCTTCTGTACGTTTTGTTCTTCTCGTACCAATACTGAGCTGACTGCCCGAGGTGTGGCAGCCAGGTAGCCTTCAGTTCTTCCCCAGGTAAGGGTTTATTGAGCGTCGGTAATTCTTCTAAATATTCCTTGAAGTCCTGGAACGCCTTCTCGCATTCAGCAGTCCACTCGAAGTTCTGGACTTGGCACAGTACTTTGAAGAAAGGCAGGCTTCGGTCCGCAGATCAGGATATGAAATGGGAAAGGGCGGTTATGCGGCCCGTCAGCCTCTGCACCTCGTTCAAGCACTTGGCGGGGTCATCTCCATCAGCGCGTTAGCTTTCTCTGGTTTGGCCTCGATTCCCCTCCTCGTCACCATGTACCCAGGTAATTTCCTGATCTGACTCCAAAGGTGCACTTGCTAGGGTTCATCTTGAGGTTGTACCTTCGAGAGATCGAGAGGGTCTCTTGCACATCGGCTAGGAAGCATCCATGCTCTTGGGATTTTATCAAAATATAGTCCACGTACACTTCCACGTTCCTCCATATCTGGTCTTTGAAGATTTTGTCCATTAGTCTCTGGTACGTGGCACCGGTATTTTTTAGCCCGAAGGGCATGACGGTGTAGCAGAATGTCCCTCTGGTGGTGATGAAGCTTGTCATCTCCTGATCTTCCTTGGCTAAGAGGATCTGGTTGTATCCCTAGACGACGTCGAGGAAGCAGAGTAACTCATGTCCCGAAGTGGAGTCTACCAGCTGGTCTATTCGGGGTAAGGGGTAGCAATCCTTTGAGCATGCCTCATTCAAGTTCCTGAAGTCCACACACATGCGCCACTTGCCCGAAGATTTTGGGTCAAGAACCACATTTGAGAGCCAGGCGGGGAACTGGACTTCTCTAATGTGCCCTGCTTCTAGCAACTCCTCTACTTGTCGCTTGACTTCGATGTCTTTTTCCGAGCTAAGATACCTTCTTTTTTGGAAGATGGGTCGGGTAGTTCGAGAGACATTTAGCTTGTGTTCAATTATCCCTCTGTCAATCCCCATCATATCCTTGGATGTCCAGGCGAACACGTCCGAGTTTCTCTTTAGTAGCTTGATAAGGTCCTCCTTCAGGTTCCGAGGTAAATCTTTGGAAACTTTTTATCATCCCTTCGGGAGGCTTGATTATTACTTCGTCCCTCTCCTCCTGAGCAGTTTCCTTCCGGGTAATATTGTATAAGGTCTCTCTTCCCTTCCGTGATCGCCCCTCTGGCCTTAGACGACTTACCCAAACTTCTTCCACATAGCACTTCCGGGCCATCTTGCGATCTCCCAACACTTCCCCTACTTTGTCCCCCACGGGGAATTTGATCTTTTGATGTAGCTGAGGCGATTGCAGTCAAGGAGGTTAACGCTGGCCTCCCTAGGATAATGTTGTAAGGGCTTGAACCATTGATGACCATGAAAGCGCTGTTCGAGTCTTTCTCAATTCTCCTTCACCGAGGGTAAGTGGGGATGTAAGATCCCCACCGCCTCTACGCAATGTCCCGTGAAGCCGAAGAGGGCGGTTTCCACTATGTCCATGGGGTAAGAACCCAATCCATTTGATCAAGTGCCCTCTCGTAGATTATGTTGACGGAGCTTCCGTTGTCAATGCAAATTCTCCCAACGTCATGATTGGCGACCTCGGCCCTAATTACTAAGGCATCCTCATGGGAGTCATCCCCTCTATGGAAGTCCTCTGGTCCAAAGCTGATCACGGGTCCTGACCGTTTACTCGCTGATTTAATTTCGTAGTTCTCTAGGCGACGGACTCCGGCCTTCCTCGCTCTATTAGAATCACCCGTAGTGGGCCCTCCCGAGATTATGTTAATCTACCGAGGCGGTATTTTCCCTTCGGTAGATCTCCGTTGTTCCCTATTGTCGTGACGTCTACGGGGCCATCCTCATCTGGCTCGAGCCTCTTCTTTCCTCTCTCTCTAGTATCCTCTTTGGTCTTTCCCTATTGTTAGGGGCTTGGTGATCTAGTCGGGCATTAAAACAGTTCCCCGTTCCGGGATATCGTGGCTTAGTTCCGAATCCGCCTTCTCCTCCTGTTAAGTTTGCCCGCGCTCCTGATATCGTCTCGTTTGTCCAACTCCCTACCTAACTGGAAGCATCCCTCAGTCGTGTGTTCGTATTCGTGATGGTAGTTGCAGTGGGTATCTGAGATCGGCCTTCTGGGGTTTTTATCAATTCTCCAGGGCTCGGAACTTGTTGACCCGCAGTCTAGAATGATTCGCCCGGGGCATCGTCGGGGCCGGTACTGGTCGATCGTCCCTTCGAGGAAAAGGCCTGGGGAGTTGGTCTCTGGGCGGGCTCTTTTTCCGGTCTCGCACAGGGCTTCTTTGCCTCTTGTACTCGGGTTCTATAGCATGAGACTCTTCTACCCGGACGTACTTCTCGACTCGGGTCACCAACTCCTCCACCGTCGTTGGGTACTTCTTTACTAAGGATCTGAACAACTCCCCATCTCGGAGGCCGTGATGGAACGCCCCAATGAGCAGCTTGGGTGCGGCGTTCGGCACTTCCATCCTTACTTGGTTGAAGTGCCGAAGGTAATCATGCAGACTCTCTTCCTCGGCTTGTCTTATGTCAGTAATTTATGGCAGAAGACAGGCATCTTCGACTGCTCGAGAAGTGTTTCAGGAAGTGGCTGGTGAGGTCTTGAAAACTCGTAATCCCTCCTGGGGTAATAACGCGAACTACTGATGAGCTCCCTTAGTTAACGTAGTGACAAAGAGGTGACATTTGACGGCGTCACATAGCTGGTATAAGGCTGCATTTCCATCGAAGACGGCGAGGTGCTCCTCGGGAGGTCTGGTCCCGTCGTATTTCCTCATCTCGAAGCAGCGAATGTGTCATGGTAAGGGGGCTGATAGTACTTCGGGCGAGAATGGTGATGCTCGGGGAATTAATGGTGCTTCTGGCAGGTTTGCTAAGTCCTTGAGTTTGTGGATCTCCTCTCTCATGTCTTCTAGTTCGACCGTTCGTTGTGCAGCGCGTCTTCCTTTATTCTCACCTACCTCCCTAAATTCTGATGCCAATGTTTGATTTTCATCCCGCTGCTCGACTGTGTTGGGCCTCATGCTCCCCGTTTGGCCCAGGTTGGTGATCCTCTCCTCCATTCGGTCCAGCTTGACGGTTTTCCCTTTCATTCGGTCCAGGCTGGCGGTCTTCTCGATTTCTTTCTGCCATGAGTATTCCGACGTCAGCTCCATCACTCTGTCTTCACAGCAAGGTCACACAGCGAGGTCGCACAGGGTCGGCCCATTACCATTCGGCGGTGCTTGGTCATTTTCGACAGTCACCATATTAAATTTCTACGAGAGAGAAACTAGAGTTTCCCACAGACGGTGCCAAATTGATGCTGTCAAAAATTGACCTACCGCGATAATGGGATCACGAGCTCCTCCCCACCTGATTTCCACCGTGCGCCTTGGCTAAAAACTGTCGGACAAGGTGGATTTTGGGGTCAGTCAAGAGGGTAGTTAGGTTTTAAGGTAGTGTAACAAAGGAAAAAAGTGCAGTGTAAAAATGGCAGAGTAACGGTGTATATCTGAAAAAACGTACCTGGACGCTGGTCTCCTAAGGGTTTTTATAGCGTTGTGGAGTAGTGTGTTTGGTCCTTGGCCGGTACTTCCCACGTCTATCCTCACTTCGCTTGGGCGGTTTCCTCCGTATTTATCGCTTCTCCGCGTGCTTATTGGAGGTCGTTCCCACGTTCGGACAGTTGTGCAAATGAGGAGGGTGAGTACCCCCGATCTTGGGCCGTTTGATGATTCCCCTCGGGAGCGTGGTCATTTCTTTGGGGCCCTGGCAGGCGTCTCCTTGTTCGGGCCTTGGGCACTATCCGTGAGCCGCGCCCGAGCTCTTCTTCCCCTGCGCAAGTCTTCCCTCGGGGGTGTGTCTTCCCTTGCGCAAGTCTTCCCTCGGGGGTGTGGGGCGTTGAGAGGGCCTGAGGTGGGGCTCCTTACAGATCGTCTCGAAGTGATCTCTGCATACTACTCGCAGTGCTTGCTTGCTCTTTATCTACCGACATGCCCACCTGGCTCCCCCCATGACCTCTTATCCCGAGGGACTGACTTGTGTGGTGGCGCCGCCCTCACCCCGGGACACTGTGGTCGGCGGGAGGGGGTCGTTTGGTTGGTTAGGCGTGGTCGAGTATTTTGCCGTGCTTAGGGTTGAAAACCGGGGGTCACAGAAAATATTAAAGATAGGGTATATAAGCTGCGCATTAATCTCTAATGTTCGACAAACGACGCTTTGCTCTCGCCAATTGCCATGGTGCACGCCATGCTGCACTATACCATAATCTCGTGCATTTTAACTGTTTTTTAAGAGTTCCATCTCTAACGGACATTAAAAAAAAAGATGATGGAAGAGAATTGTCAAATTTGAAAAAATGGGATCAATTATTGCCCGACATTCTTGCACTAGTACTCAAGAATCTCCATCTCGACGAGGTACTGATCATTGTCCCGAGCGTGTGTAAATCGTGCGAGGCTGTTGTCTCGGGATCTTGTTGTTGGAGGGAGATCGATATTGTGGAGTGGAACGAAACATCGACCCATTGGTCGTCGACCGTATGATTCCGACATTGTATCACAAATAATTGAGAATTAATTTTGTTTCTCCTTGGATTCCCTTTACTGATCAAATTTATGGTAGGGTTTCTAACGCAAACGTAATAACGAATATTCGAAATTTTGTAAGATCGTTTTGAATGAACTAGCTAACGTAAAGTGACTTTCAGTTAATGCTCAGGCTTAAAAATATTTTGGTCGAGTTGAGTTAAGGGAGTTGTTTGCTTTGAGGACTCAGTTTAAAGATTTGCAATTTCAGGACATCAACTTCCAAAATTAAATCAATTGAATGACAACATGCAGCAACTGGTGCACGCCATCATAATAGGCGACACGATGTCCAATTGGCTCTTGTTGTTCGTAAATACTTCAGATTAAGTTAGTGTAAAGTGAAAACTCAACGCTTTTCTAAAGGATCACCCCTCTATTGACGAGGAAAATAATTAAACCCTATACCGTTATAGTTCCTTGGTCGATTTTTTTGTGGTATATATGACGATCTTTACATTTTTTAATCTTTATTCGTATAGCGCTAAATCTCTTCCTTCTCTCAAGTTCCGAAGCACAATCAACGATGCAGTGGTCGAAGCATCGGCTCCGAAGCTCTCCTCACTGACCTACTTGGACCCGAGTTACTGCAATCACTTGGGAGCTCCAGCCCTCTCGGCATTGGCAGATGCTGCAAATCCCTCACCACATCGAAGTGTAACGCACGTTTGAGAATGTTATACATAACATGTATGATCCGTGCAATCATCTCTAATGTTTTAGAAACGATGCTTCGCTCTTGTCATTTGCTGCGATGCACGCTTGCTGCGCTATTTACTTACTACCATAATCTCGTGTCATTTTAAAGGTTGTTTTTGCGAGTTTCACCTCTAATTAACCAACATTACATGAAAGATGATGGTAGAGAAGTTGCCAAATTCGTAAATGAGATCAGTTATTGCCGAACTTGCTTGCGCTAATATTTAAGAATCTCCCCCTTGACGACGTACTGACCGTTGTCCCGAGCGTGTGCAAATCGTGGTAGGCTGTTGTCACGGGACCCTATTGCTGGAAGGAGATTGATATTGTGGAGCGGAGCGAAAATTCCGACCCATTGGCCGTCGATCGAATGATTCGACTGCTAGTGAAAAAACTATGCGTCACCGGTGAAGAAGGCTTGGACTTCATCGCAAATAAGTTAGGATCAAAATTTTATTATATTTCCTTTCTCCCTGGATTTCCCTTTACGGATCAAGTTTATGTTGGGATCCTAACTCCAACGGAATAACAACAAGTAGTAACAGGTGCTACTTCGTCATAACGACGCGACGTCAGTTGGCTATTGTTGTCCGTAAATTACTTTTCAATTTTGAAAGTTAGCGTAACCAGAAACCCCATATGTTGACGTTCTAAAAGGTGATCCCTCTAAACCAACGACAAAAATAATTAAAGCCTATAAAGTTATATTTCCTCGACCGAATTTTTTGCGATTTATATAATTCGATCTTAACATTTTTTATCATCCTTGCTCGTGCGCTCAATCTCTGCATTCTCTCAAGCTCCAACGAAGCACGATCACCAATGCATGTCGAAGCATCGGCTCTGAAGCACTTTACACTCACCTGCTTGGACATGAGCTACTACGATAACTTGCCCGTGAAGACGTCAACTGTGATGGACATCCTTAAACGGTGTAAGGACCTCGAGTTCCTCGACGTTCGAGGTTGTTTGGACGTGGTGTTGTACAAAAGGTTGTTGTTGGAAGAGCTTCCAAAGCTTAGGGTTTTGGGAACCGTTCAAGAAGGTCCTGACGCCACTGGTTGGGATTGCTCTGATGCGCCCTCGGGTTTTTTGTCGTTTTAAATGTTGTTCGCGAGTTTCTATTAGGATAGTGTATTATATAATTATTATTAATTAAGTTTTATTAGTATTATGAATTTGAATTCGAATTAGTCAGTAGTAGAGATTTATTAGGGGTTTGACTTAGTAGAGATATTTATTAGAGAGGTTTTCACCTATAAAAGGATAGCGGTTTCTAATATCACTTTCATGTCTTGGTTTAGGATAATTGAGGGCCGAAGTCTCTGACTTTTGGATTGTGAGGGCCGGTGTCTGAACTCGGATTTAGCTATTAATATAGTACGCCGTTGTCGTCGTTTCATCCCTTTCGTAATTAATAAATATTATCTATTCTATTATTATCGCATACCGCCGTGTTTTCTCTAACAAATTGGTCCGACCTGTCGCTCAATGACCAATACTCGTTCTCAGATGAAAACTGGTGTTGAGGGAATAGAGAAGACCGTCGCCAGTCTGAATACATTATATGGAACCCTATCAGATAATGTGAAAACTTTGAACACAACGGTTACCAAATTGTCGTCACACCTCGAGGAGATTCTCGCTGCGATAAGATTGGATCACCGTCCGTCCTCACCATCGACATCTGCTACGTATAACTCCGCTCTGGGGGACACAGTTAGGGTGATGGTTCACCGCCTTGTTGAGCTCCCAACGTTTGATGGCACGGACACTTTGGGTTATATCTCGCGTGCGGATCAATATTTTCTTTTAAACCAAACACCACCTTCAGAAACTGTCCCATGCGCGATGATTGCAATGGAAGGCGTCGCTCAAAAGTGGATTAGTTGGACATTGAAAGCTAGTCCTTCACTCTCTTGTGGATGGCCTTAAACGCCAAAGTATTGCTACCTTGGACGAGAAACACCACGGCAGTTCTGTCATGCGGATTTCAGAAGTTCGACAATCCGGACTTGTAATGGATTACTATCATGATTTTATTGGACACTGACAAATCTATCGGAAATTCTGCATCACCAACACCTTGATTTTTTCTCATGGGAATGCATCCACTTTTGCTTAATGAAGTTCGAGTTTTAAACCCATACCCGGTAGATGACGCTTTTCGCATGGCTCGGGCGATGGAAAGGAAATTGCTCGCCTGAAAGGACAATGATTACGCCAGCATGTTATTGCGTCCCGCAGGACAGTCTGACAGCACTCGCTACGCTCAACCAAACGCGATTAAACACTTGAATATACTGCCGGCCACGCTTCTTGGGATAGCCGAGATGCGCGATCATGTTTTCAGACATCGCCTAATTTTTCAAGCCGTAGTACCATGACAACATCGATCATTGGTGACAATTGAGCAAGAAAAGATGAGATTATGGGAGGTAATCGTAAAGAGAAAGGATCGTTATGATTTGCAGGTAGATCGAACACAACGATCACACCAGCCAACACATACCCGACCGCGAGTTTTAGGATTAAGGGATAAAGAGCTTTGTTTCCGTCGTCAACAACCCTATGGGCGTGATCATGTGTGCTCGAATTTCGAATGCTTATTGCAGGGGAGGACGAAGTAGAAGAGGAAATTGCTAAGATGAGTACGGTCTGACGCGAGTTCAGCCTACTATCGCTGATTCCAAGACAACCATCATCGACTCTAGCAATTCCCAAATTTTCGCCTTGAGGACAAGGCGATTTTTCAAGGTGTGGATATTGTTAGGACAGTATATTACTATAATAATTATTATTAATAAGTTGTATTTATATCATGAATTTGAATTCGAATTAGTTAGTAGTAGAGATTTATTAGGGGTTTGACTAAGTTAGAGAGATATAGTAGGGAGGTTTTCTCTTATAAAAGGATAGGGGCCTCTAATATCACTTTCACGTCTTGGTTTAGGATAATTGAGGGCCGAAGCCTGTGACTTTCGGATTGTGAGGCCGTTGTCTCTTACACTTGGATTTAGCTATTAGTATAGTACGTTGTTGTCGTCGTTTCATCCCTTACGTAATTACTAAAGATTATCTATTCTGTTATTATCGCCTATCGCCATCTTTTCTCTAACAGTTTCACTCTAATTAACCAACATTACACGAAGGATGATGGACGAGATCACCATAACCGTATATAGGATCAGTTATTGCGTGACGTTTTTGCACTGATATTCAAGAATCTCCCCCTCGACGATGTACTCACAGTTGTTCCAAGTGTGTGCAAATTGTTGGCGGCTGTTGTTTGGGGATCATACTGCTAGAAGGAGATCGATGTTAAGGAGTTGAGCAAGAGTTCCTCTGACCCGATAGTCATCGATCGTATGATTCTATTGCCCGTAAAAGAAGCGCATGCTCTGTCAGAAAACTATGCGACTCTCACCAGGCGAGGAAAGCTTCAGCTTCACTGCAAATCACTGAGAATCAAAACTTATTTTTTTCTCTGCAGATTTCCTTTATTTGTGGATCAACTTAACGGTTAGGCCGGTTTCTATCGCCAACGGAAGAACTTAAATTCGAAACGAACACACAATTAATGCTTACTGTTACCGTCATATATTTCCTTGATCATTTTTTCTGATATATGTTGTTTTCGATCCATTCTTTTTTTTACTCTTTATTTTTCGCGTAGTGCGCAATCTCTTCAAACGCTGAAGTTTCGAAGTGAAATCACCGACGCAACCATCGAAAGCAGAGGCAAAAGGTTGTTGGAAGAGTATCTGAAGCTTGAAGTTTTGGTAATAATTGTGGACGGTTCTGAAGCAACTGGTTGGGATTGCTCATCGTCCTTGGATTGTTTGATTTGGGAATTCCAATGAATTCGATAATTATGAAATGGAGATGTTTTCTGACATGTTTGGCCTTATATTCAAGAATCTCCCACTTGCTAAGGTAGTATTAACGTTGCATCAGACCTCATGGATTAAACCGGTTAAAACTAAGAATCACATCCCGAAATGAAACTTTCATATTCAAAACATACAGCCTATCAACGTTACTCGCCTTAAAGTTAAAAAATTCTTTCTCCTGCGTGATGGGACAACTTATTTAGGGTGCTAAAAACCAACTCACCAATCCGATATGAACCGCACCCGAAAATAGCAGGTTTGAGTTAGCATTTTCGACTTGTTTAAGTGGGTCAGGTTTGGGTTCGAGTTTTCAACACGAAATCAAGTCGAAATCAACTTGTTTATTTACCCATTTAACCCGGATAACATAAATTATTAAAATATCCTCAATATAAATAAAATTAAGTGCTTTCATTTAATTGTATGACTTGTATTAGTTGGAGCTTTAATTGTTGTTGACTTTTAGGAAAAAATATTGCTTTGTTTCTCTAATGTTTATTTAATTTTGGTTTATAATTATGATTATTTAGTTATTTTTTCTTTTATTTTTTTATTTTAAACGGGTTGGCGGGTTAATGAGTTATATTTGGGTTAAAGCAGGTCAGGTTATGGTTCGCTATTTCAAACCGTTTAAGTATAGGTCAGTTCACGCTTGAAGTTTTCAACCCGTTTATGAAATGGGTTTAACCCGAATGTGATCCAATTCGACCTGTTCACCACCAATCTTATTATACTGTTATTTGGCCTAAGAAAAAGTCCGTCCATTTCGTGTGAGGGTCATCTTAATTAACTATTATTTCACCTAAAAATTACTTATATATTTTTTCTATCTTACTTCGTTTAGTTCCCCATCACGTCACAGATAATAATTTATGTAATAATTTGCCAACCTAAAAAGAAAAAGATAATGTACACTGCGAAAGTAAAACACAAGGCACAATAATCACCAAGTTAGTCTTGAGGAATCATAATTGATATGGGGCTATCCCAATCAAAGAGATTTATATGTGGTTCAGGAATATTTATTAGCCAGAGAATCGATTATCACAAAGTTCACGACGTGCATAAGGTGCTTATTAGTAAGGAAAACTAAATGGGACGTGTTTGGGATGTGTTGGGGACGTGTTTGGGACGTATTTAGGACGTTAGGGGACGTTAGGGACGTTGGGGACCTGTTTGGGACGTAAATGAAAGGACACATGATGTACGTGGTTCGAATCCTTGCGGATTCTACGTCCACGGGCGCTCGGGAACTCTCTTTCACTATACTTTGATAAATTACACACTCAACCAAGCTCACTTTTCTTAATAAATGCTAAAAGTCGAAAGAAAATACTTAATACATTGAAAGAGAGAGAATGTGGAGTATTTTTCCTGTGTTGAATGGATGATCTCGCAAAAATGATGAAGTCCTCCTTATATAGGAGCTCCCAATGGCCAGCCTGGCTTATTTCCAGGAGATGGGACGTATCCAGTCATTTCAGGGACATCGGAGTGGGACTTGACCTTCTGGGACAACGTGAGGTGCAGTGTAGGCTGTCTGTCAGAGGTAGCTCCTGCAGCTGTCACAGCCTTTGTGCTGTTCCATTAGTCGCATCCTCCTGTAGCTTTCTACAAAGTCCCATCACTTGTAGCATTTTGAAGAAGCTTCGTTCGTCCTTGGGAGCTGCCAGGTGGTTTCTCAGGTCCCGAGCGCCTGTTGTTAGCTCCCTCAAATCTGTCGGAGGTCCCCAAAACCTTTTTTTCCGTTGTTAGCTCCCTAAAGTCTGCCGGAGGTCCCCAAGGTCTTCTGTCACAATCTATCCTTATATTTTTCAAGTAAACTCACATTTTCCCTAAGTTCTCTTAACAATTTTCATAAGCTAATTATTTCCTTAAGTTATTTTTAGCCTGCCTAATTTCTGTGCCACATCAACCACTCCCCTACTCTAATTTGCATTTGGGACAAAGTGAATCAGAGTAAAATATTTTAAGGCAGGCGTTACCTCCTGTGATAGGGAGCTGATTCTTACCATCTTCGGAAAGTTGCGCCCTCTTATTAGCAATGGCTCTTCGCCTTTGCTTCCTTCTTTCTCCTTTATGAAGCTTGCGACTCTATCCTTCATGATTTCTGCGATAGCTCTTCCCACGGTTTGCGGGATTTTCTTGGTGCATCGCAACATTGGTCGTTGACCATGGGTCTATGGTGGTTGGAACTTGAGCGGCTGGCGAGTCGGGGTTGAAGCTAATTGGGATGTGTGGTGGGATATGGTCTTTGCCGGAGTTTGTTCGGACATGAGAGCTCACTGTGTCGAGGCGACTCCACACATTGGGACGTGTGATGCAATATGATTTGCTCGAAAAGTTGAATACGAAGGCCGATGCGGACCTGCGGATGTACGGACCTGACACGGACGTAGAAGGGAACTGGTATGGACGTGGTGCGGGCCTGATGTGGTTGTGGGATGAAAGACAGAGGACACGATCACGAGTTTTGATCAGCAAAAGAGCTTTAGTGGGGGACCTCCCTTCGTTCATGGATCATTTGGTAGAACTCCCCCCATGTGTTCTTTTTAGCCCATCAAGTTCCCTATCTTCTGGATCATCCTTCTTGAAAAGCCTGTTAAGGCAAGTTTGACAGCCGAGAATGAGAGATGGTGAAGAGACTTAAGAGCGGAGATCGAGGTTGAACAAAAGAGGTTGGAGCAGCAAAACACAATATTCAACAAGCGCAAGAGCTGAGGAGCTCAGTGGAGGAGGTGAAATTGGACTGAGATAGCTACTCTGCCTGGAGAGTGGAGCCGGAGGTGAAGGTTTAGTTGGGTCATGAGATAGCGCCTTCTAATATGACGGTCGGGGTGGAGTTCCTTTATAATTTGGCGGGAGAACGGTGGAAGGTCTTCTCGAGGGGTCTCCTCTCTTCGAAAGACTTTGCGTTTCTGATGTAATTCTACTACTTGGGTGGATATCGACTCGGCATAGTTGGCACCAATGCCGGGTTATCTTCAAGAGATATCATCTTCGATAATTTTGAATGAGATCATCAAGCTCTCGAGGATTCTCGTTTCTGAGTTGACGTCGTGAGAGAGCATGTAGAGGTCCTGGAGCATTATGGAAACGAGCTGTGGAGCTCCCTTGAGAAAGAGAAGTAGAAGAGCGCCACACTCATGGAGCATCATGAAAAGGAGCTACAGAGCTCCTTTGCCAAGGGAATGGATGGGATGTTGTTTTTAACGGCATGGTGAAGGCGGACATATTCCCACTTGGAGGTTGTGAAGGTTGAAACTTTGTGCCTTAGAGCCTTCTGTCCATAGCTGTTGGAAGTAGTTTTCGAGGGACCCGACCGAATATTGGCGGCAACGTACTTGAAAGATCCTCTTTCCTTGAGGGACTTTGTGACTTTGATGATGCAATTCTGTTTCATTGGTGGCCACAAGGCGTGTGTGGCAGGATTCTGAGGCTATGGTCATTTTTTCTGGAACTAACCTTTTATGAATGCTTTCACGGAGATCCCTAGGTCCTCAGGAAACTCTGCTTCCTGTAATGTTTTTAAGGGAGCTTAATTCCCCTATGTTTATGTATCTCTTTCGGAACTCGTTTTTCTTAGGCTTTATCATCGCCGTTGCATCCGCCGTCCTTGGGATCTGGAGGGACCTGGTAGGGACCTAATGGCGGAGCTCTCCTTCGAGCCTTGTACTTTGAAGGAGATCCCCATGTCCTACTGCACGTTGTTCCTAGCTCCCTGGGACATCCTACTTGTAAAAACCTTTCCTTTTTTCATCCTTGTGATAGCCTGTAAAACATATTTTGTCATTTCTTTCGAGACATAATGGTGTGAGGAGCTTAACTCCTTATGTTCGCATGTTATATCGAAGTTTCCTTTTCCTGCATTATATTTTCTCGTCATTATGGGACTTGATGGATATTTCTGGGAACATCATTATCGTGGCATGGTTATAGTGCCAGCTCGCTTAAACGCATGGTTATAGTGCCAGCTCACTTATCAATTCACAAGCCAAGTACGAATTCACGCCCTCGGTTGCAATGACCGTCATTATTGTCCTCAGGTGTCGCTTTGCACTAGGCTCTCTTTGTCCTTAGCGTGTTCAATATCTGGTAGACATTTAGGTCTACAAAATTATAACCCTGGAAATCCCCTCATGGATTTACCCTGGTTATAGCGCCAGCTTCGCTTTAGGTACCACTCACGTCGCAGGCTTAATGAGAGCCTTTGATGTCCTATACAACGCAGATCCGTCGACCTTTGGCATCATATCACGTCGCAGAACTGAAGGTCGTTGATATCAAAGGTCATTCATGCCAGCACGAAGTAAGGCCTGAAGATCCTGGGGGGAATGGGACTTTCGAGTATCAGCACGAGGGAGGACTTAGAGGTCCCAAACAAGTAGATTGGTCTTTTGAATGCCAGCACGAAGCTAGACATATAGATCTTGAACATATGAATCCGCACTTCGTGTGTTTGCGTGGTAATGCTCACAGATCCCACGAGGCGGCATCGTAATGTGTCGTGTGGAACTGCCTTACACGTCCTGGAGAATTAGATCAGGTCGTCAGCCAATTTATACTTATTGAATATTAGGACCTTTATAGGGGATCATATCCCGGATGTTGGCGGAGCTCCTGCCATCAGGTGGAGCTGTGACACCTTCGATTTCTCCATGGTTCACCATTAATTTTTCTCCCAGAACCTCCCTTGGGACTTGAATTCGAGGTTTGTGATTATGGTAGGCCAGAGATAGCACGCCCTACCATTTTTCTTGTTAGGGACTAATATCCCACATGATCACCTGTGTATCCCTTCTTGCCTTCCAATCTCGTGCCTTTCAGGACCTCCGTGATAGAGGTCCTCCAATTGTCATTTCCTATGCTTCCCACATATTTCTATGTCTATTGTTTTTCTCAGTGCGAGGGGGATATTGTCCCCTTGGGTGATCAAATTCGAGCTCGTGATTTCAGCCAAGCAATCGACTTTACAGCTTTCTTCTCTTGGGACCTGCATAATTTAATAGTCAAACTCCGTTGTTAGCTCTCCTACCTTTTCCCTTACTCCATTATCTTCTCGTCCTTCATTTCATGTTTCCCTTCATCCGTTGCCCCACCAGTTGCGATTCTAGGAACAAATCAACATCCCTTGCCCACATTTCCTTCGCGATCCTCAGTCCATGATGTAGACTTTGCATTCTGACTCATCGGTGGAGGCATAGAATTTGAAGGTAATGGTGAAGCGGAGCTCCTCTGCTCTCAGGCTAATGATAAGAGCTCTGCTTCAAATTTTTGAGAAGTAGCGGACCTCTGGCAATTTCTAGTATAAAGTCAAGGAGAGCCTGGACTTTGACGCCCGTTCGCCATTCGAATTTCGCATAGTACTCCCTAGCTCGACAGTCCATTTCACCATTTTTTCGGGTAGATTCAGTCAACTTATCACCTGGTTTCATCTTCCACCAGCACATTGCTTCACAAAGTAGGTCGACTTCTGAGAGGTCATTTCTTCCTTTAGTAAGATGGAGCTAACACTTCTATGGAGAAGTACAACACCAACTCGTCCCTATTAGAGATTTTGTTGAGAGAGATGTATCGTGGAGGTATTCCATCAATTCTTCAAAGGTCTGTTCGCTTTCTTCAGTCCCTTCGTACTCTATGCTTTTAACACTTTGAAGAATGGGAGACTCTTCTCGGCTAAGAGCCACTAACCTCGCTACTGGCCTCCGGACCTCCTAAATCCCTGGTAGGCGCCCGTGGTATGAGGACCTCACACCCAGAGGTGGAGCCCACCAGCTGATTCGTTCGGGGTAATGGATAATGATCCCTAGGGCACGCCTTGATCAGGTCCCTCAAGTCATTGCACATCCTCCACTTTCCATTTCTTTTTCATAAGGATGACATTAACCAGCTATGTAGGGAACTGGATCTCTTGGACATGGCCTGCTTGAAAAGCTTGTCTACTTCCTCTTTTAGGATCTGTTTTCTTTCAGTTCCGCACGGTCGGAGCTTCTATTTCATGGGTTGACTTCTTGGTAGGATGATGTGTGGTGATATCCGGGTGAACTCCACTCATATACATTGGAGAAAATGCGAGTAGGTCCGCATTTTTTGTATACATTCTACCAGCTCCTTGTCTGGCTTTTGTTGTAAGCTAGAGGGCCCTTTTCCTTCTATCTTTATCATCTGATCTCCCATTTCCTCATAATATGGCTTCTTTTTGTTGCTGCCCTAACATCATTTGCGTCGCATCGTCAGGGCTTCGTAGATCCCTCCGCCATCGAGTGGGCTTTTCTCTATGTCCTTTAAGCGACGTGATTTCTTCCATTGGTTGTATCTCAAGAGGTCAGACTTCTTATGTCTTTGGCGATAGCCAAGGCATCGTTATGTGGTCTGGCCATATGTGTTCCATTTCCCGGCACAAATCGAACTTCGGCCAATGCATCCCCGTACATCTCCAAAATCCCTTTGTGTTTGGATCTCTTATTGCATGAGTTTAAAACTCTTGGGCTCTCTTCGGGATCTTCTTTATTTGGTCTTCCCACAATGATGATGATAAAGGCTCTGGATAGAATGGACGTGACCTAATTTGGAGGAAGTGGGGGTTGCCTGCCTTTATTAGGCACAGATCCCCTACTTCTTTTTTCGACGAACTTGGAGTCATGTTTGCCAACGCGGCCAACAAGCTCACCGTGGGTCCCGCTTGGGTAAGTCTAGTTATCTCCTTCAGCAAATGATAACTATTGTTCTGATGAAATACCACGATCTGCAGAGTTTGGGATCTTCGAATGCTCATGTGTGCGACTTTGGGCTTTGTTGGAGGTTGGGATCCACCTTTCCCGGAGCTCCTATAATGATAGAGATGTGGACCTTAATCAGCACTGGCCCCCAGAAGAGGCGGGGGTTGTCTGCCCTTCGTCGGCACAGATCCTCCGCACGTCTTCTAGGCTTCCTTTAGACTTTGGTCGAGGCCATGGTCTACGAACTTCCTCCAATGTTCCGTTAGGATGGGCCCTTCGATTTCATCCTTCATATGATAGTAACTGTTAGTATGATGCATGTATTTAATATGGTGTCGAGAATGTAAATGAATATGAGACTTAGATGGCTCTAGAGCTCCGGCTAAGAGCCTTTTCGTCACGAGATGTCTCCCGGCTGATGTTAGGACCTCCTCCATGTTGTCGTAATAGTATGGAGTTCCGCAAGACCCTAAGAAGAGATCCCGGCAACTCCTTGTTGTGAGGTTAAGGCAGTAACGTTTTTCTTTGGTTGTCGTGGCCTGCTTCTCTTCATGGGCATTGGCGACTTTACTTCGTTTGTGCTAAGGTACATGTCCTCCTGCTGATGTACGCATGGTGGACCCCGTTCTCCCTCTACCTCATCATATTATTTTCGGGTTATCTTTTTGATCCGTTGAATTTGTATAACGAGCATGATGTGGAGTTCCCTCGAATGATCGAATGGAATTGGGAACTAGGTACAACAACTGTTGAACGATCGTGACTTGGGGACTTGGGAACGAAAAGGATCTTTACAGAGCAGCATCTCGGATCCTTCATGGAGCTGATATACTAGATCCCTAACAGAAGGATTGGTGTTTTCCCATCATAGTGGAGCTGGTTCAGAGGTCACCAAAAGCGAACCTTCGCATGCAACCGAGGCGTAAGACTTGGAGATCCTGGGCTCATAATTTGTGTCTTTGTTTCCAGGCAGCTGGTCTTTCATAAATCCCCTTTGGTGGTTTTGTTATGCTAGTGGAAAGTAAGGGTCATAGGTCCCGATTTGACAGTAGGTCCTTCTCACGTATTTTCCTTCGTTACCAACATGGAGCTGATCTCTGGAGATCCCCATTGGATGATTGAATCTTCGCACGCCAGCGAGGAGCTGGGCTTATGAACTCCGAACGTAGAAATCGAGCCTTCGTACGTTAGTACAGAGCTGACTTTGACCTCCTGTGGATCTTCGTGTACCAGCGCGGAGTCGAGCTTAGGTCAGGTCTTCGACTAATTTAAAGTTCCTAAACATCAATTGTCCGTTTCGGAAACCATGTCTCAGCTTTCAGATGATGGCGGGGATGTCGCACTTTTGTCTAGAGAGAGTGGGGGTCGTCCGCCCTTATATGGCATAGACCCCATGACTTCTTGTCGATCACCTTCAAATCATGTTTCCTACCGCGGCTAGCACCACTTTGTGGTGTTTCGTCATGATGAGCCACTTGATCATATTCTTAAAATAACAACAATTGTTAGTGCGGTGTAGATGTTTATCAAGATAAAATAATATATAATAGAGAATGAGATCTAGAGGGTCCTAGGTCCCGGCTAAGAGCCTTATCAATGTGGGATGTCTC
The DNA here is from genome assembly GCA_027422505.1 of Craterostigma plantagineum. Taxonomy (NCBI): domain Eukaryota; kingdom Viridiplantae; phylum Streptophyta; class Magnoliopsida; order Lamiales; family Linderniaceae; genus Craterostigma; species Craterostigma plantagineum. The sequence continues at coordinate 134,553 of JAPQWV010000406.1, forward strand.
CCGTGGATCTTCATGTGCCCGCGTGGGACAGGGCTTTTATCTCTTGCGGATCTTCAAGAGTCGGTGCGGAGCTGGCTCCTAGGTTCTACGGACCTTCGCGTGCCAGCACAGAGCTTGGCTTGTATCTCTCGCGGACCACCGGACATCAGCGTGGGGCTTGGCTTCTAGGTCCCACGGACCTTCACGTGCTAGGGAGGAGCTTGGCTTGTATCTTCTGCGGATCTTTGGACGTCAGCGTGGAGCTGCCTTCTAGGTCCTACGGACCTTCGCGTGCTAGCGAAGAGCTTAGCCTGGAGATCTCAGACATATCGTATCTTTGTTTTCAGCGTGAAACAGGCTATGGAGGTTCGGATATGTAAACCATGTCCTCATGTGAGAGTAGAACTGGGCTTGGAGATCTCGCATATGAATCAAGTCTTCATCTACGGCGCGGAGCTAATCCCTATTGATATGGGACTATTCCAATCAAAGAAATTTATATGTGGGGCTCAGAAGATTTATATAGCCGGTAAGTTTAATATCTCAAAGTTTTGAGACGTGCGTAAGGTGCGAAAACTGAATGGGATGTGTTTAGGACGTGTTTGGGACGTTGGGCCATGTTTGGGACGTGTCTGGGACGTGTTTGGGACATGTCGGGACGTATTGGGACGTATTAGGACTTGTTAGGACGTAGTGGGACATGTTGGGACATAAAGCGACGTTGGTGACGTTAGGGACGTTGGGACGTGCTCGGGACCTGCTTGGGACGTGAAAGGGACGTAACAGAAAGGACACAAGATGTACGTGGTTCGGATCTTTGCAGATCCTACGTCCACGGGCGCTCAGGACTTCTTTTCACTATATTTTGAAGATTACACACTCAAATAACTCCCTTCGCTCAAATATATTAAGGACTGAAGAGAAAACGCTTAGCACAGTGAAAAGAGGGAATTTTAAGTGTTTTTCCTGTGTTAATGATGAATGAGTCCCACAAAAATGGCTAAGTTCAGCTTTATAGGAGCTCCTGGATATTGCCTGGAGGTACATCCCGAGATCCCTGATGATATGACCCTCTGGGACAACGTGATGAACAGCTTTTCTAGACCTATCAGGCAGCTTTTACAGTGTTGTCAGTCATAGCTTTTTCTCACCTCTTACCTGTCTTTCACCTAGAAGCGTACTGAGGAAGCTTTATCCTTCTTGGGGGGTCGTCAACTACCTATCGAAGATTCTTGAAGGTCCCTATCTCTATTATTTGTCATTATTTAAATATTAAATATTCTCCCATGGGCCTAACGGGTCATTTCTGAATTTCTCAGGCCCATCTAGTTTTAGTCCGTATCAACCACTCCCGTACTATAATTTGTTTTTTGGGACATAAAGTAAATTAGAGTAAAATAGTAAGATGGGCCTTACCTCCCTATTAGGGACCTACCGTAATTACCTCTTGTAGAGGCACGTTCTGTTGGCTGATATGGAGGAAGGAAACCAGTTCCCAAGTTCCTCAGCGTACCCCCTGTAGCTCCCTTGCTCCGTCAGGTCCTGGTGGATAGGGACGTTCGCGATAAGATTCATCCTTCTGAAGGGACGGAGGATGTTCCCGCGGTTCCTTTCTCTATTAGGGGAGCTCAAGAAGTTCTTATTATGGCTCATGTCCCTTAGTGGGTGAGCTCCCTGCTTCTGTGGACCATCTGAACACACATGAACAGATGAGCCTGCTAAGCTGTTGGGTACTCCCAAATGATCAGAGGGCCATCTCTCAGAGGTTTCTTATTAGGTGGTGGGCCACGTAGCTTTCGGATTGTCTGTAAAGTCTTCAATCCAGGACCTGGAGATAACTAACCAGACAGAGTTAGTGGAGCAGCACGAGGGAGAAATGTGGAGCTCCCTGGAGAAATAAGGACGAAAATGTAACTCTTGTAAAATAGCACGAGGAGGGTCCCTAGAGCTCCTTCTCTAAGAAGAAGGAAGAGTGGGATGCCGATTCCACGGGCATGATGATGGAGGTGCATGAGGCTGCCTAGTTGGTGGCTAAGAAGGCTGAAGATATTCTCCTTTGCCAGCACCATCTCCTGTCCCCGCGGCCGAGAGATTCTTATAGGATCTGGCTGAAGACTGGCGCCAAGCCTATTTGAAGGACTCTCTCTCCCTCTGAGGGATCTTGGGCCTTGTTAGGTCATACGTTTAACAACTCTATGATCCTAGGCAAGAATTCTAAGGAATTCAATGAAATCGATTGACATTTAGAATCGATCGAAACTCAAATAAAGATTGAGAGAGAGAATTCGTGTAGAGTGAGAAATGTACTATTGTTTCTCTCTAGAAATTGAATTGCAAGCCTTTCGGATTAATTTCCAAAACTTTCTCTATTCAGCACAATTCGTTTACATGTATTTATACCAAACAAACTTAGTATAAATATCAAACTAGTCCTAATCTAAGGACTACTATACAAAATGCCCCTAATTACAAGGACAACTAATAAAATCAAGCACAATTAAAATATATTCTCTACAATCTCCCCCTTTGTGATTGATTGCGTTTCAGCGCCGTTTGTCCTCGTCGGGCGTAGTACGATCTGCGCAAGCCCAGCGCATACTCGAAGTTTCTGAGAGTTTCCCTCAGCTTCAGGCACTCCTCGATGTCATCTAACAACTCCATCAGGAGCGGCTGTTCTCTCACAAACCTGTGGATCCTCAGCATTGTATCTCTATTGATTTCTTCCAACCTCTGCTCGATATTCCTCCTGATGACCTTGAGCGTCCCATCGCAAAACTTATGAATCTCAGTCTTCAGCATCATCCTAGTCTTCTTGGCAATTGGATTGTGGTAGGTGATGCCTAGAACTGAGCTGATGTGCACATGATTGCTTGGAAGCCATTCGATCTCAGGTCCTTTGTTGAGTGGTTTGGCCATGTTGACCTTCTTCATGTTGCTCTCCAGAGCCATCTGAAGGTCATGCGCTGCAAAGTATTTGACTTGGCGCATCATGAACCGGTAGAGCCCTTCGAGGCCTTCTTTCTTGACGAAGCCTTGAGGACCTTTGTACTTCTCCACGTACAGCTGATAGAGGTTGTATACCTCGTCGGCAGGGAGATACGGAAGGTCACTCTCTCTTAGTTCCTCTCAGGTTCTGTCCACTCGCTCAATAACATATATTGGGGTTGGAAGTCCTCCTTTGGCACAGTAGATGCTGAGAAGCTGGCAAATTCGGGAGAGACTCTTATAATGACTCTTGACTTGTCTTTTAGTCATCCCCAGCCTTACGTCAGGTCCTAGTTGAGTCAGCATCCAGAGGCAGGTCATCCTCTTCTGCTGATCCCAGTGAGAGATCCCTCTCAGCTCAAACTCGTTCGGCTTCTTGATTCTGTCCGGTGACCTCCAGATATTCTCACGGACTTCTTCGAGGAAGGGTATCTCTATTCGGATATTTTCTCACGGCGTGTCGATCCGAACGGTCCTTGACATTTGTGTTGTGGGGGAAACCTCTCGTTGTGTGATCAGTTCTAAAAGCCCTGTGGGATCTTGTTCGTGGTCTACACCTTCCTGAAGTTCGTCGTCTTCTATCAGCACGAGGTCCACCGAAGCTTGTTGCAAAATTTGTCGAACTTCCTTGAGCCATTGTACTTGATGCTCCTAGGGCATATAATGGGTCGCCCACTGTTCTTCAAATATCTGTCGAGATATTCATGTGGGTTGACTCCGTGTGGTGAAGGGCCCGGTTGTTCTGGAGCTGTTGAGGGAGTAGCTTGGGTTTGTGCCAGAGCTACGAGCATCGCAGCACTTGCTTCTTCTTCCGGAAGCAAGGGGCTTGAGGAGATCGGTGGTGTGGGTGGAGGCGCCCGTAGGTTAAAGGTTGGTGGGTCGATATGGGTTAGAGTGTTGGTGCGGTGCATGGTGTGGGTGGTTTGTGTTTGGGTTTGGGTTTCACCTGCTCCAGCGCCTGTTTTCGTCGCGCCCGAGCCTTGTCCTTGGCCACTTGTAGATGTTCGTGGCCTCTTCTCCCCCTCATGATGGTCCTGATCGTCAGGATCGTCATGTCTGCGCCGTGAGTGGGAGCTTTGGCCTCGGCAAGTGTCAGTAGGTGGCTCAGGATGATCCACCAATCGCCGATAAAGGAATTCTTCTTGAGGCGACCGGATGGAAAGGCCGATCAGGCTGGCGAGTAGGATGTCGTGGAGCTCGGTTATGGTTATGGTGTATGGATTGATGAGGATGGATGAAGTGGCTAAAGGGTCGGTGGGTGTGGGTTGTGGAGGTGTGGGATTGGTTTGTGACGAAAGGCCTTCAGAGACAGGTGCTTTACCGGTATCTCTTCGAGATGTCTCGATGGCTTGGAGTACTCTCTCCATAATTTTGTCTTCCATGGATTGTACAGCCGCATAGAGAGCAGTCTGGAATTGCTCGTTCGTCACAAAAGGTGCGGACGCCTCCTTGGATGGTCCAGGACGACTGATGTCGCCTGTTATCAACCCTTGAGTAGGCACCGACTCCTCAGGTTGGCTCACAGTCACTTGAGGTTGTGACTGTATGAGACTTCCACCCAATCCGCGAGTCGAATCTCGAGGATTCGACTTTACGGGTGTTATGGCAGGCTCGGGTTGCGCCTGCGAACTAGACGCCAGGAGATTTGGTTACGGCTCAAGATTGAGCGAAGAAGTGCCGGCAACACTCGTAGAAGTGGTCAGCATGGTGTCTGGTGCGGTGGTGACGACCCGGGAAGAGGGACTCCAACTGAATGCTAAGCCTCCTGGGAGTCATTATCAGGCTGATTTCCTCGTCAGACTCCGTGTCAGACGGGGTGGCTGTATGAGGAGTAGGGTCACGCTCGACGTCCTCCAGTGCCTTATCCGTCACCCGTGGAAGCGAGCTTTGCCCCATTTCAACCTCGGGCTGTGCTATTGGTTGAAGAACCTCCTTAATGGATTCTTCGACCACGCCAACATGGACGGGCACTTCCACTTGATATTCATGTTCAGGAGCTTCGAGCGCCATTTCAGTAGCCACGACGTCTATTAGAGTATCATCGACGTCGGGCATTTGCTCTTCGACCATTGGAGACTCCTGTTGAAGCTCCTGATCGACAACATCTATCATCGTGTCGTCAGGGCTAACTCCAAAAACTGGCGGGGGCCCTCGAATCATCTCCTCGGTGAGGTGATTCTCCCGACAGAATCTCTAGTATTCAGCTCCCGTGGGGTCGGCGAGCCGAAGAAGGTTGAGCGGAATCGGCATCGACGGTTGGTCCAAGTCCGTGAGCCGTGGATTGTGGAAGAATTTGAGCTTGGGTGGTTGATAATTTCCTCCCAGAGGCAGGCGAGGAATGTTCTGCTCATGCATCTCCATATATTGGCGGATGATGACATTAAACCACCAAGCGTAGGGAACGTTCTTCGATCTCCGGTTCTCCCTTAGCCTAATCTGGTCTGCAAGATCATTCCGGATCAGCTGCGTGAAGTCGTAGTTCCTGGAGAATGCGATTCCGTGGAAAATTCGCAGAATGTTGCCATTGCCCTTGTCGAAGCTAGCATGCTTGGGTGATAGACACTTGTTCACAGTCCCGAACAGTGTCTTCCAGGGATGAGGGATACCGCTGCTCTGGACCTGAGCTAGCTTGGTGAGCTGCGGTTGATATCCCATCTGCATGAAGTCATGCACCATTTCTGCGTCTGATGGGAGCGGGTCGTAGTTATCGCTGTATGGCAAGTCCAGAATCATCCCGAACTGGTTCTTGTCCACATGTATGTGCTGCGTCCCAATTATTGTTGAGAAGGAGAATGCCCTATTTGCCACTATTCCTTGTATACATCCCCAGAATTGCTGGAGATAGACCATTGGCACGGATGCAGTGACCGTCAATGCATGCCAGATGGGGTGCCCTTGCAGGATAGATACAATGATCTAGTTCGGACACCGAAAGGTGCTCAGATCGAGCTGGAAGTTCGTATCGTCAACCTTCAGATAAAGGTTGTGGTCGTAGATATGATTATAACGAGGGTAGCGATCCATCTGAAAAATAAGAGATATAATAGTTCATTAGTTCATAAATTTGATTTTAGTCGAAAATTGATTTAATTTCATCAAACTATAATATTGTATCAAGTCATGACATGTTTGATGAATTTTGAATTGAAATCGTGTAGCATGCATGTAGAATCCTTGATTAAAAAAATGTAATGATTGTAATTTCGAATTAAATATGTAATGCGTGAAAGGAATTCGAAATTTTCTAAGTATTTGATCGAGAGAAATGTTACTGTTCATGCCGAGAAATTTTTTGCTCGAGAAACTTGGTTTTGAAATTGATTTTCTATGCATTGATTTCAATTGAAATAACCCCGTTAATTTTGCGATCGTGAAAATTTTATTCGCTAATGTTCGCTACAGGGTAAAAGACTTAAAAAAATCTTCTAAGTGTTGAAGTTGAAATCATGAGACTGTAGCCGATCAATTTTACGATCGAGAAAAATTCCGCGTACGATCGAGAAATTATTTCTCAGGTAAATTTACTATCGAGAAATTTTCTTCGATTGAATAAAATTTTTCGATTTGAAATTTGTCTAGCGGTACGTGATTTTCGATCATAAGGAACATTTTTCGCTGCGTTATTTTTCTATCGAGAAATTAGTCAACGAAAAACTAAGTCAATCGCCGAGAAAATTTTTTTGATCAATTAAATCCTAAGCTGCGAATTTTACGATCGAAAAATTAAGCGTTGAAAAATTAATTTTACGCTGCCAAATTTTTGCGACCGTAATGAAACTAAATCGAAAATTCTATTTTGCGATAATAAGTTTTACGCTCGATCTAATTTGCATCTAAATTGTCTATTCAGTGCTTAAGTTTTTCGCTAACAAAAAACTAATTAGATTTCTCGATGGTAATTAATTTTTCGGTCAAAATCTTCTATCTTAGCGACTAAATCAGAATTTTATCGACCGAAAAAATAATTCGATACAAACAGTATCTCAATTAAATCAGAATTCAATTAAGATTGTTTGCGATCGACAAAGTTCTTCGATGGCTTCAAACATTCAAATGCCCAGTTTCATCTAAACTCAAATTAGTGTCGAAGATGCAGATTTTCCGAAGATTCATACTACCAGATTCATAAAGAACATCGAAACTATCTTAAGTGCAGGCATTAATCTTAGATAAAACTCATAATCAAGCCTAAATCACTATAAAATAGTAAACGGTTTTCTCAGTTTGAAGAACAGTCAATAAACTAATCCTAATCATGCGAAAAACTATGGAATGCAGATGCTAATGGAGTTAAATCGCACGCAAATGGCAAGAGGATCTCATTTCTACCTTAAACAGACAATTTGGTGTTGAAAATCGAAAGATTTTTGAGAAAATGAAACTGTCTGTGAAAGTTTTGCGCGAGAGAAATTTTTGCGATTTAGGGTTGCGTGAGAAAAAGTTTTTCGACTGACAAGAAAGTGAACTTTTATTAACTCGCTGTAGATCAATATTGGGTTTTTCGATTTGACATTTTGCGATTAAATGGAACAGACCCATTACTATTTGCGCTCGAGAAATTTTTTATTCGAAAATTGCTTCTCAATTCAATTTTTTCGATACAAATTATCGCGGCTAATCAAAATTGTTCCCAACACTGTTTACGATCGAGAAACTTATGATCATGAATTAAGTCTTACATCTAGTTTCTCAATAGTAAGTACTTCTAAAATTTTCAGATTGACCCCTACTTCGAGTAAAATCACATTGTAAAGCTCTCCCTCATAATTAAAATAAATGCAATTAACTCCCTGTATTTTCCGTGTAGTAACGTCTAGCTTCCCTGGCAGAAATTAAAAAGTCCGTACCACTTAGAAAGAAAACGTTAGAAATAATGGAGTTAATCAACTATTATTTTAGGAATGAAATATTTGGTCTGTGACTAGCTCCTTTCCTTGTAGTGTTGACGTCTTGCTCCTTAATTTTGTTTGAAGGAATCTGAAACGCTTAGTACAATAACATCAAGAATATTTGGAGATAATGCACGATTTTTATATTTGCTCCCCCTCAAATAATGCGCAAGAATTGACTGAATATGCAAGCATATGAAATCAATTCAATCCACTAGCATATAACACACAAATTTACCCAGTAAGCACATATACATGGTCCCCGAAATCATGTATTTAAGAAATTGTGTGATGGTAAGAGCAATGAAAAATTTATCGTATTTAAACAATTCAGTACCAGTGCAATCTAACATTGCATTTAGAATGTGCGACACACTAAAGAAATTCGCATTTATTCAATTCAACGCATATGAAACATAACATTTCACGTCAAAATGTGCGAATTTTTTTTTTAATATTATTACACTATGGGGTCATATTATTTTGCTTCGATCAATCGTCACACCTAAAATTTCACGAGACATTTGAAAGAATAAAATGCCGTCAAGTCATGCCGTCAAACTAAAGTCCTAAGTTCATAGACTGGTCCATTTCGACAACTCTCACTAGGTTCGCTCTTGCACTCAATTATTTCTAACTTGGGATTTTTATACTTATATCACTCAAGTCAACACAAGCAATTTTAAGTCAATTTACCTGTGATCGAGGCATTTTTTTAATCATTTCCCCTAAGCGAGACACCGTCGATTGGAATCGAAGGGGTGTAAGGATTTTAGTTTGGCTAGGACTTAGAAGGGAAGGAATTTAGAGGAAAGTGAGCTTATCTCTTCGTCATCTTTCTATTTCTACGTCTGTCTCCCTTTTTTCGACGTTTTTCTTCTTTTCAATCTTTTCTCCCTCTTTTTCTTTTTAAGAACTACCCCCTTTTTTTATGCTATGCTCAAGCTGAAGCTCCGCTTCTCCATGAGGCTATAGGAGAGTATCGTAGGCGAAGTTTTTCTTGTTGGTTCTCGGACCGATACCGTGCTCCTCTTCTCTTAATCCCTAGAGGTTTCAGAGATTATCGTTTTGGAAAAGTTCACGGTTATGGAATTCGTAAACGAGGCTGCGCTCCTCTTCTCGTTTCCCGATATAAGATCGGATTATCGTTGGAGAAGTTCACTTCGTGGTGCTCCTCTTCCAGCCGTTCTGACGAGCGTACGAGATTATCGTTGGAGAAGTTCACAGCAGGATCCATGCCACTTTCTAAGAGATAGTCGGAAGGCAGGTTCCTTTGGTCTGATTTTTGGGCGTTGAGCAATGCCTTCTTTTGTCATCATCCCCCTTTTCTTCTGTTTTCTCCCCCTCCTTTTCTCGTTTGAACAACCATCCGAAGAGTAGAGAATTCGGTTGAAGGCTGGGAATGGGTTTCAAAGGAAGAAGAGGACATCGGAGAAGGCTCAAAGTGGATGACTAAGGGCTAGTGTGAGAGAAAAATTATATAAGGCCGAGTGAGGAATATCCTAAGCGCCCTTATCATTTTCCTAACGATCTAAAGCAAGGTGAGTATGAAACCAAGTATCACTAGGTAAGACAAGTAATTGATGTGTGACTCACTCGAGAAAGAGATCCAAAGAAAACTAAGGAACAAGGCTTGAATCTTCACATATGTAAAGTGATTTTGTGTCTAGTGGAGCAACCTAATGACCTTTTAGACACAAGAATGAAACTTAGACTGACAAAAATTAAGCAATTAAATCGATTGCATGTCGGGGTAAAATTCTAAGTGACTTTAGATCAAAGCATCCTAAAGGATTTCGTCATTCCCCTTTATATTATAGGTATATATATTATATATTTTTATTATCTTTTTTATATATTTTTGTTATCACGCAAGATAGAGCATATAGACAAAGAAAACACATAGCATAGAACATATGAAAGCACAAAAGATCAGGTAAAATGCACATATTACGGAAGATTCAACATGCCTAATTTTCCGACAAGAAATTGGAATCGTTTCTCATCCAAAGCCTTGGTGAAAATGTCGGCTAGTTGAAACTCCGTGTTCACAAAATACATATCTATGGTGCCTACGTGATCTTTGATAAAGTGATATCTAATGTCTATGTGTTTTGTGCGTGAGTGATGAACAAGATTGCAAATAATGGCGATGGCACTTTGACAATCACTATAAATGGGTATATTATTTAAATTGTACCCATAGTCGCGAAGCTGTGTCCGCATCCACAACATCTGGGAGCAACAACTGGCGGCAACCATGTATTCCGCTTCGGCCGTCGAAGTTGACACACAATTCTGCTTTTTGGATGACCAGCAGACCAGCTTTTCGCCTAAAAATTGAGCGCCACCGGACGTGCTTTTCCTGTACATTCGGCAACCTGCATAATCAGCGTCAGTATAGCCAATAAGTTTGAAGTTCGTACCCTTTGGATACCATAGTCAGGGTAGAAGTGCCCTTAAGGTAACACAGAATCCTTCTAACCGCGAGCATATGGGATTCTTTGGGATCGGTTTGAAGTGAGGTAGAGAAGAGATCCAATGATGCTGCGATACAGTGTGATGTCAATCGACTTGCCAGAGGGATCGACATCCAACTTGCAGCTTGGTGACATAGGAGTGCTGAGAGGCTTGCTCTGGTCTTGATGGAATTTCTTCATAATATCCTTGATGTATTTTGTCTGACTAATGAAAATCCCATCTTCGAGTTGCCTGACTTGTAGTCCTAAAAAGAACTGCATCTCTCCCATGTGACTCATCTCGAACTTGCTTTTCATTAGATCTTCGAACTTTGTGCAAAGCCGTGGATTAGTTGATCCGAAGATGATGTCGTCGACGTATACTTGAACGACCATCAGATCTTTGTCTTGCCATTTGATGAAGAGGGTTGTGTCTATCGTGCCTCGTATGAATCCAGACTTCACGAGGAATTCACTCAGGACATCGTACCAAGCATGTGGGGCTTGTTTTAGTCCATAGAGAGCTTTGTCCAATCGATAGACGTGATCGGGATGTTCTTGATCAATGAAACCTTCCGGCTGAGCGACGTAGACTTCTTTTGACACGCCGTTGAGAAAGGCGGTCTTAACATCCATCAGATAGACTTTTGAAGTCTTTGTGAGCCGCATAAGCCAGGAGAAGGCGGATAGCTTCGATTCGGGCAACAGGAGCATATGTCTCATCGTAGTCGTGCCTTCCTGTTGATTGTATCCCTTCGCCACTAGCCTTGCTTTGTTCCGGATCACTTCACCATCTTCATTTTTCTTATTTTTGAATACCCATTTAGTTCCGACTATTGTTTTCCCATGCGGACGGGGTACTAAGGTCCACACTTGAAGACGTTCGAATTGGTTGATTTCCTCTTGCATCGCAATTATCCAATCCGGGTCTCGTAGTGCGTCTGCTACCTAGTAGGCTCGTTTTGGCTCAGGAAGCAGCTGAAAAGACTATGTGGACGACGTGTCCTCACTCCATCCGAAGGATCACCAATTATCTGATCAACCAGGTGACCTCTAGTCCACTTGCGCTTATGAGGCAAGGCTGAAGTCGATGCATTAGCCATCTGTGGGTCTAGATTTCCTATAGTCTCCGATTGATCATTTGTTTGAGGAAGTTCCAATTCTGCACTTGGATCGATCGTCTCTGATGATTCTTCCTCAATAACCACTGTAGGTTCTTCGTTATTCTGTTGCAATTCTGAATCGAGTGGGGTAGGGACGTGAGAAGAACTTGGTACGTCGGTCTCGTCGGGTGGAGAATCCACTATAGGTGTAACAGTGTGTGACCGATATACTAGCTCGAAAAGAGAGTCCAAATTGTCTAATACAAGTCTCGTTGCTTCTTCTGACGTTGAATTCGGAGTTGTTGCCATCTTCTGTTGGTTTAGTGCCAACACACCAGTGATTACGGGTTCTGAGATGTTGTCTTCAGAAGCCAATGTGTTAAGTACGGGTCCTGAACTGAATTGTGCAGGAGCCATCGGGTTAAGTACGGGTCCTAAACTGAAGTGACCAGAAGCCATCTCTGCCACTTCCTGGAAAGTGACATTATACCTTTCCTTAATTGTTTGGTTGGACTTGATGTATACTCGGTACTCTTTTGATGTTGAAGAATACCCGACGAAAGTTGCTTCGAATGCTTTAGGGTCGAACTTTGCACATTGCTCTATGTCGTTCGCCACAAAGCACTTGCACCCGAAGACGTTAAGGAATGAGATGTTGGGCACTCTATTATTCACAATCTCGTATGGAGTCTTGTTGAACCGTTTGTGAACCACCGTCCTGTTTTGGGTAAAACAAGCGGTATTGACTGCTTCAGCCCATAGAAAGTGTGGAAGTCCTGAATGCATCAGCATTGTACGAGCTGCTTCCACTACTGTTCGGTTTTTCCTCTCAACGACCCCATTTTGTTGAGGTGTTTTGGCGGCGGAAAATTGTTGACTTATTCCAAGTTTCTGATAAAACTCACTGAGGTAGTTGTTCTTGAACTCAGTGCCGTTGTCTGTTCGAATAACTTGAATAGTCTGTTGCAGCAGATTTTGAGTAGTGTTCACAAAGTTGATAATCAAGTCACCGGTCTCATCTTTAGTTCGGAGGAACTTTGTCCATGTGTAGCGAGAGTAGTCATCGACGATCACTAGTACGTACTTTCTTCCATTGATACTCTGAGTCTGCATCGGCCCACGGAGATCCACGTGTATGAGTTCTAATGGTCGAGAAGTAGACGCAATTTGCTTGACGTTATGAGATGCTCGCTTCATTTTTCCTAATTGACATGCCGAACACTGATGCTCCCTTTGTAGTAGTATAGTTGGAAGACCGTGAATCAACTTTTTCGTAGAAAGACGTTGGAGATCTTTCATATTCAGATGAGAGTCGTTGATGCCATAGGCTGTTCCTCTGTAAATCAATCTGAGAGATGAGGCATACAGCTGTCGAGGGCTGCACTGACGTCAGGTTGTTCGCGTAAAGATTGGATTTCCGAAGTCCTTGAAGGAGTTCTGTGTCCTGACTATCCACAATTCTGCACCGGTCAGCATGAAAGACCACCTGGAACCCTTTGTCACAGAACTGGCCTATACTGAACAAGTTATGGCGGAGGCCTTCGACATACGAGACATCCTTTATTGTCAGATTCTCCAGAATAGTATCTCCAAATCAAATAATTGGAGCTGAGTCATTGTTTTCGAATCTGACTTTGCCGTTTGGTCGTCTTTGTAGTTGCTCAGCAGCTCTTGATTACCAGTCATGTGTGTGGAGCAACCAGAGTCGAGGTACCACACATGATGGATCTCTTTTGACGAAGTGAATGCGTTGTCTTCGTCCGTCCGGTTGGATGTGTCGGCGTCCGATTCATTGTCGAGACGGGCCATGAGGGCTAAATTCTCTTCTTCAGAACTCGACGTGTCCTCGAGCCATTGGTCTTGTTCGGCCATGAGAGCTACTCCAGCTTCTTTCTGTTTAGTCAATTGGAGCTTCCTGGAGTAGTAGTTGGCATCTCTCTTCTGTGGAAGAGTGCACTCTCTGGCAAAGTGACCTGGCTTCCCACAGTTGAAGCATTTGTTAGCCTCTTTTAGGTTCTTGACTTCGGAGCTTTCTGGTGCAAGTTCTTTGTTTTTAGAACTTGTAGTCCGAAGTCTGTTGGCTGAGGTTGAAGACTTCTTCTTGAAGTACTTCTTACTCATCATTATTCCTGTTAGAGCCAACTGCTTTCCTAGGGCTTTCATGTTTGGCTCGACGTCGGAGTCTGACTCTTCTTCCGACTCTGAAGGAGAATGAGGTCTAACGATCTTTTCTTTTCTTGATTTCGAGCTCCTCTTCTCCGAGACTAAGGCAACAGTGTCTTCGATCTGTTTGCCCTTCTGCTCCTTTTGAATCTCGCTTATATCATCCTCATGTTGTGCGAGATTGTCAAACACGGCATGGATATCCAACTCCTCTAGATCTTTATTTTGTCGAATTTGAGTGGATATTTTCTTCCATTCCGCGGGCAGAGAAGATAGAAATCTAATGTTTGTCTCCATATTGGTCTTCGTGATTTCTATCTTCCTCATCTCGTTGAGAAGAGTAAGGTATCTTTGGTAGATCTCATATAGACTCTCCTCTGGCTTTGCTTTGAAGGAGTCGTAAGCAGTGAGAATGTTCGCCTTTTTGGCCTTTATGCCAACTTCCGTCCTCTGCATCATCCTATGCAGTTCATCCCACATTCCTTTAGCCGATGAAAGGCTATCAATCTGTCTACATATGTCATTGGGGATGCCCTGCATGAGGGTATTCATGGCTACTAGATCAGCCTTAGCCCGAGCCCTTTCCCCTATAGAGTATTCCCTAGGCTCCTTTAGTCGCCTAGAAAGTGGAATTGGAGTAGCTGTTTCATCACCGGGTACATGGACCCAAAATTGTGCCGGTCCCTCTTCAAGAGACTGCAGTAGATTTTCAGCTTGATCTTTTAGAGCGATGAAATTGAGGAAGCGGCTTCTCCACACGGTACATTCGCCTCGTTGCAAAATCGGCGGACGGTTGTCATTTCCGAGCGAGTATGCATTGTGTTGTAGTTGAGTTGTTGAAGGATCTTCGTTAAGTGTTTTGAACGTTTGAAGATGATGTAATGTACTTCACAAGTGACAAAGTTCGTTAGTAGCATTTGATTCGAAAAATAGTTCGAGAATTATTTTCGATTCAATCTTTAAAGTTTGATTGAAAATAATTTCGTCAAAATAGAATATACTGTGTACTGTTCTCGTGCGAGAAAGTTTGTCAGCGAAATATTTTTCGAGCGAAATAAATTGCCCAAAATCGTTCAGTCGAGAAAAATTTCCTGATCGCGAATATATTTCGATCGTAAAGAAACAATACGTTAGTAAGTTTCTCGACAAGTCAAAATAAATCTGTTGACTATAAAGTTTCTCGCGTGTGAATGATTTTCGCCTGGTCAAACGTTAAAGGGTCTGACCGAAAAAGTTTTTCGAGAGGAAGTTTTTACGCATGCAAAGTCAAAATTGGTCTCTCTCGAAAAAGATTTTCGCTGAATAATGCTCGAGAAATATTTTCAACTAAAATCGTTTCTAGTGTTGACGATTCTAGTGCTGACTTCGTATTCTGACCGAAAAAAATTCTCGCGCCAAGTTTTTCGATCGAGAAACTAATCCGATCGTAAACCTAGCGAGAAAAATTAGAACGATCGAGAAAAATCACAGAATACGATTAACACAAATTCAAGCAAAAACAACGAATTAGACAGTGAAATTTCAGGTAGTTGCTCGCATTCATTTACTAACTACGCACGAACAAGCAATTAAACACGTTATGAAGCAAAGTATGTCGTGGTCAAAATCATACGTGTTCTTCATGTTCTTCGCAAACAGTAAATCACAGAATCGATTTAATCCAACAAAAATGACGTTCGAACAGCTACAAGTCTGATCGCGATCATCATTTAACACTCAAACAAGCACAGAAACATCAAATTCAAGTCAATTAAGCACGTAATTATGCTATTGGATCGGAAAAAAATTCGCGGCAAACTGTTCTTCGATGAACAGTAATCAAAAAATGATTTTCGATCCAAATCTAACAATTTTTTATTCAAAACAGAACGAATCTGCTATGATACCAATTGTTAGGTCCTACGTTTAACAACTCTATGATCCTGGGCAAGAATTCTAAGTAATTCGATGAAATCGATTGACATTTAGAATCGATCGAAAAACTCAAATGAAGATTGAGAGAGAGAATTCGTGTAGAGTGAGAAAGTTACTATTGTTTCTCTCTCTAGAAATTGAATTGCAAGCCTTTCGGATCAGTTTCCAAAACTTTCTCTATTCAGCACAATTCGTTTACATGTATTTATACCAAACAACTCAGTATAAATATCAAACTAGTCCTATAGATCCTCAGGTCTTACTCTTATGTTCCTCTTAGCTCCTGGGACATCATATTTGTATAGACCTCTCCTATAGCCTGTAAAAAATACTGATAAACGTAATTTCTTACATTTATAGTTGTTAAATGTAAGTCGTTTGCGTGATGAGTGAAGTCATTTTGATGATTTTTGTACCATAATATGGTTTCATTGCAAAATCAGACGTTTTTATGGTAGTTTTACGACAGTTTCGTATTTCTCAATGATCACGAGGTAAACGATGTCCAATGGACCTGGCATTTTAACCACACATAGAAGACTCATTAATCTTGACTATGACCAAAGATATTTTCAATCCGAGGTCTAGATTGGGAGATATTAATTTCTGAACGTGCTGCTATTTTGCAGGAAATCCGTCACGGCCGTGAAGGATTTGCACGAGGCCGTGAAGCACACCAGAGAGCCATTTTCTTGCCCGATTGTGTCAAGGCCGTAAACATCAACCAACCAGGCCGTGAAGGGTCCTTCATGGCCGTGAATTGAGGTGCAAGAGGCCGGGAATGAGAGCAGAAACCCATTTTCTAACCCCGAACACTTCACGGCCGTGAATGGTGTCTACCTAAGCCATGAATGCGGGCAGAAACGTTATTTGGTTCAGGATTTATGTTGTCACGGCCGCGAGGATGCATATACAAGGCCGTGAACGTTTCCATGGCCATATTAAAAGTCAAGCACGCAACAAAAGATGACTTTAGCTCATTGAGGTTGAATTTTGGAATCAACTTGGAAGAAAAGATCACGATTGGGACCATATCTCTGCATAAGATAAGCCATTCAACTTAATAACACACATGAAATCAGTTTTTGGGGGCTGCAATCAAGACTTTGGAGGCTAAAGATCTTTCAAAATTCTCCTCCTTGGAATTCCCGTTGAAGAAAATGCACAAGAAAGAAGGGAAGACATCTACATAAATAGGCAATGTAAAGAGGAGGAGAAGAAAAAGGTACGTGAAAGATACACAAATCAAGCTCATATACATACTACACGTTGCCTTTCAAAACCCAAGAACACCTACTTAGTTGCTCACCACGTGTTCGATAGAATTACTCAGCGAAGGACGAGATTAACTTCGAAGTCGAATTCAGGGAAGTATTTATGATGTATTCGATGTTAGTTACGTGCTTTGTTGTGATGATAATGAGTAGCTAAATCTATTGTATTTGAGATGAGATGAACCCTAGCGAGATCGACCGTATGTTTTATTTGTATTTGATGTTTTGCTATTGTTATGACCCGTTTATGAAACATATGATTTCGATTATGTCTATGTTGTTGAAATTATCTTGTTAGCTTGATCATGTCTATGTGTTTAAGTTAACGTAGTCCGGGAAATCGTACGCTACGCTTAAGAGAGGGGCAGACGATTAAACCACTCGTAAACTAGCGGAATAAATTCATTGCTAGAGATAGGATGAACTACCTCGCTGGATTAGAGTCATCCAATAGCGGGATTCACGTTTTTTAATGCAATCTTCGGTTAAGTAGTTAGGGAAGGTTGCCCAGCTACTTAATTCGTTGATTAGTTGTTTGTGATCATTATATGGTAAGGCACAGTTTCGTCAGCTATATAACTCGTATGCATGTAGTAGGAATCTCCACGGTCTAATGATAGCTTTATTTACGTACACTTGATATTTGTTTTGGTCGAACTAGGGGGATTCGAAGTCTCAAATACGTTTGTTTCCATAAGGGTTTCCTCTCCGTACCATTTTACTCAGTTTTAGTTCAACTATTGTTATTTACCGTTTCAACAAACCAAAATATTTACTAGGATATTTAAACGACGGTTTTCTTAAGTATATAGTTCCTTTGGATTCGATACTCGAATACTTGCCATTTCTATGTTACTTTCGATAGGTATACTTGCCTGTTGAGCGTAGGATAGTTCGTCGATATTCGTTTTCTATTTATTACTCGATCCGCTCGATCAAGTTTTTGGCGCTGTTGCCGGGGAACTATCGATATTAGAAAAGCCGTAGTTTATTATTCTAGCCATTTATTATTAAGTATCAAATCTTGCTTAATCATATTTTATTTGGTCTAGGTACGTGTACGTTTGTGCATGACCCGAAGAAACCATTCGCTACCATTAGTTGAAGGAGACTGATAAACATATTTTGGTCGGATAAATTAAGTCGGTGTCCATGCATAATTGAGTCGTATTGTATTAGTTTTAGCACTTTAGTTCATCAGTATGCTTTGCAAGTTTTTAATAGATAATGGGGACAAACCGAACTAAAATGAAACAATACTGGACGTGCTAGGAAATTTCATTTTACATCTTTGTTTTTATTTAAGGTGGGACAAGGCAAGAACTATTAATTGGTGTTATTACAGGAAATAAATAAAGGACAGGGCAAATACACTACGACCAAAACCTCCCAAAACATACAGCTGTTTCGATGAAGAAAGATAGAGACAATATGGCTGCGTGACGGTAAAGAACTGCTGTTCAGTTTCGGAGCAAGGCTCAAGACAGAGAAAATAACAGACATGGATCTAACTTATGGCTGCTCGATGTTTTAGTTGTCGCTGAAAAAAAGGGATTACCAAAGACTTTTGATACGCACGCGTGAGCGATGTCGAGATTTCTACGTCTATTAAAGGGGCAGAGCTGCTTTATTATAGTTATCTCCCGAATATCCAAAAGATCGATCAAGAAAGCTTACTATCGTCAATCGATTAAAAGAAAACCTCTCTGTTGAAAGGCCACATACACGCACACAACGGCAGAACAGAGAGGGTGCGAAATTTGGGAAGAACCTTACTGACGGAGCTGAATTCCTGAGCAAAAAAAGGGGCTGCAGCTGAAGCTCATTTCAGAGCAGATCGACAAGCACAACTGTCCTTAATCGAATCAGACCAACCACAGCAGACAATAAAACCTGTTTCGCGCCAGGTCGAGGACCAACACCGCGCGGCAGATCGGAGCAACGAAGGGCAGCGCCGTTGGAAGCAAAGAAATCTGCTTTTGTTGAGTTGCTACTCGCTGGAACTTGACGAAAGAGAAAAAAAATGTAGATGGGACTTGGTGTGATGAGGAACGTAAATAAAGCTTAATCCAAGGATTTTCTTGTTGGGCTTTGACTGATTTTCTTGGATCTCTTGGGCTGATTTTCTTTGGATGGTTTGGGCTTAAATTACTTGGTGTAGACATGCGAGATCGGGATTGAAGTTCTTAGCGTTTCGGACGGTTGTAAGCGATTCTATCTTTCTATGTATTTTATTATTACGTATCGTAGTTAAGAAGTTTATAGTTGAATTATTATCAAAACCTTGATTATATAATATTGTGAGATTATTGTGCTTATTCGTGAACGCGTGAGTATTCGTTTAAGCTTGAATTTATTTTAGTTGATGAACTTAGTTTGATTAAATAGTTGCAAATGTTTAATTAATCTAGGTGAGTCCATCGCTAATTAGAACAACAAATCCGTAATTGTTTGTATGTTCTAATAAGTAGCAAACAATATTCAACTTCTCTACCTTAGGTAAGTGTAAGTTATATTGTAGTTTAAGCGATTTGATTTTAACGGACCAGCGTCGTTTCTTGCGGGAGCGTCGTCCGAGCGAGTTAGTCAATAGTTGGGTCTCTTTCATATTTAATGCTCTCGGAATTTTAAACCTTGCAGAGCGTCCCGGAGGTTATTTTTCGATTAGGGAATTAATTATAGAGTGTCTCTTAATTATCGAAAAATTAAGAAGAGATTGGTTGTTAGGCGTTCGTCGACAACTATAACCGATTATGCTTATGTGTACACGTTATTTAGGAATCTATGATCGAAATAAATCAAGGTGGAGAACAATTATTTCAACTATTATTTTATAGTCGTTAGTTTCTATAATTTCCTCGTCTGTTCTTAGTTTAATTTCGTTTCTATATTAATCTATTTTCAAAAATATAATTTCGTTTATAATTGCTTTAGTTTTGATTTCCGTTTGAAAATAACTAAAAACCCCCTTTTATTATTATTATTATTATTATTATTATTATTATTATTATTATTATTACTACTACTATTATTATTATTATTATTATTATTACAACTACTATTTTCTTATTATTATTATTATTAATCGATCGAATTTTGATATAGAAGTAAATCAACCATCTTCCCTGTGGAGACGATCCTTACTTTCGCTATACTCATTAGTAAGGTTATAAATTTTATTTTTGGCCGTTTACGACGCGACCAAATTTTGGCGCCGTTGCCGGGGAAGGTGGTGTGAATTGATTTGCTTGTACTTCTAATTCGATTTCTTTGTCTAGTATCGATCTTCTCGACAGGTATGCTATGTTTGATCTAGAAGAAGAGAAGACGAAAGCGGAAAATTGAAAGGCGGAACATGACTTTTATTAAGCGACATGGAGAAAAACGAACAACAACTACCATTCCATGTAACGTTGAGGGTGCACTATGATTTTCAACCTGAATGAAATTTTTCGGACTATGTCTAGCTAAAAGACGTTAAAGAAAAGCGCTCTTGGGAGGCAACCCACTTATTATTGATGCATATCTATTAATAAAAATAAAAAAGCAGTATTGTTTCTTAAAATTTCGTCGTAAATTCGCTATGACGTGCCGTTTAGCTATGATTGTCTACAGGTTCTAAGCTGGTCCGGGTAGGGTTCGTTTATCGAAAGCTTGCATTTCTAGCTGTTAACGGAGTGTGGGGAAAAGGCGCCTACGAAACATGCACATCGGGATATTCAGGGAAGTTCACTAAACTATTATTATTTCTTCTTCCATGAGTTACAATGATATTTATGTTGAGGACAACGTAAAATTTAAGTGTGGAAGAGGGAATTGCGCGAAACAGATGCGGACGTTGCTACATGTGCATGATTTGTTGAATTACATGGAAAAAAAGGGGTAAAATTTTTCAAAATTATGTCTCTTGTCATTGGAAAGATTGAGTTTATGTTAGATTAATGTGAGTAATTAGGATACACATGCGTAGTCGATGTCTTTCTTGCATGATGAACTTAGTGATAGCCGAAGGATTCGTACGCATAACCCAAATTTTTGTGAGATTTTTGAGCCTAGAGCTTTTTGCTCATTTTCTTTGGTTGTGTGAATCGTGCTTAATTTATTTCTCTCTAGAACTTGCTTGCGTATTACGTATTGAAATTGCTTAAAGTGAGATTGCGTGAAATATGGAAGGTATTAGGAATTAAGTCATAGCCAAAGTTTCCGACCACGACTGATCACCGTAGTTAGCCACTTTGAGCCTGAACCTTTTCTTTCTGAAAACCCAAAGAAAAAAATGTTCCACGCAAATAAGCCTTCAGAAATAAACCCAACCGGAGCATAGTGGAAATGGGGGTTGAATGTGGGAGTTGAAAAGCGCAACCGGACCTATAGCAAAGTTGAGCGTAGAAAGAAGTTAAGAACTCTTCCATTGATAATCTCTCACTCGGAAAGAGGCCGAGAGAAGGGGAGCTTAGCACCGTCGAAATCCTAAGAACCCTTCCTTCGATAATCTTTCAATTTCTCGAAAAAAAAAGTATATGTGATCCTAAGAATGAAAGAAGAAGGGCTTGGTGAAATAACGGCGAAGTCAAAAGAAGAACTAAAGAAATGAAATGCAGAACTGTCGGTGCGTTCTAGACGATGGCGTGATCCCGACACTAATACTGCTCATACCTTTTTGCTACTTATTATTTGCCTACCTCACATATTTTAGCCCTACCCATAAAACCTTCTAATTTACGTTTTATCACCGAGAGTAATAGATTCACGAATCGTTTGCAAGCTTATAGTAGAGATTAGATTAATGCATCAGTTGAGAGAATTCACCGACATTTTACCTATACACCGAGTGATCTGAGTGAATTCATGTGAGGTGCGATCTTGATTGGTATTACTAAGGTAGTCGTGTAGATAGTCGTTGATCTCGTATGTGTTTTCCGACGTTGCCTACATAATATCTATGCGTATTGTCATTCTTAAAGTGATAAGTTACGTGTTTAAACTTATTTCCTTTTAGTATATTTTGCTTGAGGACAAGCAAAGCTTAAGTGTGGGGGGATTTGATAAACATATTTGGTCGGATAAATTAAGTCGGTGTCCATGCATAATTGAGTCGTATTGTATTAGTTTTAGCACTTTAGTTCATCAGTATGCTTTGTAAGTTTTAATAGATAATGGGGACAAACCGAACTAAAATGAATGAAACGATACTGGACGTGCTAGGAAATTTCATTTTACATCTTTGTTTTTATTTAAGGTGGGACAAGGCAAGAACTATTAATTGGTGTTATTACAGGAAATAAATAAAGGAAAGGGCAAATACACTACGACCAAAACCTCCCAAAACATACAGCTGTTTCGATGAAGAAAGATAGAGACAATATGGCTGCGTGACTGTAAAGAACTGCTGTTCAGTTTCGGAGCAAGGCTCAAGACAGAGAAAATAACAGACATGGATCTAACTTATGGCTGCTCGATGTTTTAGTTGTCGCTGAAAAAAAGGGATTACCAAAGACTTTTGATACGCACGCGTGAGCGATGTCGAGATTTCTACGTCTATTAAAAGGGGCAGAGCTGCTTTATTATAGTTATCTCCCGAATATCCAAAAGATCGATCAAGAAAGCTTACTATCGTCAATCGATTAAAAGAAAACCTCTCTGTTGAAAGGCCACATACACGCACACAACGGCAGAACAGAGAGGGTGCGAAATTTGGGAAGAACCTTACTGACCGGAGCTGAATTCCTGAGCAAAAAAAGGGGCTGCAGCTGAAGCTCATTTCAGAGCAGATCGACAAGCACAACTGTCCTTAATCGAATCAGACCAACCACAGCAGACAATAAAACCTGTTTCGCGCCAGGTCGAGGACCAACACCGCGCGGCAGATCGGAGCAACGAAGGGCAGCGCCGTTGGAAGCAAAGAAATCTGCTTTTGTTGAGTTGCTACTCGCTGGAACTTGACGAAAGAGAAAAAAAATGTAGATGGGACTTGGTGTGATGAGGAACGTAAATAAAGCTTAATCCAAGGATTTTCTTGTTGGGCTTTGACTGATTTTCTTGGATCTCTTGGGCTGATTTTCTTTGGATGGTTTGGGCTTAAATTACTTGGTGTAGACATGCGAGATCGGGATTGAAGTTCTTAGCGTTTCGGACGGTTGTAAGCGATTCTATCTTTCTATGTATTTTATTATTACGTATCGTAGTTAAGAAGTTTATAGTTGAATTATTATCAAAACCTTGATTATATAATATTGTGAGATTATTGTGCTTATTCGTGAACGCGTGAGTATTCGTTTAAGCTTGAATTTATTTTAGTTGATGAACTTAGTTTGATTAAATAGTTGCAAATGTTTAATTAATCTAGGTGAGTCCATCGCTAATTAGAACAACAAATCCGTAATTGTTTGTATGTTCTAATAAGTAGCAAACAATATTCAACTTCTCTACCTTAGGTAAGTGTAAGTTATATTGTAGTTTAAGCGATTTGATTTTAACGGACCAGCGTCGTTTCTTGCGGGAGCGTCGTCCGAGCGAGTTAGTCAATAGTTGGGTCTCTTTCATTTTTAATGCTGTCGGAATTTTAAAACTTGCAGGGCGTCCCGGAGGTTATTTTTCGATTAGGGAATTAATTATAGAGTGTCTCTTAATTGTCGAAAAATTAAGAAGAGATTGGTTGTTAGGCGTTCGTCGACAACTATAACCGATTATGCTTATGTGTACACGTTATTTAGGAATCTATGATCGAAATAAATCAAGGTGGAGAACAATTATTTCAACTATTATTTTATAGTCGTTAGTTTCTATAATTTCCTCGTCTGTTCTTAGTTTAATTTCGTTTCTATATTAATCTATTTTCAAAAATATAATTTCGTTTATAATTGCTTTAGTTTTGATTTCCGTTTGAAAAAAACTAAAAACCCCCTTTTATTATTATTATTATTATTATTACTACTACTATTATTATTATTATTACAACTACTATTTTATTATTATTATTATTATTAGTCGATCGAATTTTGATATAGAAGTAAATCAACCATCTTCCCTGTGGAGACGATCCTTACTTTCGCTATACTCATTAGTAAGGTTATAAATTTTATTTTTGGCCGTTTACGACGCGACCAAATTTTGGCGCCGTTGCCGGGGAAGGTGGTGTGAATTGATTTGCTTGTACTTCTAATTCGATTTCTTTGTCTAGTATCGATCTTCTCGACAGGTATGCTATGTTTGATCTAGAAGAAGAGAAGACGAAAGCGGAAAATTGAAAGGCGGAACATGACTTTTGTTAAGCGACATGGAGAAAAACGAACAACAACTACCATTCCATGTAACGTTGAGGGTGCACTATGATTTTCAACCTGAATGAAATTTTTTCGGACTATGTCTAGCTAAAAGACGTTAAAGAAAAGCGCTCTTGGGAGGCAACCCACTTATTATTGATGCATATCTATTAATAAAAATAAAAAAGCAGTATTGTTTCTTAAAATTTCGTCGTAAATTCGCTATGACGTGCCGTTTAGCTATGATTGTCTACAGGTTCTAAGCTGGTCCGGGTAGGGTTCGTTTATCGAAAGCTTGCATTTCTAGCTGTTAACGGAGTGTGGGGAAAAGGCGCCTACGAAACATGCACATCGGGATATTCAGGGAAGTTCACTAAACTATTATTATTTCTTCTTCCATGAGTTACAATGATATTTATGTTGAGGACAACGTAAAATTTAAGTGTGGGAGAGGGAATTGCGCGAAACAGATGCGGACGTTGCTATATGTGCATGATTTGTTGAATTACATGGAAAAAAAGGGGTAAAATTTTTCAAAATTATGTCTCTTGTCATTGGAAAGATTGAGTTTATGTTAGATTAATGTGAGTAATTAGGATACACATGCGTAGTCGATGTCTTTCTTGCATGATGAACTTAGTGATACCCGAAGGATTCGTACGCATAACCCAAATTTTTGTGAGATTTTTGAGCCTAGAGCTTTTTGCTCATTTTCTTTGGTTGTGTGAATCGTGCTTAATTTATTTCTCTCTAGAACTTGCTTGCGTATTACGTATTGAAATTGCTTAAAGTGAGATTGCGTGAAATATGGAAGGTATTAGGAATTAAGTCATAGCCAAAGTTTCCGACCACGACTGATCACCGTAGTTAGCCACTTTGAGCCTGAACCTTTTCTTTCTGAAAACCCAAAGAAAAAAATGTTCCACGCAAATAAGCCTTCAGAAATAAACCCAATCGGAGCATAGTGGAAATGGGGGTTGAATGTGGGAGTTGAAAAGCGCAACCGGACCTATAGCAAAGTTGAGCGTAGAAAGAAGTTAAGAACTCTTCCATTGATAATCTCTCACTCGCAAAGAGGCCGAGAGAAGGGGAGCTTAGCACCGTCGAAATCCTAAGAACCCTTCCTTCGATAATCTTTCAATTTCTCGAAAAAAAAAAGTATATGTGATCCTAAGAATGAAAGAAGAAGGGCTTGGTGAAATAACGGCGAAGTCAAAAGAAGAACTAAAGAAATGAAATGCAGAACTTTCGGTGCGTTCTAGACGATGGCGTGATCCGACACTAATACTGCTCATACCTTTTTGCTACTTATTATTTGCCTACCTCACATATTTTAGCCCTACCCATAAAACCTTCTAATTTACGTTTATCACCGATAGTAATAGATTCACGAATCGTTTGCAAGCTTATAGTAGAGATTAGATTAATGCATCAGTTGAGAGAATTCACCGACATTTTACCTATACACCGAGTGATCTGAGTGAATTCATGTGAGGTGCGATCTTGATTGGTATTACTAAGGTAGTCGTGTAGATAGTCGTTGATCTCGTATGTGTTTTCGGACGTTACCTACATAATATCTATGCGTATTGTCATTCTTAAAGTGATAAGTTACGTGTTTAAACTTATTTCCTTTTAGTATATTTTGCTTGACGACAAGCAAAGCTTAAGTGTGGGGGGATTTGATAAACATATTTTGGTCGGATAAATTAAGTCGGTGTCCATGCATAATTGAGTCGTATTGTATTAGTTTTAGCACTTTAGTTCATCAGTATGCTTTGTAAGTTTTTAATAGATAATGGGGACAAACCGAACTAAAATGAATGAAACAATACTGGACGTGCTAGGAAATTTCATTTTACATCTTTGTTTTTATTTAAGGTGGGACAAGGCAAGAACTATTAATTGGTGTTATTACAGGAAATAAATAAAGGAAAGGGCAAATACACTACGACCAAAACCTCCCAAAACATACAGCTGTTTCGATGAAGAAAGATAGAGACAATATGGCTGCGTGACTGTAAAGAACTGCTGTTCAGTTTCGGAGCAAGGCTCAAGACAGAGAAAATAACAGACATGGATCTAACTTATGGCTGCTCGATGTTTTAGTTGTCGCTGAAAAAAGGGATTACCAAAGACTTTTGATACGCACGCGTGAGCGATGTCGAGATTTCTACGTCTATTAAAAGGGGCAGAGCTGCTTTATTATAGTTATCTCCCGAATATCCAAAAGATCGATCAAGAAAGCTTACTATCGTCAATCGATTAAAAGAAAACTCTCTGTTGAAAGGCCACATACACGCACACAACGGCAGAACAGAGAGGGTGCGAAATTTGGGAAGAACCTTACTGACCGGAGCTGAATTCCTGAGCAAAAAAAGGGGCTGCAGCTGAAGCTCATTTCAGAGCAGATCGAACAAGCACAACTGTCCTTAACGAATCAGACCAACCACAGCAGACAATAAAACCTGTTTCGCGCCAGGTCGAGGACCAACACCGCGCGGCAGATCGGAGCAACGAAGGGCAGCGCCGTTGGAAGCAAAGAAATCTGCTTTTGTTGAGTTGCTACTCGCTGGAACTTGACGAAAGAGAAAAAAAAATGTAGATGGGACTCGGTGTGATGAGGAACGTAAATAAAGCTTAATCCAAGGATTTTCTTGTTGGGCTTTGACTGATTTTCTTGGATCTCTTGGGCTGATTTTCTTTGGATGGTTTGGGCTTAAATTACTTGGTGTAGACATGCGAGATCGGGATTGAAGTTCTTAGCGTTTCGGACGGTTGTAAGCGATTCTATCTTTCTATGTATTTTATTATTACGTATCGTAGTTAAGAAGTTTATAGTTGAATTATTATCAAAACCTTGATTATATAATATTGTGAGATTATTGTGCTTATTCGTGAACGCGTGAGTATTCGTTTAAGCTTGATTTATTTTAGTTGATGAACTTAGTTTGATTAAATAGTTGCAAATGTTTAATTAATCTAGGTGAGTCCATCGCTAATTAGAACAACAAATCCGTAATTGTTTGTATTCTAATAAGTAGCAAACAATATTCAACTTCTCTACCTTAGGTAAGTGTAAGTTATATTGTAGTTTAAGCGATTTGATTTTAACGGACCAGCGTCGTTTCTTGCGGGAGCGTCGTCCGAGCGAGTTAGTCAATAGTTGGGTCTCTTTCATTTTTAATGCTGTCGGAATTTTAAAACTTGCAGGGCGTCCCGGAGGTTATTTTCGATTAGGAATTAATTATAGAGTGTCTCTTAATTGTCGAAAAATTAAGAAGAGATTGGTTGTTAGGCGTTCGTCGACAACTATAACCGATTATGCTTATGTGTACACGTTATTTAGGAATCTATGATCGAAATAAATCAAGGTGGAGAACAATTATTTCAACTATTATTTTATAGTCGTTAGTTTCTATAATTTCCTCGTCTGTTCTTAGTTTAATTTCGTTTCTATATTAATCTATTTTCAAAAATATAATTTCGTTTATAATTGCTTTAGTTTTGATTTCCGTTTGAAAAAAACTAAAAACCCCCTTTTATTATTATTATTATATTATTATTACTACTACTATTATTATTATTATTACAACTACTATTTTATTATTATTATTATTATTAGTCGATCGAATTTTGATATAGAAGTAAATCAACCATCTTCCCTGTGGAGACGATCCTTACTTTCGCTATACTCATTAGTAAGGTTATAAATTTTATTTTTGGCCGTTTACGACGCGACGAGGACCCGGAGAGCGAAAGAACGTTCCAACACAACCTACGAGAGAACGTACGGTGAGTCGAAATGACGACTCAAAATCGTGACGAGTTGCCTCTAGAAGCTAGAGAACCTCCAATGAGAGATCTGCGGAGAAACAACACCGTAGGATCGGTCGGCTCAACGATAGTCCTTCCTCAAGTCCCGAACAACTTTGAGCTGAAACATCATTGGCTTCAAATGCTTCAGATGACAGCTAAATACGATGGACTCTCTGAGAAAGACACTTACCAACACATCCGAGACTTCCTGTCCGTCACCGACACAATACGAGTACAAGGAGTAAGCCCTGAAACAATTCGGCTCTACTTATTTCCGTTTTCCATAAGAGGTAACTGATAAACGTATTCTAGTACATTTATTGTAGTAATTATGGGTGCTATAATAGAATTCTCGGCATTTTATGCATTTAATTGCTCTATTACACCACCTATTTGGATATTATTCGTCCTAGGACGGCTTTCGGGCGAAAAGGAGCGAAAACGAGGCAAAACGGAGCCAAAAACGATGGAAACATGTATGTGTCACGGCCGTGACAAGGGGCAGAATACTACGCTGAAGAACGTCACGGCCGTGACCCGGATTGCACCAGGCCGTGACCCAAAGCAGCAGCAGCATTAAAAATTCATATATCCCAATCTAAAACTCGGATTGAGAATCCGTTTGGTCAGAATCAAGACTGGCGAGTCTTCTACATATGGTTAAAATTTCAGGTCAATCGGACATGGTTTACCCCTCTATCTGAGAGCACTACGGAACTGTCGCAAGATGGAAAGTGTCACGGCCGTGACACTTCTGCACGAGGCCGTGACGCACGGCCCCGACTGTGTCACGGCCGTGACGTACATGTTCCAGGCCGTGACAGTAGCGAAAGTCATTATAAAAGCCCAACTTCGACCCAAAAAGAGCGGGAACCGACCAAGAACACGGAATTACGTCCCGGAGCGCAAGAGACGGATCAACGCCGAATTCACGCTGAATTGATCGAAGAACGAAGACTCTTCCACGAGATCATCCCAGATCTATCAGAAGGGAGGATTATGAGTCATCTGTCCTTGTTCTCTATCTCTTTCGTTGCTTTTTCGTTGATTATGAGTAGCTAAATTCCCTCTGTGTTTGGGAGTAGAAGAACGCTAGGTTGATTCATGATTAAGACATATATTTATCGTGACTCATGTATCCTGACAATTTATCTATCTATGAAAGTATTTCTTCGCTTTAATATGTCTATGTGTTAAAGTGAATATGTGGAAAATCGTTTAGGGCGACAGCTAAGCAACGATTAGGCCGTTCATAGATGATATGACTTGAGTATAGGGCGACAGCAAATACTCGATCCTCGTTGTTAGTAATTATTGAATTTTAGATCCCACGAGCGTTTAGGGAGACAACAAACTCGTGAGCGGTAGGAAATTACTGCATCTAGTCAGAGTCACGTAGGAGAAATAAAGACACGATAGTACCTAGCGGGATTCGAATCCTGAGCACATCTCTATTATCTGAAAGTTCTCACGTCAGTTTAGGCGTGTTCCTTGAATCTCTAGTTGGTTAGGAGCGATCTGTTAGGTTAATTCGTAAGACCATCTGCGTATTTTATTTAGGCTAGATATCGAGTCGATAGGTCACTACTAGTACTCAGCTTATTCCTTGTGTTCGATACTCGTTACTCACTTTACTGCACTACAAACGATAGGTCCACTGCCTGTTGCACGTTGGTGATAGTAATTAGGTATTCATTGTATATTATCACTTGTCGCACTTGCAAATCATATTACCACACCACGTGTCGATCAAGTTTTTGGCGCTGTTGCCGGGGGAATAGATTGATATTAGGAACACCGTAGTTCGGTACTTTAGCCACTTTTATTTGACGTTTTCTTTTGCTTTTCACTTTTTGCGTTATTTGTGTTATTTGCGTTATTTGTTTTCCTACGTCACTATTAGTTTCGTATTCTTTTCGACGTATTTATTTATTTCGTTGCTAATTTTTGTTTTCTTTTATTGAAGGTACGATTCATCGGTGAATGACCCGAGGCCATCCATCGGGTCCCATCGTTGACGCAGACCCAGATTTCGAGCGAAAGTTTCAAAGGCGACTCAAGTACGAATTCGAAGGAGCTTCCACCAGCTCTCAGGAGCATCTAGTTAGCTATTCAGAGGACAGTTTGCAGGAATCAACCCAAAACTCACGTGTAGAGGCAGCCGTAGATACTCCTTACACAGAAGTAGAAATGGCGGACCATAGAGTGCCCGTCCACGAGGAGGAGCCATCACTTCAAGATCTCCTCAAGAATGCCGCGCTAGGCGGTACTGAGTTGGCGATTGTCATCGCGTCGATCGAGAACAACAATTTCGAGCTGAAGCACTCTTGGCTTCAGATGATCTTCCAGATAGTCCAGTTTGAGGGCAATCTCGACGACGATCCCTACTCCCATCTGAAAGCTTTCTTGATGGTGACTGACACCATCAAGATCAATGGGGTCTCAGGCGATGCAATTAAGTTGATGCTTTTCCCGTTCCCGCTCAAGTTCAGCGCGAAGGACTGGTTGGATATGTTGCCGCCCAGATCGATCACTACTTGGGAGGAGATGCGAGCCGCCTTCATCAACCACTACTTTCCACTGTCAAAGGTGCTAAAGTTGAAGACGGAGATCTCTCTTTTCCACCAGAAGGACTCAGAAAACATGTACGAGGTATGGGAGCGATACAAGGCACTATTGAAAAGGTGCCCACAACACGGGATGTCGAAGGCAGCCCAGATCAACCGATTCCATGAGGGTTTCAACGACCAGACTGCCCATATGTTAGACGGAGCCGCAGAAGGAGGACTCGTGAAGCTCAACATGACCGACGCTTGGAATCTAATTGAGAACTACTCGAGAAACAGCTTCATGAGGGGTAACACGAGGATCAAGATGCCAGGCGTGTTCGAAGTTAGCAATGAGACGGTCACTAATGGCAAATTTGAGGCGCTCTAGTAACAAATCGCGGCGATGAATTCTCAGTTGCAGACAGTCATTGGCGCACTACTCCCAAAATCCGGGCAGACACAGCTCGTGAACACCGTGATGACCACCACACCATCGCAACAGACACCGTACCTACCACTGTGCGGGATCAGTGGCGCAGCCCACAAAACATCTGAATGCCAACTCGGGTAGTCGCTGGAGCACGTAGATTACATAGAGAATTACCAAGGTGTCCAGCAAAGTAACAGCATCGAGTGCATCCCAATCTGACGTACGGGAATCAGAATCATCATGGGCGAGGACCGCCGGGATTTCAGCCCAACCGTCCGGTTTCCAAAACAGGGCACCACGCCAATATCAGAACGCCACCTGCCGGAGGATCCGATGATATGAATGAGATGAAGGATATAATGAAGACGCTCCTCACGAATTTCAGCAGCACCACCGCAGCCCACGAGAATCGGATGACAAAGATGGAGGAGTACATGGAGGCGAATGACATCCGTGCTCAGAATACAGATGCCTCGATCAAGAGGTTGGAGCAGCAAGTGGGGCAATTAGCGAAGCAACTGGCGGGGCGAAATCAAGGATCACTCCCGAGCTACACCGTGACAAACCTTAAGGAGTATTGCAATGCGGTAACACTGAGGAGCGGGAGAGGATTACATGAAGCTCCTGCCAAGCAGAATTCAAAGGAGAAAGTCAATTTCGAGGACCACGACGAGCCAGAAGTGGAGGAAAGCAAGGGCGATGGAGTCTAGAAGGTCAATGATGACAAGGGAAAGACGTGACCATTCATGAAGTCGTATCAACCAAAGATCCCGTACCAGCTCGGTTGAGGGAAGCTGCACCTGAAAAAGAGAAGGTTCAACCTAAAAAAAGGAGGAGGTTGTTCCCGAAATAGAAAAGGCGAAGGAGATCGAGCGACCACCAGTGAGGCCATACCATCCGAAGGTTCCCTATCCAGCACGACTGAAGAAGGACAAAGACGAGGTGCTATTTAGCAGATTTATGGGTACGTGCAAAAAATTACATATACTTACCATTTGTTGAAGCTATTATGCAGATGCCCAGTTTTCGTGAACTTCCTGAAGGACTTGCTGACAAATCGGCGGAAGCTCGAACACGTCTCCACTGTACACCTACGAGGAGAGTGCCCGGCGATACTCTAGAGCAAGAAACCGAAAAGCTCAAGGACCCAGGGAGTTTACTATTCCTTGTCATATATGTGACTTAGTAGTTGAGCATGCTTTAGCTGATCTAGGCGCTAGTATAAATTTGATGCCGTATTCTATGTTTAATCACTTAGGATTAGGTGAACCACGACCCACTAGGATGAGTATTCAATTGGCCGATAGATCAGTAAATGCTCTCTAGGTGTTATCGAAGATGTTCTAGTTAAAGTCGATAAGTTCATTATCCCTGCTGATTTTGTTATCCTAGAGATGGACAAGGATGACAATGTTCCATTGATTCTGGGTAGACCATTCCTAGCTACAGGCGAGATCATGATAGATGTTAGGAATGTGACGTTAACTTTGACGGTAGATGGTGAAAATGTTACGTTTATTATGTCTATTCAATGAAAAAGAGTAATGAGCATGATGATAAGTGTTATTACTCAGATGCTTTTGAGCACGATCTCTCGTTATGTGTAAGGTTTATCACAGGTTTTGAGCAAGGAGGAAGTCGAAGAGCCCACGATGACCATCGACAAAAACAGCAAAGAAGTTAAGGACAAGAGCCCAGTCGAGGAGCGACCGCCACGAGAGCTAAAATAGCTGCCCGGCGAAAAGCGACAACTCCAAGACATGGATGTAGACGAGGGAGACTTAAGCAGAAAAGAGTGTTGTACCTCGACTTCCAGCCACCCTAAGCGAACGAAAGACGTCCGGCTGAAGACGGTAAAGAAAGTGCTACTTGGAGGCAACCCAGGTTTTATCTATCTAGTACTTTCGTTTATTTACCTATGAATATGATGCAAATGAAATCTACTACTATTATTATTATCATCTATGTCAGTTTCTTTTTACGCTTCATTTTCTTTTTAGTTATGTCAGGATATCACGAGTCACGATCCACGACCCTCACGCGTCCAGTCACGACCACGCCAACTATTCGTCAGGGGAGTCCCATTCTTTTTAACCTTATTTTCCCTTTCTTTATTCATTTTTACGTTGAGGACAACATAGGTCTTAAGTGTGGGGAGGGGAATTTAGGTTGAGAATTTACGTGAAATATTTTTTTCTATGACGTGTCCGTGAGCTATAAAAGCATGAATTATTGAACTCAGGCACGATTATTTGCGCTTATCTCAGCTGGTTTGCATGACATGAAATTTTGTGAGCAATTAGGATATGCATAATTGATTGAATCATGTCCGCTTGAATAGATATAGCGCTGCTTTGAGAGTTTCGTACACATAACCCTTTTTCGTTGTGAGAGTTGAGCCTGACGAGCTTATGCTCATTTTCTTGGTTGTGTGACGTGCATAGTCTATATCTCTCTAGAATTTGCCTGTCTGATGCGTGTTGAAACTATTTCTGGTGCATTAGTATGAAAATGATGAGAGCATTAGGAATTAAGTCCATGGCCATATTTCCCTACCATGACTAATCTCCTTAGTTAGCCACTTTGAGCCCGAGCCTATTTGTTTGCTTACCTCGTAAATCTATGAAAGTCGCTGACCCAAACAAGCCTCCAGAGATCATACGAACCTGAGTTGGTTAGAAAAGAGCAGAAGTCGAACTTGAGGGTTACTGTTTCAATGTCTGATTTAATGTTCTTCTCTACTATTCGTGAAATGACTCGACCCTACTTGACCGTTCTCTGAAATGACACGATCCCTTGCATAAGCCTGCCCATAATCCTTTTGCAAGATATAGGTTTTGATAATAAGTATCCGTAGGACGGCATTCGCTGTGACGATGTATTCTTTGCGACAAACGCCAAACCTTGATGTTTTTAGGGAATAAGGGTAGTGCACAAAAGTAGAGCGTACTAAGGTGAAAGGGCAGAAAATGAAAGGGAACTGACTTGAGAGGGTCGGGCAGAAAAAGTCTAAGATTTCAGAGTAGATATGCGATTTATTGCTTGCCACTTTTAGTAGTAGATATGCGATTAGTTGCAAGCTTATGGTAGAAGTTGGACTAGTGCACGAATTGAGCGACTCACTAATATGCTAGCCTATACACTGAGTGAATTGAGCGAATCCTTATGAGGTATGGGGCTCGATTAGCAGTGCTAAGGAAGTTCAAGTTGATAGGTGCCGATCATTAGGTACTATATGAATTGTTTGCATGATTCCATTTTGTGCTTTCTAGCTATGATGATAAGTTGCGAACAATTGTACCTTTATCTTATTGGATGCCTTTTCTGACTTCTAATTTACTTGAGGACAAGCAAATGCTTAAGTGTGGGGAGGTTTGATAAATGTATTTAATATGTTTATTGTAGTAATATGGGTGCTATAATAGAATTCCCGTAGTCATTTTATGCATTTAATTGCCTCTAATTACACCCACTTGGATATTATTGAACCTTTGGACGGCTTTCGGGCGTTTCGGCCAAAAGGAGCGAAAAACGAGGCAAACGGAGCAAAAAACGAAGGAAAACATGTATATGTCACGGCCGTGACACATAGTGCACCAGACCGTGACAAAGGGCAGAATACTACGCTGAAGAACGTCACGACCGTGGCCCAAAGCAGAAAGTAGCATTAAAATATTCATATATCCCAATCCCGGACCTCGGATTGGAATCCCTCTTGGTCAGAATAAAGATGGCAAAGTCTTCTACCTATGTTCAAAATTTCAGGTCAATCGGATATCGTTTACCCCTTCATCTGAGAGAAATATGAAACTGTCGCAAGGCTGGAAAGAGTCACGGCCGTGACACTTCTGTACGAGGCCGTGACGCACGGCAGTGAGCTCCATTTTTGTGCCCCGACAGTGTCACGGCCGTGATGGACATGTCTCAAGCCGTGACAGTAGCGAAAGTCATTACAAAAGCCCAATTCGACCCAAAAAGACGGGGAGGGAACCGACCAGATATCAATCCTAAATCATCTAGAGACGAAAAAAGAGCTGTCAAGAACGCGGAATTACGTCCCGGAGTGCAAGAGACGGATCAATGCCGAATTCACGCTGAATTGAACGAAGAACGAAGACTCTTCCACGAGATCATCCCAGATCAATCAGAAGGGAAGATTATAAGTCCTCTGTCCTTGTTCTCTATCTCTTTCGTTGCTTAATCCGTTGATTATGAGTAGCCAAATTCCCCCTGTGTTTGGGAGTAGATGAACGCTAGGTTGATTCGTGATTAAGACATATATTTATCGTGACTCGTGTATCCTGACAATTTATCTATCTATGAAAGTATTTCGCTTTAATATGTCTATGTGTTATAGTGAATATGTGGAAAATCATTTAGGGCAACAGCTAACCACGATTAGGCCGTTCATAGATGATGGACTCGAGTATAGGGGCGATA
This sequence comes from Craterostigma plantagineum, assembly GCA_027422505.1. Classification (NCBI taxonomy): domain Eukaryota; kingdom Viridiplantae; phylum Streptophyta; class Magnoliopsida; order Lamiales; family Linderniaceae; genus Craterostigma; species Craterostigma plantagineum. Next base: position 169,819 of record JAPQWV010000406.1, read on the forward strand.
GCAAAATACTCGATCTCGCTGTTAGTAATTACTGAATTTTGGATCCCCCAGAAAGGGGAGTTTGTAATTGAATATGTTGGAGAAGGTATGAAGATACACCTATTGAGTCTTTTATATTTACAAATAGACATTATCTGTATGTGAAAGTTTTCTGTGACCTTTGCAGTTATTGACGATAAAACATGTGAGGTAAGACTTTGGAAAATGAAACGTCATGGAGAAACTAACTTTTACCTCTGTGGAATCCATGGTGATTGATGCGGGAAACTAAGTCCAGATACATAAATCACAGCTAGCCGCCAAATGCAGAAATGGTTAGATGATTCTATACAGTTTTATCATATTTGAGGTCCCACGTTTTTCTTACTACACGACCCTATTACAGGATGATTGATGGCGAGACGAGAATTGGCATATTTGCCACTCGTAATATTAGAAAGGGCGAGCACCTGACCTATGACTATCAGTATGGGTTTTGTGCACGTTACTGAGAAGTTTGTTCTACATGTAGTTCCTTGGCTTTGATGTAATCAGTATGGTAATCATTCTACTTTCATGGCAGGTTCGTGCAGTTTGGTCGTCGGAAATTGGGAGTTAAACAAGTGGCTGCCGACTCTCCTGACACGACGGATATTCTCTCAATCTCAGTGTTTATCACTTGGACTAACTCACTGCATCATGTATTCTGAAGGTTAATGCTAGAGGAGTTCTTGGTTTTCTCGATCCTATGAATGGTTTTATCTTTTCCCAAACGCATATTCCTCAAGAATTGACTTGTATAGTTTTTAGTGTCAATATGTTGTATTTTATTTCTCTCTTCAGTAGGTCCAATTAAGCCTGCTCACAGAAGAAAAACTACAAGAAGGAACTGCACTGGCTGCATAATATAAGATTGCTTCACTATTCTGATAAAAGGTTTAAATAGAGTCAGTTGCTTGAATTTTATCTTTGTCCGCCTATTTTATTTGTTTTATCGGTGTTATGCTTTGGATGCCTTGTGAGTTGTTTCTCGTAAGGTGACTTTTGCAATGTTCTTTCTGTTTGTTGGCATTGTTCAGTAGATTACATGAGTAAAATGGAGATGCAAAGCTGAAACACACCACCTCTACTTCAACTCTCTCTCTCTCTCTCTCTCTCTCCTCTTATATATATATATTATATATATGGTTAGGTTAACATTCATCATGCTTCGTCTTTTCTAGGTCCTTTGGGATGATAAGACAAATTTAATTCCATGACAAGAAAACATTTGGTAAGACAGGATCTTAATTTGATAATACAGTTGTGAACACTGTTTTTCAGGGTATGTATCACTTTTGCAGATAATGTTTGAAGACGGAAGTTCGGAGCTTGTTGACTTGTCAAAACATGAATGGGAGTTCTGTAATTCTTGCTTCTGTATCATTCATTACGGTCATGCAATCTTTTTCAGATTCTTCCATGTTTTTCGTCTTCTTTCTTCCTTCTCGAGTCTCTATTTTTCTTTTCTTTTTTCCTTGCAGAAACTTATCGTAGATTGTGTTACTCACTACCTCAACAGAATACAAGATTATATCGTTGAGGCGCAGCTTCTTGTTGTATTAGTAGAATTGTTGTTGATCCCTATTTTCTACAAATGCCTTTCCAAGATTGAGGCTCAAGAACCATAGAATGCTTGATCACTGTTTTTTATTATTTTAAGTAAATCATTATGATTTTTGCAGTAGAGTAACCTATCTATATTAATCTTTTTAAGATGACGAATTAGTTGTTGAGAAGGTAAGGCCAAACCAAACATAGGGATTAGTTTCAGTTGTTTTGAACAGGTGATACTTTCTTTTCTAAACCTGCTAAAAATATGCATTGAAGGGAAGCACTGAGATTATTCTGATTTTAATTGTGGTAAGGCAATAAAATAAAATGAAACAATGATCGATCAAACAATGAAATAGAGTGACGAGAGAAGTATCAATACGTCACCCAGAAGAAGACCCACCACATCGAACACAAATTTTGGAGCAAACAGTCCCCAGACCTGCCCAAAGAAAATAATTATAATGATATGATAATGATAAAGATAATTCATTTTCAAATCCCAAAAATGTTCCCAACAAAGAATAATACCATCAAATGGCGCCTTTGAACCGTTACACATAGCATTGTGAAAGTGGTTGTTAAGGAAGCAACAAGACCGTATATTAAATAAGCCTGAAGCAAAATAAGAGCAAGGTGAATCAATGCTCAAATGAAGAATGCAGAATATAAAGAAACTAAAATTGCGAATATAACTTACTTGAGATAATCTCAGTGAAAATGCTTGTTTGTTCTGCGTTAATGGGTAATGAGAACATGCGATAAGGAGCGGGATGCCAAATATCGGGATGATGTGAGAAAAGCCGAACGTCTCAATGGTCAGAAGAATCGCTTGACGTACAATGTTGAACTCATCAAACCTGGAAAGAGTTGGGCAATTAGGTAATAATATCCTTCTTCAAGATTATATCTGAAAGATCATCCTTTAAAACACTAAGTGCGTTAGCTGTTACAAATGCGACTTCTCACCCCACAAATGCTGAAGCGTATCTGAGGCCATCAAAAGTGCACCTGCAAATCAACATCCAGAGGTAATTTCACTCGTATAATCAGAACAGAGATGGAAAACTCTTCGAGAAAATTGTTACTTTTCATGACATGAAACGACTTCCATTTCATTACACAGTCCCTCCTATTGATCGAGCTTGTATTAGATAACGTAATGATCATCAAGTGCATATTGAGTCTCCTTCCTACCCAACGAATGTAAATCTTACCAGTGGCCTGTAGCAAAGAAGAAGCACACAGCCAGAAGACTCCACTGTGTAACCGAAAGTGCATAAGGAAAGGACGATGCAGAGCCATCATTCTTAGGATCCCATTCGAGTGACATTAACCTAATTAAGCAAAAACCTACAGAGTGCAAACTCATATTAAACATAGATACAGAGAATGTCAATGAAAGTAAAAGATAACGCTGATGCAAAGATCTGCAAATTAAAACCATAAGGTATGGCGTGCACCTCCAATTACAGATCCTAAGGCAAACAGGGGACCCTGCTTTCCAGATAAAATCATTATCGTTGAACTCCATGCAGATAACAGAGCCAATGCTTTGATAGCAGTTGTTTCTCCAATATTAAAATCCTCTTTCCGAAAAATAAGCCAGTCTATGGCCAATAATAACAGTTGCACAAGTCCAGTAGCATATATCACTCGAGGTATAACGTAGCCATTTTTACCTCCAAGCAAAGAGTGTGGAGTGAGTAGGCCACTATGAGAGGCTTCATATATGGGTATGAGCAAATAGGTAAAGAAAGTCGCTGCAATGACACATTTCACGATTCCCCTAGATGTACGGGAATAGACGCTCTTGTACAGAAAACATGCCATGATAATGATAGCTAATATTGGCAGGGCTTCCACTGCGTATGTCAAATACATACAGTCGCTTCCAATTTCCAGTATCTGAGTAGAGTCTACCTTTAAGAATAAAGAATTGACAGCCTGCTTCAGTTGTCCAAATTCAATACTGATTCTGAGCAGAAGAACCAATAGACAAAGCACCAGTGCCTGCGAATACGAAAGAAAATTGAGCGACCAATCGTGTACTTTGTCATGTAACAGAATTCATTACGACATTCAACCAATTGAGGAGCGTATTTCAGGCATGTAAACACATTATTTGGTTGAGAAACATACTTCAAGTAGTCTCATCCTTTTCAGTGTCGCATGGCGCAACTGAAGCAGTCCAATTGTTGCTGAAAGAAAACTAGCCACCCGGCCCTCTTCTACTGCATTTGCATAGAAAGATCAAATGAGGACCAAAGTCGGTGAAGGAAAAGAGTATAACTTGTGCTTTTTTCCAATAGCTACCAAAATTCGTTCTCACAGAAGCTAGAGCAGAACACTCACGAATATAACTGTTGGAAAGAAAACTGAAGGCCCGTATCAGCACTACGAGAATAGCAAAAATCACCCAAATAGATTTCAAGGAATAGACAGAGGAACTAGAAGAACATCCTGATAACTTTTCCAGCTTGAGAATGAAAAAGACATGCAGATAAAGTGAGCCTAACAGGAAGCAGAGACCCATTCCCATCAGCTTCAAGTTAAACTCAGTCCAGCTAGATCGTGCTAGTGATGCTACCCTTTGCAAAAACGTTGAATATGCATCAAGTTGCCTCCTAAATGCAGAAGGATTCTCATTCTGGACAAGAATCTTCGACGTTACTGACCAAAATTCCTGTGCTTTGGCATAAAGCTCCCGTACATGCAGTAATTCATTCTCCGAAAATCCAATAAGTGACAAAGATGAGTATACATCAATGTAATTTTTCACCTGTACATGGAATCAATAGTAAATAAGATGTCTTTGAGTTTTAAATATCTAACAGTACACAAGCCACAAGGTAAAAGTTCATATCTCTAATGACCCAGGTTACAGTAACATAAGTTCATCGGACTGTATGGACCAGAGGAAAAAAACTATCATATGAATGAGGAAAAAACTCACAGCAGTTATTTGTGGCATGTAAAAGCCAATGAATTTAACCTACCTGCCAAGAATTGATACATAGGACATTGACATAATTCTGCATCCAACTGTTGACTTTCGATGCAATAGGACCTTCGTCAGCTGCTGAGCCTTCCATATTCCATGAACCACCAGCTAAGGAATAAAGTTCAGCATTGACATGCCCAATGCTGAAGATAGGTTTAGACAAATTATTTTTCGCATTTCTCCAGAGTATCTTCATGTAACGAAATGCAAGATTTAAAATCCAGGTCCAGGCATCACAGGAACCCAAGGGTGAAGAACGAGCATCAGAAATATGGTTTTGCTTATAAAAGAAGAAAATGGAAGGAAAAGTTTCAGATCATATGACTTTGGTGCTGTACCTTCCGAAAGGAAACGGGAGCCCAAGAAGAGCAGAAACAGTTACAGCAAAATCAAGCTGCAGTGCAAGGGTCATATTTAGCAACACAAAATTCTGCTTAGGAATATTTGAGAATCCATTATTACATCAGATTACAGACCTGATAAATAGAGCTGGCACATATCTCCCTTCCATGCTGGTAATCATGTAAGAAAAGGCAGAAATTAACAGATGTATTGCAACTTTCTGTTGGAGGATGTGCTGAAGTAGATATCCCGTGAGATTTCTCTCTGAAAACGTCAGTCCAAATTTTTTTTCATAATTTTTCAAATCTAGGCGTTTCCAAGTTTAATAAATATTCTCTGAACCGACATACAAGAATAGCTACAGCTAGTGGAATAGTAGCTAGCATCTTCCATGATCCACCAAACAAATACTAATGGCGTCGAGACTAGTTATAGTAAAACACCCATACCGTGTCATGTTTGCAAGACAAACTATCAAATGCTGCCTGTGCGGTAGGTGGAGGTTTATTTAAACTTAGTGCAAACATAGTCGTTCCACCTGTCAAACGCGCTTGTTCATTGGAAGTTTTCTATAGATACACTGTATAAGGAAGAGTGAAATGAAACAGAGACAGCACCTCCTCAGCAGTGCCTCCCCCGTGATCACCATTTAATGTTTGTCCGTGATCTCCCATAACAAGAAGCATAGTATTCTCATGCAAACCACCTGGTCCGCTTTGGCTTTCCAGCACTCGAATCACTTTCTAATGTATGGAGAAAACATGTTTCAGTAATAGATTATGTAGAAAAAGAAGGATGAAAAAAAAGGGTAATCTTCTATTATTCTGAATTATAGAAATACAAATATGACATAGGTATTTATAGAGTTTCTAAAGATAATATATTAAGTAAATATTCTCTACGATTCCTAAGATAACTCATGATTACAGAAATAGACGAAGATAATATTCGGTTGCTAAGCATCAATAGCGGGATAAACGAAGTTGGTCTTCTGTTTAATGCTCCATTTTATTCAGTAAGAATCAACAAAGGCCAACACTAATCTCATACCAGCGCGCTCATCATCATCAAAACTTCAAACAGTTAAGTAAGCATCAACAAAACTGCCTTTTTTATATAATCATTGCGATTTCACAGCTCCAATTTTTGTTTAGTTGTGCCCACAGACATTATAGCCGATGCTTCCACTGCTTTGCTTCTACGGGACGTAATAATCGTCAAACTGACTTGCATATTGGACCAATCTATTGTTTCCACCCACCTAGAACTGCTACCGCTAAAAAGGTGACGAACAGAGGCAATTTCTTCAATAATTCGAAGAAATTGTGGAGCCGAATCTATAGCAACCACGATATAATATGCTAATGCATAACGCGAACTATGACTTTCCAGCTTATCTTAACCGCATATCCAAATAAAGAACGTGTTTTCCTGAGTCCAAATTCAACCCTATCCATGGTTGATGTTCATTATTTTGTGGATTCCAATTCAAAAAGAATGGAACTGACATCCATCTTCACAAAAACAATTTTTGATATGAGGATCTGATAAAAATTCGGCAAAATTCAGAACCCAATTGCCAGTCAAGAGGGACTTTCTCGCAAAATTTACCTCTATGATATTGTTGTACTGCTCTAACTTGTCAGTCATTGCTGTAGATTCTACGCCAAATATGTGTCCAGCGTGATCCTGTTCCATGTACAAATAACAAAAGGTTAAAAACCACTACCATTATAAGAACAAAAACAAAAAGCTTACCACCCCAAGAAAATGAGCTATCAAAACGTCCCAATCGTCTTCATGCAAGGCAGGGAATAAATTTTCGATGCAGCCATTGTCAACCTGCCCAATGACAAGAGTTGAAATAGGTGAACGAAAAGTAGTACGTTGAATTTTACAACATAAATTTGTTTTGTTGACTGTAAAATTAAAAAAAAAATATTATAAAAGAAAAATACCGTATCTAGATCTTTGACATTAAAAGAAGGAAAAGGGTAAGACTTGATCAAATGATCCGGGAATAGCTGCGTCCACGTGTCATCACCCATCATCACCACCCTTTTACCATTTTGAACTAACTGAAACAACACAAGTAATATCCATCACAGAACATAAGCCAACATAAAATTAATGTTGCTTTTTCATTATCAACCATCCATGAATCTTACTTTGTAGAGGTATACGGGTCAGACCTGATGAATCAAGTTATCTTCAACAATTGCTGGTGCACCAAAACTATTTCCTATATCAATAAAAGTGGGGAGGCCACCGGTAGTCAAACCCTTAAGAGAGAATGTCATAACAATGTTAGCAACAAAGGGGAGAGAATAACAAATTGTAGAAGAACCTAGCTAATACAAGTACCACATAATCACCTTTAGGCGTTGCAAGCTAGTGGTGGGAGGATCAGCTATCGCTTTAAAGATTCTAGAGGATGATTGGTTCTGACTAGCAACTTTATGCAATACTTGTAACTTATCCATCCAAGGTTTCTTTTCTGCAAAACAGAAATACGAACATACAAGTTGAATCCTTCCTTCCTAGAGCAGGGCATATGAAACAAACTAGAGGAAAATAAAAACTGAGGCATTTTCCTGGAAAGAACGTGCTGGGGGCTGCAAAATCAAATCTGCAATGAGAACCAACTGCTTGTTAAAAGAGTCAAAAATTCAAGCTTGCTGATACAAGACATAGAGAAACAATATGAAAGAACCTAAGAGCGTCCAGAACAATTATGACAAGGCGCTCAACGGCGGGTTTAGTCCAACAAGAACCATCTTTTGTCTGATTGGAATTCTTAGGCGGGGAAAAGCAAGGAGACTTGTAAACGTCGTCACACTGACTATACTCAGAGAGTTCATAACGAGTGAGAAGAAACCCCTGATGAATAGTAAAATGGAAAAACCGTGAAGAAGGAATAGAAGAAGAAGCATTGCTAGAATCCTCCGCTTCCATTTCAAATGCCCACAACTTTCGCTCATTGCACAATATGCCCTGTGAAATCAATTAGGTCCAATAAGTACAGCTTCAAAATAGAAAGCAGATGCATAACAAAAAAAGACAGCCCCACGTGCAACGTAGTGGTTTAAAATCAACACAGGAAAACCCGAAAATTCTCCAGACACTTTCATTGAATATGCTCGAAGTAATTCTATACTGACTCTAGCACAAGGTTATGACTCCATTCTCATCAAATGCAAGGACCAGCTATAAAACACAGACTAAAAAAACACAGAAACACAATAAAAGGATCTCAATTTCATACGATCACAAGAATTAATGTAACAGCAATAAAAACGCGGATCACTGCTCAATAACCAGCTATGTATACACATGTACACGCAACGGCATAGCATTTTAAACACAAAATCAATGATCACATTTAACAGAAAAAACGTACAGCTTCTGCTCATCGTCGATTTCGATCTTCCTCTGGCTGGCAACCGGTCGTCGGATTCGCAATATTGAACTACAAAAAATCCATGTCAGAAACCATAAATCAGATTCCTAAACACGCAAATAAAAAAAAAAAAAAAAAACGTTAGCTTAAGGGTAAGAAAGCTTAGAGACGGAAACCTTCATCGTCGAAGGAAATCGGCTGCAGTTATCAGCTCTGAGATGTACGTACTGCTCCAAAGATCAGCTTAGGGCTTCGTTAGTGGCCATCTGAACCCTTTTATATAAGGCCGTTTCCACTTCTCCTTTTTAACTTTGAGCCCACCAAGCCCAACTTTTAGGAATTTGACCACTATCTAAAATATACTTAACATGTAAATTATAATTAACCCTAATTACATGATTTTCTTAATAATATGATTAATAAAAATTGTTAAAATAATTTAAGCTCTATATCATCACTCTCACTAACCTGATAGAACAACAGAAGCTTGATTTGATTTTACGAAAGAAGGAAAGTTTTTCACTTACAAAACTTAGTCGGTGTTGTACTGCACGCGCAATGGTATAGAGATCACTTTCTCAACAATGAGAAATGGTATAGAGATCATCATCATCAATGATCCGCACTATTTCTTCGTGGAACTCAGTCATACGCAGAGCAGTAAACGACGGCGATCCTCATAAGGCTCTTTCACTCTTCCACCAATTGAAGCAGCAATGTCCTCAACGCCCCAACAACCTCACCTTCCCCTTCGTTGTAAAAGCCTGCAGCAAGTTATCAAACTCCAATTACACGCAGGCGATCCACGCCTCCGCCGTCAAGTCGCCGGCCGGCGAAGACATCTATGTATACACCACCTTGGTCGACGCCTACGTAAAGTGCGGTGATCTCGAAAGTGCAGGCAAGGTGTTCGACGAAATGTCCGTGAGAGACGTAGCTTCTTGGAACGCAATGATCATGGGATTTTCTCAGGTGGGTTCTTCAATTAGAGTCATGTCTCTCTTCAGTGCAATGAGGGTTGACGGGTTGGAGCCCAACGCAGTTACTCTAATGGGTTTAATACAATCTGCTTGCACGGCGAGGGACGCGATTTTACTGACGAGCGTTCACTGTTTTGGCCTCAAATTCGGGCTAATCGAAGATGTCTCCGTCGCTAACACAATGATTTCTGCTTACGCAAAATGCGGCGAAATTCGTGCGTCTGAAACGGTCTTCGACTGCATCGATTCGAATTCTCTAAGCGTCGTTTCGTGGAACTCATTAATCTCAGGGTTCGCCTACTTAGAAGATGCAGCGAGCGCCATGGAAATCTACAGAAGGATGCTTTCTTGTCCCTTTCGCCCCGACCTAAGCACAATTCTAAACCTCCTCTCGTCGTTTTCCCACCATCTTTTCTATTTCCCGCAACGACCATCCACGCCCACGGCATAAAGCTCGGGTGCGACGCCGACACAGCGCTGCTCAACACGCTAATTTCAACCTACTCAAAGTGCGGCGAGATTGGCTTCGCTCGGCAACTGTTCGACGAAATGACCATTAGGTCGTTCGTCACGTGGACAGTTATGATCGGCGGTTACTCAGAAATCGGCGATTTAAACGAAGCGCTCCGTCTATTCCGAGAAATGGAAATCTCGGGTGAAAAACCCGACGCCGTCGCTGCGGTCCACCTCGTCAAGTCGTGCGCAAACGTCTCGGCGCTCGAAATCGGGCGATTCGTGCATAATTACGTAATAATCAACGGTTTGGAAAAAAACACCGCAGTGCGCAACGCTCTGCTCGACATGTACGCAAAGTGCGGAAGCATAGGAAGCGCTCGGAGGCTCTTTTCGACGATGGAGATGAAGGACGTCATTTCCTGGACGACTATGATCGCAGGCTTCACGCTCAACGGAGATTTTCGATCTGCGTTGGATTGCTTCGACGAAATGACGACAAACCCTAATCAAATCACGTTCCTCGCCGTCCTCCAGGCATGCGCTCACGCCGGGCTTGCAGAGGAAGCGCTCGACATCTTCGATTCGATGGTTAGGGTTTATCGTATAACGCCCGAGCTCGACCACTACGCTTGCGTGGCGGACCTTCTCGGGCGTAGGGTAGGGTTAAGGAGGCGTTAGGTTTTGTGTCGAAAATGCCCCTAAAGCCCGACGCCGGGATTTGGGGGTCTTTGCTCGGGGCTTGCAAGGCGCATCGTCGGGATTATTTAGAGGTGGCGAAATATGCGGCGGATAGGCTTTTCGAGCTCGAGCCAAGCGCTTCTGCGCCTTACGTGGAGATGTCGAATGTATACGCTTCTGCGGAGGAGTGGAAGGAGTTTGCTGGCGTTCGCGCGAAGATGAGGGCGGAGAACGTCGGGAAGATTCCCGGGAGGAGCGACGTGTACGTCGACGGGAGGCGAATGTCGTTTACGGTGGAGGATAGGCTTCATCCCGAGGGTCGTTGGATTTCGGGGCGGTCGATGCGTTGGCTTTGCAGTTGAGGGATGAGTTTGATTTTTTGTGTGAAGATGTGGAACTAGTTGTTTTGTAGCTTTCCCTTGCGTATTTTTTTGGTTATTTTGAGCATAAGTTAATGTTGAGAGTTATGGTGTATCTCACATCGGATAATTCAACTGATATGAATCGATTAATTTATCAAAAGAGGATAACGTAATATATCGATAGTTGGTTATTAGCAGCTTTCAATTTCAAATACAGTATCAGATCGGTTCGATCTGGGTCACCCGATTCATATTTTCCCGTATTACGCATTCAATCATGCGACATGTGGGGGGCTTGTGGGATTTTAATTTTATCCCATATCTGATAATTCAATTTGTCTGACTCAATTAATATATCAAAGAGACAAAATCATCAATTATTTTTAGGATGAAACTCTCAATTTCTAATAATTAATCCAATCAACATATTATCAATAAACACTAATCAACGACGACGAACAATATATAACAAGTTTAAACTAAATTTTAAGTAAAGGTGAAACTTTTAATAAACTAAAGTATCAAGGGTAATATTGTAATAAAGCAATTAACGCTAAAATTGTAAATAAACATTTATCGAGTTGCAGATCAATTAGACATTTATTATCCACCAAAGAGCTCTTTACATAAGCGTATAAATATATCAATGAAAATCCGCGTGACCCGTGAGCGTGTAAATGCTACTTTGCGTGTGTTTTATATGTAAATAGGAAAAAAAAAAAAGTGTTATGTGAAAGGCAAAGTCTGAGATCAGACAAACGGGGAAATCTGTTTGAAGTTGCAACGAAGATGGCAAGAAATATCCCATGAAACTGACATGTAATAGTATTTATATCTGAAACTTGTGATAATAATTGCGATGTGACTATAGTATAAGGACTTCCTTCCATCATTGCAATTACTCCATTGCGATTTCATACTACGATCGTTGACTTTGGCCACTTTCGATTTGCTAGTACTTACTCTAGTCCCTAATACTACTTTTCTTCCATTACTTCAACTAACTATAATCTTTTTCCCTCCCATCTTTACTTTTGGACTATAGTTTTCAACTGGGAATGTTATCATATATAGTTGACTTTGGCAGCGGTTGAAAGCACGAGCTAGCGATGTCACAAAAAACTACACTATATAACCAGCTATTATTGGAGCTAAAAGATTAGCTATAATTCCTACTTCATGACAAAGATTGGCTCAAAGTTTCGAGCCATTAAGTTCAAATTCCATGTGTGACTATGATGACATTTGTATTCTTTTGTCAGAATTCGTAAGTATTTGAACTTCATATATGCAGAGCAGCAGAAGGCGTAAAGCAGAATCTAGACATAACTTATTAGATGATATGCGATTAATAGCCATCGTTAGCTTGTTCGATATCGAGATTGACTAAAACAATAAGCTCAATCTAAATAGATAAAAGATCACATTTTTTCGGTTAGGGTTGAATTAAATTAGCCCTCTATTAGAGTAACCTTATTTATTTCGGACCTTGCTGAGAAGTGCACAAGATAGACAGCTAAAAATCACCAAACTATAGACAATAAACAAACCCTAAATTGTCGACAACAAACCCCATAAATAATCAGCAATTAAAGAGCAAAATAGAATCTATGTTGAACATGCCTCGGTGTGACAGTGGATTAGAGAATGTGTGATGATATTAGACAAAACTCAAAAGTATTAAAGGATATTTTCTATGTTTTTGTGCTAAATAATGCCTTAACGTTTATGAAGAGCTTGGTTGTTGATTCTTCAACATATAATCTCTTAGTGTATTACCATCAGACGTCCCAAACAGAAATCAACTCACGATCATCGACTTCTTTTCAAGAGACAAAGATCACTAAAATTGCATAATCTTTTATCTCTTGCTATTATTGTATATTGCACGCATAGATAAGAAGAAAAAGAAGATAATAGCTAGACATTCATCGCCGGGGCATTTTCTTACACCTTCTATGGATTAATCGGCTTAGTTTCCATGTATAGACACTCGACACTCCTATACCTTGGTTTCTTCACGATGATCTTCTCTCGAGTTTCGTCGAAGTCATTCGCTGTCTTTCTATTCTTTGCTATCAAATTCTTCGATGATATATTCCTCTTCTGATTATGATGATCATCAGTATCTTCTATTTCTCCAAATAAATGCTTGAGCAGTCTTGCTAGGTTTAACTGAATATCATCAGACACTGAAGATGATGATGAGTTATAACACAGATGAGTTTCCATCGCTAATGTCGTGGTTATAGAGTGGTTTTATTGTATGTCATATGTTTGAAATATTTATGAGGGTTTTAAATGTAGGAGAAAACTAACGTGTTGTGGAAAGGCAAGTCTGAGCTCAGACAAGAAACCTTCCTGTAAGTTTCACGGGAAGATGATAAGAAATTCTCGTGCTTTTGAAAAACATATAGATATATATATATATATATACATATATATATACTAGGAATGCTCCCACCTGGAGCAGAGTCAAGGCCTGGAGGCTTCGTGGCATAATTTCTTTGCATTTTGCTCATGCCATTATCTCCTTTTTTTCTTCTTAAGTATTCTGAGCGAGCGTTACTGTTAATTTCTGGATCTGTACTACTACCACTCTCCACTCCCCCTACTTCCAATTGTGCTGATGCTTGTCAGCGCATTCGAAGTAAGTGAGGACTATACCTCTTTATTCGCAGACCTCAATCCTTTCTTGCACGTTGCACTTTGAGTACCCACGCTGGTCCTTCTCGGCAGATTGCAGCACTCTGGATGTTTACTTATGGGCGACATTTCTGCCACTTGCGCTTTCCTCCAAACATCCTACTATATTCGCATCCAACACTTTTATCTAGAAGGTTAAGGGCATATTTAAACATGTACCTGGGAGATATTTTTATAGGCTGAACCCAGTGCCTATTGATTTCATTTTTATGGGTTAGGGGCTGGTCATCGCCAGGTCCGTAGGTCACCAGGTACGGTTTCCACCTGGAGTGTATATTCATCCCAGGAACATTTTCTCTTAAGTATTTGTGGTCCGCCTCTGTCACTGTGGGACCTTTACTACTACCACTCTCCACCCCGTACTTCTGATTGTGCTGATATTTATCAGCACATTCGAAGTACGTAAAGAGTGTACCCCCTAAGTTACCACCCTCAGTTTTTCCCCTTGTTACTCCTAGGTAGTCTACGTCAGACCTCCTTCGTAAATTACAGTGCACCGGATGTTTGCTTACGGGAGATGTTTGCTCCCTATGCACTCTCTTTCCAACATCCATTGTAATTTGCATTCGAAATATGCATTCGAGAAGTTGCTGGTAAATGGAAACATGTACCTGGGGAGCCTTGGGTAAGCTAGGTCCGACACCCCCATTTTTGCTCTTGACCAGGTTCGTAGAGTACCGGTGAACCTTTTCGGCTTGTGTGAGGCCAGCTTTGGCTGGTTGTATCTTTCATATGGGGTTGAGTCGGAGCTTGGGAGCTTCCCTTTGTACCTGGAATTATCCTGAGCCGGCGGGGCTTATCCAGGATAGCCCAATCTGGGTGTATCAGGCGTTTATTCAGGGTGACCTGGAGGTTGGGCACATCTGCGTGAGCGCCATCTACGCGACCCCATCTGGGCTTATTGGTGTGCTATTCGCGAGGCCGCATCTGGGCCTATTAATGTGCAATCTGCGCGGCCACGTCTGGGTCAGCCACGTCTGGGCTATAAGTGCGCCTCTGCGCGGCCACGTCTGGGCCAGCCACATCTGGGCTTATAGGTGCGCATCTGCGCGGCCGCATCTGGACCTAGCCACGTCTGGGCTTATAGGTGCGCATCTGCGCGGCCGCTTCTGGGCCTAGCCACGTCTGGGCTTATAGGTGCGCATTGCGCGACCACGTTTGGGCCAGCCACGTCTGGGCTTATTAGGGCGTAATCTGCGCGGTCACGTCTGGGCCAGCCACATCTGGGCTTATAGGTGCGCATCCGCGCGGCTGTATCTGGGCCTAGCCACGTCTGGGCTTATAGGTGCGCATTTGCGCGGCCACGTCTGGGCCTAGCCACGTCTGGGCTTATAGGTGCGCATCTGCGCGGCCACGTCTGGGCCAGCCACGTCTGGGCTTAAAAGTGCGCATCCGCGCGGCCACGTCTGGGCCAGCCACGTCTGGGCTTATAAGTGCGCATCTGCGCGGCCACGTCTGTGCTTAAAGGTCTCGTGTCCAGCTTGGATCCATGCCATGGCTTATGGGGTTTAACTCCCATCCTGGATTTAAGCCAGGGCTTACAGGGTTTCACTATCCTGGGTTTAAACCAGGAGTTATGGACTTTGTCTCTGGCCTGGACCTAAGCCAGAGCTTATATGCTTCTTTTTCTGCCTGTCCTCGGAGCTGGGGCTTATGGCTTCCTTTCCCATATGGAGCTACATCGGAGAGTAGAGGTATCGTGTCCAGCCTGGATCTATACCAGGGCTTATGGGGTTTCGCTCCCAGCCTGGATTTAAGCCAGGGTTATGGACTACGTTTCCAGCCTGGATTGAATCCAGGACTTATGGTCACCTGTTTCCAGCCTGGGTCTAAGCCAGGGCTTACGGTGTTCTCTGCCAGCCTAGATCTAAGCCAGGGCTTATAGACTTCGCTTCTAGCCTGGATTGAATCCAGGGCTTATGGTCTCCTGTTTCCAGCCTGCGTCTAAGCCAGGGCTTACGGTGTTCTCTGCTAGCCTAGATATAAGCCAGGCCTCATAGACTTCACTTCTAGCCTGGATGGTCTCCTGTTTCCAGCCTGGGTCTAAGCCAGCGCTTACGGTGTTCTCTGCCAGCCTAGATTTAAGCCAGGGCTTATAGACTTCGTTTCTAGCCTGGATTGAATCCAGGACTTATGGTCTCCTGTTTTCAGCCTGGATCCAAGCCAGGGCTTACGATTTCCAACTCCGTCTGGAGCTACGTCAGTGCTTAGGAGCTTTGGTTTCTGCCTGGAGCTAGGAGACTTTGGTTGCCAGCGGAGAGCTGGACCATCATACCTGCCAAATCTGCTGGCCACAGCCACAAGCAACTCCAATATACGAGACGTAGTAAGCGTAATGAGATAATAAAAATAATAATGAAGTAATATTTAGTGATTGCCTAGCAAAACAGTGCATCATGGCAGGTTAGATGTAAGCATGTACAAATAAATTCTAGCACAGTATTATTCCGATCCGATGATCTAGAAATGTCAGATTTTGAGATATGGGATGGCCAAACTGTAGGGCGGTAGCTAAGTAGGAAAGCTAAGTAAAAAAGCTAAAGGTCAGTAGCTAAGTAGGAAATCTATCATGTAAGTAGCTACGTATGAAATTTGAAGGTCAATAGCTGAGT
Source organism: Craterostigma plantagineum (assembly GCA_027422505.1). Taxonomy (NCBI): domain Eukaryota; kingdom Viridiplantae; phylum Streptophyta; class Magnoliopsida; order Lamiales; family Linderniaceae; genus Craterostigma; species Craterostigma plantagineum. The sequence goes on from JAPQWV010000406.1 coordinate 185,931, forward strand.
GGGTAAGCTGGAGGTCAAAGGTAATGTACGGAGGAGGTACATAGTTCCAGCTAATCCTGGCACGGGGTGTTGAAAAGGACGGGACTGTTCATAGCCGACCAAGGGACACACATAGGGTGATGGTTGGGGAACATTATGGTCAGACAGAGGACATGTCAGTCTGACAATAGTACGCATGTGACTGTCTGTCCTAGGCTGTACGTTTTGGGTCCTGAAGGAGACCTAAGGGGCCAACAGCTCAATGACAATAATTCCAGCGATCCAAATATTCTAGCCCAAGTAATTAATTGGAGAGCCTAATACAAATAAATCAAACCCAATTCATTTAAGTCCTCCTACTCCAAGAGTCCCAATGATTTATTTCGGTGACCCAAAATAATTAATTCCCACAAGCTATGATAATTAATCTAAATAACCCCCAAAATAGTTATTTTTAGAAACTAATTAAAATAATTCCCGCAGTGAAAAATAATTAATTCTTGCAGCCCGATAAAATAATATCAGCCCCAAATATTTTTAAATCCATCAGGCCTAAAAGCGCAAATGATTGATTTAAATCACCCACCAAACTAATTATATAGCCCAAAAATATAATTCTAAGGATTTAAGGGCCCAAGCCCATTAGAAAACCCTATGTGAAATAACAACAGAACCCCAAATATTAACAGAGTCTCAATTAGCCCCCAATTTCAGATTTCACAGTGTTTGGCCCCAAAAAAATAACAGAATCAACCCTATCATTATTGTAATTCAATTTGACACCCAAAAGTTTGAAAACTTACAATCGGACCCGAAGGTCCATCTTCGGCGAGAGCGTTGACGGTGACCGGAGCAGCGACATCGGTGGCCCTACCTCAGGGCGCGACGGTCATGGCCGAGGCGGTTCGGCCTCAAAGGATCTGAAATGGGGGCTTGATTGTGGATTGACTTTGGACCTCTGCTCGAGGTTACGATGGCGCGCCGATGGGACGGGGGCACGAGCTTCTTCGGCGACGAAGCATGAGCGAGGCGGAGAAACGCAAGTTTATCATGGGTCTTCGGCGGTGTACCCACTTCTGAATCTTCGAGGTGGCGTAAATCAGATTTCAGTGATTCCTAACGACTTTCTTGAATCGGTAGAAATTCCCATTTCCGACGAAGAATTGAAGGATGTCTCATTGATGGGCTTCAATGGATTTCTGCTGGAGAACGACTAGGCATGGACGATGAACGACTCAGGTATAGGGCTCGAGCCATGGGTGCCTTTGATTCGAACGGTCGTTGCTGATAGGCCGAGGTATGCCGTGGCCGAAGCGAGCACGTGCATCAGCCGCTCCGACGCCTCTTCTGCCCTTGTGACGCAAGTCTAGATGGGTGGCCACTGGTGCCTCGTCGGCGGGTGGTGCTCCGGTCGCTGGCGACGGGGCCAAGGTGGCCAATGGCCACGCTTATGGTGAGATGAACTTTCGCCTGGCAAGTGTTCGACAAAATGCCATTGAAGAGCCCAAGAACAGCAGCCCGGAAAACTTCCAAGAACAGTCGTCGAATCTCAGCCACAACTCCATATCTCACGTTCCAAATCCTCGATTCCCACAGACGGCGCCATTTGATGCGGGTACGACCCCGACCAACAAGATTTATGGTCCGGAAATTAAGGTGAGGGCCGGTTCGGATGAAATCATGGATGGAATATTAAGAAAAAGGACGGAAAAGTAAAGAAACAGGATTTACGTGGTTCGATTCGGGTGAATCCTATGTCCACGGGCCGTCGGAGAATATTCACTAATAACGGAGGAAGATTACACACTCAATCTCGCATTCTCTCATGTTTACAAGTGATCCCAAGCTCTAAACAGTAGAAAGAAGATAAAGAGAGGGAGAGAGAACATGTGTGTGTGTTCTTGGTGTGTTAATGTGTGTGGGGCGTATAACTTATGGTGTAAAATGGACAAAAGACCCTATTTATACTGCAAGGGCGGCTAGGGTTTCGTACTGCCCTCCCTCGTCAGGTGTACCGATTCAGGTGTCCCGATCACTTCCATAGCTCTCTCGATTACTTCATTTGTTCCCCCCGAATAGCTCCGTAGCTTCATGGGATATCTATCGAGTACTTTCCTTTGACCTTCGGAATAGCTCCGTAGCTTCTCGGGGTATCTCCTTAGCTTCTCCAAATATCATCTCATTAGCTCGCCTCTGGTCGAACCTCGTACCTAGTCTTTTCTTCCTTCAACCTCCTACTCTGTTCCTTGTAGTCGTCATGTCAGGAGGAATGCTGGATAAGTCACCCCTATCAATTTTCTTTTTCTTTCTGATCATTTATATTCATTAAAATACTTCAAAGTTAAAACGCAGTGGGCATCGTAATTCGTATGAGCATATAGCTTGCTAGGAAATCATTACCCTATATGTATAGATTACGACGAAATCCCTATTCATATTCCAAATTGAAGGCTCAATACCTATCGGCCGTTACATACATTTTCTTTTTCTTTCTGATCATTTATATTCATTAAAATACTTAAAAGTTAAAACGCAGTGGGCATCGTAATTCGTATGAGCATATAGCTTGCTAGGAAATCATTACCCTATATGTATAGATTATACCGAAATCCCTATTCATATACCCATACACGTTTATAATATATAATATATATATATATATACATACTAAATATACACATGCGCACACCTTTTTTTTTCCGAAACGATAGATTGTATTAATAACACACATACAGAGCTGAAAAGCCCAAGGGGTCTCACCGGTACATTGTCAATCAGGAGAACAAAGGATCACAAAAGAGCACGACACAACCCCACAAGGGGAACAAACCCTCTCACATGGGGAGAAAAAAAGTCCACAAAGGGACAAAAATCGACAGAAAACAAAACCCATAATCTACAACCAAGAACTATAGAACCTATAACAGAAAAAGCTATTAAGCAAAATCTGCGATACTCTTCACTTTAACCTGGTCTTCGACTTCTAGGTTCTGTCCACGTCGAACTCAAGGCTCCACAAGGGAGAAAATACTCCCGACCCTCGGGTTGGGAGAGCCAGAGTCCCACTGCGGGAGACTCAAGGCAAGGACTGTGATGCGAGGAGGTGGCAGGCAAGGCTGCCGCGTGTGGGGAGGCGACGGCGAGCGGGCTGCGGCGAGGCTGGAAGGTGGAGAAACGGCTGATTCAAGCAAATATCGTGTATTGCGTATGCTTGATCGCTTCTATTGTTAAAAGTCAATATTGGGTTCTATTGGAATTTGCAATATTATATATATAATGTATATGTATATGATCGATGATAAAGTTATCCATAGGTCATTAATTAGGAAACTAAACAGTAGATAAAATAGCAGTCAATAGTAAAAGGACTTTCTTCAACGAAATTGTAACATTACGCAATTCGATCACTGACCCTTAAAGAACTTTTTTCTTACAATGTTTAGTTACTATTTTCTAAGGTAAGAATTATCCCACGTTCAAAAGAATTCCTTTTAATATTGTTAATTAGACAAAGGTTCAACTCCCCTGATCAATAAAATATAGTATTATGGTCCCTCATGATTAATGTGTTAACTATGGTTAAATTAGTATCCGTATATTGGATTTGCATACGCGGAAAGTCTTATAAACATCAAAGACTTATCATACAGACTTCCTCTTAGTTGACTTGGTATATAATCTCATAGTGACTGCTTACACAAGAATTCCATCATATATGTTCACCTGCTTTGGTCATGGTCTCAAGACTAGGTCAATTTTTATGAAAATTTCCTCGCAATAAAAGAATTTATTTGTTCAATTGAATATTCTCTGACGCTAGTATTTGTCTAATAAGGTAAGAATAATACTCTATTATAATTAATTGGTGGTATGCTCATATTATAGTGGAGTGACATCTATATAAAAATACCCAATTGAATAAAAAATTTACAAATCAGTACTTAACTCAGAAATTCTTACAAATAAGTACCCGTTTTACTGTGTAGCCAACAATTCATATGCTAAGCACGATGGTCTGTTCCATGAAGAAATTGCAAAGGCTAGTATTAAAGTGCTTCAACGACTATTACCAAGAGTAGAAGAAACGTGGATGCCATCAACGATTTAGCAAGTAACTTGAAGAAATGCTGTTGGCAGAAGCAATTCTGTAAGTGGCAGTTAAAAGAAGCGCTAACGATAAAATACGAGCTGATGCAATCAAGAGCTGAAGACTTCTTTATAAATACTCTGTTATTATCAGTGGCAAAGTAGGGTTGTTTGAGTGTGTGTAACTTCGTAGAGAGTGATTCTTGTGAGAAATTGTAAACACGAAAGTGATAGAGCCCATAGCGTACTTCTGTAAACACCCAAAAGTCGAGAATAAAATCATCTTCTTGAGGCCCCATGGACGTAGGTTTTTCAGAACCGAACCACGTAAAAATTGCTGTGTTATTTCTGTTTTTGGTCTGTGTTCTTGATCTAAATTCGATTCGATTCGATCGTTTATCACTCAAGAAACACTGCAAACATAAGTATACATCAAAGAACGAATCTTGGGCTGCTCGATTCCTAACATATTGTTTGTACCAATTTTCTCAGTCTTGACGTACCTTTTTATGTGTGTATTGCGCGTCACGCGTTTATACGGTACCCTATACGGTTTCTATATGGTACCTGTGTTATATGACGTACCATTTTCTCGACATATTACGTATCACAATACGTTGCTATATGGTACCTAAATGTGTTATGGCATACCTGCAGCGGCTCAGGTACCTGTGGGCAAAAAATTTATTCTAATAGGTACCTACATATAAAAAAAATACTAACATGATACGGAATTACAGGTTTTTAGGCAAATGAGTATTTATGTGTAAAGTCCCCTGTGAATATTTATAACGTGCTAGTGAGCTTACTAGGCTGGACCAAATTTTAGTGGCCTCTCAATATCTCAAACCATATCTTATATATCCATGAAAATCTTTGTCCTAAACTCGTATGTTCATATTGGTCTATGTTACCATACAAAAAAAGAAAGTTGGAACGAAATCATCGCCAACAAAAACTTGAAGTCCCGAGTTCAAGTCCCGGCAATGGATTTTTTTTTTAATTTTTTTCGGCCAAAATATTATATTAAAATAAATCATTGATTTCCAACTGTATAAGCATCACTAGTACTTTTGCACACTCACAGGTAGACCTGGGTAATGGGCCGAATTGGGCCAGTTCCGGACCGGTTCTACCGGTTCCAGTTCCACCGGTTCCACCGATTCCGAGATGGTACCGGTTCCGGTTCCGGTTCTGGGACCATTTCCCCGGGACCGGCACAGAACCGCGGAAGGGAACCCCGGGCCTGTAATAAAACCGGAACCGGCCCATTAATTTATTTTTTTATTTTTTTATTTTTTTTTATTTTTTTACTTTAAGAAAATTCTTTAAAAATATCCGAAAATTTTATTCCAGAAAAAAAAACAAAAAAATATAATAAAATTACAAAAAAAAAACTACCTTAAAATTACAAAAAAAAACATAAAAGAAAAATTGGAAATGTAAAAAGTTATGTAGTGGGTGGTTTTTTTATTGATTGTTATTTTATGACAGACAATACAGTTTAACTTAAGTTGAGCCTTACTAAAAGACCTATAGATATATAACAAATAAACGATAAAATTAATCATATATATTACACAAGCATGCGTACGCCAATAACAAAAAAAGAAACATAATTACGCCCATTGCAATTTTGTTGATTCCTTCACACGTCTCCTTTTTACTGAAAATTTCACTATTTTTGACTTTTGAGTTTTGAGTATGTTTTAGGTCTACTGCATTATTGATAAAATTTAATATAGTCATTCCGTTAAGTTTTTTAGCATTCTTCATCAAATTGGTATCTTGTTATTTTTTTGGGTCAATTGTAAATCAGGCCCTATTAAGAAGTTTTAGTAGGATTCAAGCCCTTTTCATATTTTATATAGGGAGAAGGACCCAAACAATATTTAGGTTAGGGATAAGGACCCATTCAGACGGAAAAGACCTTTTTACCCTTATTTTTTCCTGAAATTACATCACTTTTTAGACCTAAATCTCACGTGTTATAAAGTGGTATATAAATCTATTTTAGTGGTATAATCTGTAAATTTTATGGTATATACCAATTAAGACAGGAACTGAGATCAAAAATCTATTTTCAGTACCACAAACCCTAAAATTAGCTTTCCACCCTTCACTGAGAAAACCCAAAGAATTTTCTACCGTTTGAACCCTTAATCGACGAAACCCGACCAATTTCGACACTTCATCAACGAATCTTGCGATGGCTCCAAAGAAGAACCCCGTCGATCGGCAAGAAAGTGGCCGAAAGAAGGTTGCTGGCAAGAAGAAAGTTGCTAGGAAGAAGAACGGCTCGATCGCCGGGGAATTGGCCGGAAGAAGGGGAAGAAAGTTGTTGGGAAGAAGAAAGTCGGTGAATCGAGTGAACAGCGCCCAGCAGGCATAAACTCTACCACTTAAGTATAATTGGTACCAATTCACACTCCATTCGGTACAAAAAATAAGCATTTCAGAAGCTTCATGGACCGTCAAACGGTCTCCCTTTATACAATATTATAACACTTAAGTATAGTTTGATACCAATTTATACTCCACTCGTAACAAAAAATACCCTGAAGCTTCATGGGCCTATTATCGTCTCCATATTTATAAAATACCACATCACATGTAAATTATACCACTTAAATATAGTTTGGTACCAATTTATACTCCACTCATAACAAAAAATACGAAGAAGCTTCATGGGCCTATTACCGTCTCCATATTTATAAAATACCACATCACATGTAAAATATACCACTCAAGTATAGTTTGGTACCAATTTATACTCCATTCGTAACAAAAAATAAGAACATTCCAGAAGCTCCATGGACCTATTACCGTCTCAATCTTTTATAAAATATCACATCACATGTAAATTATACCACTTAAGTATAGTCTGATACCAATTTATAGTCCACTCGTAACAGAAAATACGAACATTTCAGAAGCTTCATGGGCCTAATACCGTCTCCATCTATACCACATCACATCTAAATAGTACCACTTAATAATATTTTGGTACCAATACTCAATTCGTAACAAAAAATAAGAACATTCCATAAGCGTCATGGCCGTCAAACCGTCTCCAACTTTATACAATACCACATCACATGTAAATTATACCACTTCAGTGTAGTTTCCTACCAATTTATACTCCATTTATAACAAAAAAAATAAGAACATTCCAGAAGCTTCATGGGTCGTCAAACCGTCTCCACTATACAATACCACATCACATGTAAATTATACCACTTCAGTAGTTTCGTACCAATTTATACTCCATTTATAATAAAAAATAAGAACATTCCAGAAGCTTCATGGGCCGTCAAACCGTCTCCATCTTTATAATACCACATCACATGTAAATTATACCACTTCAGCGCAGTTTAGTACCGATTTATACTCCATTTATAACAAAAATAAGAACATTCCAGAAGCTTCATGGGCCGTCAGTGAATATGGTCTCTCCATCCTTATAAAATACCACATCACATGTAAATTATACCACTTAATAGTATTTTGGTAACCATTTATACTATCATGATAACAATACATTACGAAACAATACCACATTAATTCGTTGTAATACCAGATAATTATTATCTGTACCATATTAATGGTTCGAATAATTTCGTAAATAAAAGTTGGTTTTTTCGGTTGTAGAAGAATTAAAATCACGGAAATATTAGATTTGATGTATATAAACTACCAAGTTCCTTGATTTTGTCACGTTTATGCAAATATGATGCAATTAGTCAAGTAATGAGGTTTTGATCATGTAAAATGTACATCAATGCAAATCATAGACAACTATATTTACATCACATTGGTATTTACCATTATGAGTTACAAAAAATGTATCCTAACCAACAGTATACGTCAATCATATAACAATCTTACGATAGTAAACCCTTAATCGTAATCCCGAAAACGTTTACCCAAAGCCCCGATACTCTATATATTACATAAGATCCCGCCCAAAATAATACTGATATTCAACTTTCCTGCCCAAAATAAAGTGACTTGCTTATTCAGTACCACTTATGCCAATGCTTATTCTTATCGTAACTATACCACTTTACGCCTCTATTGCACCGAATCTTGTGGAAATTATACCACTTATGCCTTTCTGATACCACATAATGAACACTCATTTAAACTATTTTTTTTCTGACGATTTCACTTTCAGTTCGTTAATCTTGAGGGACGAACGATTGAGTCACCACTAAGGCGCGAGGTAATTTTCAAGTATGGGTCTCTCGAATTTATGCGTATTAGCTTTAATTTCGACCAAAAACATGCTCGATTTATCTTATTCTCGATTTAATTTCTAGAAATTATTCCTCACAGATCTTAAATTTGACAACGTAAATATAATTGAGATCGTCGAGTACACATCAAAATTGATTTTGTGCCCAGTATGCTAAAAAATTTACGGCAAATCGATCGTTGAAATAGTTTTTTCCATTGATACCATTTGCACAACATCTGGAAACCACTTCTTATGGTAGTTATACCACTTTACGCTATCTTAGTACCACATCATATAAAAGTAATACCAAATTAGAATAAGTAATATCTCGTACAGTTGGAGTAATGCTTCTTATCGTAACTATACCACTTTACGTCTATATTGTATCGAATCTTATGAAAATTATACCAATTACACCTTTCTGATACCACATAATGAACACTCATTTTAACTATTTTTTCTGGCAATTTCACTTTCAGTTCGTTAATCTTGAGGGACGGGCGATTGAATCACCACTAAGGCGCGACGTAATTTCCAAGCTATGGGCCTCTCAAATTTATGCATATTAGCTTTAATTTAGACCAAAAACATGCTCGACGTTATCTTATTTGCATAAATGAATTTCTAGAAATTTCCTCACAGCTCTTAAATCTGACGATGTAAATATCATTGAGATCGTCGAGTACACATCACAGTTGATTTTGTGCCCAGTATGCTAAAAAATTTACGGCAAATCGATCGTTGAAATTTTTTCCATTGATACCATTTGCATAACATCTGAAAACCACTTCTTATGGTAGTTATACCGCTTAACGCTGTCCTAGTACCTGATTATATAAAAATAATACCAAATTAGAATAATATCTCTTACCAATTTGAGTAACGATTCTTATCGTAACTATACCACTTTATGCCACTATTCTACCGAACCTTACGAAAATTATACCACTTAAACCTTTCTGATACCACATAACGAACACTCATTTAAACTATTTTTCTCTGGCGATTTCAGTTTCAGTTCGTTAATCTTGAGGGACGAACGGTTGAGTCACCACTAAGGCGCGACGTAATTTTCAAGCTATGGGTCTCTCAAATTTATGCATATTAGCTTTAATTTCGACAAAACCATGCTCGATTTATCTTATTTGCATTAATAAATTTTTAAAAATTATTCCTCACAGATCTTAAATATGACGACTTAAATATCATTGATATCGTCGAGTACGCATCAAAATTCATTTTGTGCCCAGTATGCTCGAAAATTTAGGACAAATCAATCGTTGAAATAGTTTTTTCGACTGATACCATTTGAATAACATCTGGTAACATAATAATAGCAATTCATACCTCTTTATATAACACCTACAAGGGGCATTTTCGTCAAATCATTATTTATGTCATTTACTTTGAATTTTATTTAGACTTGGTCATTATAACTATATTTAATGTGAAGAGGGACTGACCTCAAAAGGAAACTTACAAAGGGGCTGATACAGAAACGCCCCTATCTTTTTCTGCCTTTTGGCGGTTTGAATTGAACGTTTCGTATTCATAAATAATAATTTGCAGGGAATTATTCTACTCTACCTATATAGACGATAGCTGCCGTACTCAAAACATTGACATTTTGAAGCTATTATTCAATGTTTTATTCAACAATGACAATTATTACTATCATCACCGTAAAAAAAATCAGACCCATACCCATCACCATATATTCAAAATAGGCAAAAAAAAAAAGCGAACCTAATAATCTCCACACTTGCCATTTCCCTTAATCTCCGACGGAATTTGAACAGTCGCTATCATTACATCGTCATCACCAACATCCTTAATCTTGGGTGATTTACATTTATAGGCATCCGTTTGGGAGTGATTTACAAAAGTAGGCACTATGTATAAATAGTTACAAATATAGACACTTCTCTTTTTCCATTATATTTTTACATTTTTTAATTGCTAGTGATATTTCTAATTTATTTTTATTTAAATTTATTAAACCGACCGAACACCAAATTTCGGCTGGCACCGAATATGCAACCGATTTGTTTGGTCTCTAATTCTTTATAGATTGGGGTTCGTCCAAAAACAGAAAACCATTTTTTTATTTTTAATATTAGTAATATAAGGTATTATATATCTGTAACTATACAAACAATATTATAATTTTGGATGATTAGTTGAAGCCAATTAAAAAAGTTCGGTAAATACTATAATCTAACAAAAGATTCGAACCTAAAACTTTATTAACTGTAAATACTGTAAATAGGCCCTATTGATTTTCGTTTCATGCTATCTATTGGTTTTGGATAAAAAAAAAAACAAGAATCAATTCCAAATCAGTTGTGGAAACAAAACTACTTCGATCTTATTCAGACTATAAATTTTATATATTCGATTACATATTAATTTCTTCATATAGTAGTTGGAGGTTATAATTATTGGTTTGGCTCTTGTTTTGATTTTGGCCTAAATCAATCTATTTCTTTGGATTACTAGGTCGATTTCGGTTTTTGAATCGATTTATAATTTGCGAACACGATTTTTTGAATTAAAATTTCTAATATGACAGAACGTTTGGACAATTTAAAACTAATTAAATGTGGATCGTAGGTTTAATTTATTTTTCATTTGGATGAGTTAACTTCTATTTTACTTTTGTCATTGATGTGATTATAAAATTAATTTATGATAAGAACATAGAATAAAATAAGTATTTATTAATAACTTTGTGTATATAATAAATTTAATTCAAAATAAGAAAATAAAATAAAAAATGCCTATTTTTTGTAACAAAAAAACACACAATGCCTATTTTTTTTATGCACACTTGGTCAAGTTGTCGAATGAGATCATTGTCCCAATAGATGTCTCAATGTGTGTACCTACTAAGTAATTAGTGAAGATATAAAAGTGCCTAAGAGGGGGGGTGAATTAGGCTAATAAATTTTATGCTTCTTTTTCAAAACCTTAGTGTGGTGACTTAGATATACCTACTGATGTTTGTAACTAGTATGCCTGATATATCCTAGTAACGTCGGATGTGTGTCGGGTCTGTCTCACAGCGATAAGGAAATAACTGAAAAGTAAATGCGAGACAGGATTTTATAGAGGTTATATCCCAACTGGGGTTTACTCCTCTCCTTGGGATTTTCTTCCAAGAGTTTAACCAATCACTATAATGCACCGTAGCTGGATACAAAACTGATTGGTCAGCCCAATACACAACCGAAACAAGTCGAACACTAGACACTACTAGGTTACCACACGCCGAGTTTCGTTCCTCGGAATCTCCTTGATCCCGACAGACACAGCACGCTACCGAAGGGCCCCGGACTTGTCCTTCCCTTCACGTGTGCGTAAACGTCGACCTTGCCTCCTTGGTATTGCTCACGTCCGAAGACAACACGTCCGAAGACAGAATATATGGCAGGGGATGATGGAATATTTGATGAATCACTCGCTCAGTGATGGATAGGCAAGTTAAAGTTCGGGTAGGCAGAAAGCTATCGCAAGTGACTGGCTCAGGAATATCTTAGTATCTCTCTGCTCAAGAATCTTTCGTAGACTTAAATACGCAAGTTAAGTTCTGTATCTCTGTTCTTCGAAAGTCTGAAGTGCAGTTCATATAAATCCTTTTCTAATAGCACTTCACATGGAAAGTCATATCAAACAATAATCACCAAATCAAACATAGTTTCCATGTAGCTTTCGAATCAACATACCATATAAATCATGCTTCTAATAAATCGTCACAACGGTCATATAGCACATTAAAGCATGATTATATTCCATATAAAGCTCAATTTTCGTACTCAAGCAATTTCAACCATTTCACATATATTTTCCATATCGATATTTTCCATAAGTGATTCCCTGCTATCAGTTCCTAGTAACGAGTACTTTAGATTTACTTTCCAAGTATGGCACATAAGATAGCAAGACATAAGCACGTTTTCCATGTACAGCTCATAGCATTTAATCAATATATTTACCATGTTTAGCACAAGAATCAGATCAGAGCTTACATAAATCGATTTTTCACATCATGGCACTACTTTCCTTAATTCAGAGATCTCACCCGTTATAGCACATACCATATAAGAGCATCTTATCCATAAGATCAATCAAATCAAATCTTTCCTAAATATAATAATCCAATCAGCACAAGGAAAGATATCAATTAATATTTCGCATTTAATTCAGTGCAAGACAGGCATGGATCGTGCATATGATTTTCGTCCAGGAATAAACTGATATCAAACGGATATATCACTTTCCATATATAAACAGCATATTTTCCATATATAGCTCAGTAGGATATCTCATGCATTATTTCCATATATAGCACAAAACGATATATCCTTTCTCATGGACTGTCTATATCATGCGATCACATAGTTCCATCAAATCATCACAGAATCACACGCAAATTAAATATTCAACACTTTAACAATTTTCATCTCATTTCCAATGCATGGTTGAACATTATCATGAACTTAGACATTTTATTTGTCCCAAATCGAATTGCTTATTTTATAGACCTAATGTCATTACAATTACATCGTTCATCAAAACTCTCTAACATATATGGACCAAAAAGGTCAACAATTAGTACTTTTTATTTAATTAAAAAACGACAAATAAGCAAAATTTATTAATTGGTACATACAAAGGTACATGTATTGGGACAGATGATCTCGTCCGGTTGTCGAATGAGATCATCTGTCCCAATAGATGTCTCAATGTGTGTACCTACTAAGTAATTAGTACTTTTTATTTAATTAAAAACGACAAATAAGCAAAATTTATTAATTGGTACATACAAAGGTACATGTATTGGGACAGATGATCTCGTCGGTTGTCGAATGAGATCATCTGTCCCCATAGATGTCTCAATGTGTGTACCTACTAAGTAATTAGTACTTTTTATTTAATTAAAAAACGACAAATAAGCAAAATTTATTAATTGGTACATACAAAGGTACATGTATTGGGACAGATGATCTCGTCCGGTTGTTGTCGAATGAGATCATCTGTCCCAATAGATGTCTCAATGTGTGTACCTACTAAGTAATTAGTACTTTTTATTTAATTAAAAAACGACAAATAAGCAAAATTTATTAATTGGTACATACAAAGGTACATATATTGGGACAGATGATCTCGTCCGGTTGTCGAATGAGATCATCTGTCCCAATAGATGTCTCAATGTGTGTACCTACTAAGTAATTAGTACTTTTTATTTAATTAAAAAACGACAAATAAGCAAAATTTATTAATTGGTACATACAAAGGTACATGTATTGGGACAGATGATCTCGTCCGTCAAGTTGTCTAGAAGGGTAATTAACTCCTTAATCGTCTTCTTCTTTCTCCTTCCCTTCGATCATCCTCTTCCTCAGAAACTCCACCAACCCTCTCAGAGAAACGTCGGCGTCTTCGTCCTTCAACAGCTGCTCCGCCACCTCAGCCGGCGTAGCCCTCGCCGTCCTAAACAAACCCTCAATCTCTCCGAACAGGGAATGCCCTTCGATCCCAAGGTAGTTGCGAGCCAAAGTCTAAAACCCAGAAATAACGCAGTACGACATATGAACGTGGACGTCCATCCGACCCGGCCGGAGCAGGGCCCGGTCGAGTTTCTCGGCGTGGTTTGATTATCCTCTCGTCGCCGCAGCTCGACCATAGTCCGTCGATGAAGTTCAAAAGCCCAGACAAAGTCACCTTCTTGTTCTTATTACCATTATTATCTCCCTCGCCGTAATAATCATCGTCGTCGTCGTCATCGTTACCATCTTTTCTTCCCCTACTGTTCATCAAAGCCCAGACAAAGTCACCTTCTTGTTCTTATTACCATTATTATCTCCATCGCCGTAATAATCATCGTCGTCGTCATCGTCACCATCTTTTCTTCCCCTACTGTTCATCAAATCCATGGAGGTGCAATCGATGTCTTCGATGACCAAAATCGACCGATTCTCAGTGGCTAAAAGCACTTTCCTCAGATCTGAGTTCCTCCTAAGTTCAGTCAGCTCAAGATCGTAGACGTCGACGTTGAGCTTGTTGGCTATGGCGGCGATTTTCCAAGTTCCCGGCGGTCCGTACAGTAAGTACCCTCTCTTCCACGCCTTTCCCACCCTTCTGTAATAATCCCTTCTTCCCAAGAACCTCTCAAGATCCTCCAAGATTCTGCCTTTTTCGCCATCGTCCATGGCCAGCGTATCGAATGTCGAGGGATGCTTGAAAGTCACGGCCTGCCATATTTCGTTGAGGTTGAAGATCTTATTATGGTCGACTGTCAAAAGCTTGATTGTCCTCTTTTCGAGCTTCTTGGCCATGGCCTCCTTAGCTATGTAAGGAAGGTAAGAGTTCACCACCATTTTCTTGTTCTTGCGGTGGAAAGTGAGATGAAATGACCTAATTTCCGACCTAAAGTTGGGCTTGTTGAAATAGTTCGCCCTTGCGTCTCGGTCTTGGTGCATTTCCATACCCACTTGAGCTTCTCGCCGGAGAAGACGTCGACGATTTCCTCGTCCTTTTCAACGGCGATTTTGTAGTGCTTTTCATTTTCGGGCCTGCTTATCTTGAATCGCTTCGCTTTAGGGTTTTCTTTGGAGTCGAGGTAGACTTGGGCTGCTTCGTAGATTTCGTTGGTGGCTAAGCCGTCGAACTCGTCGATGACGAGGGTCATCTCGCCGGAGAAACGGCCGGAGAAGAAGGTTCTGACGGCGGAGAAGAGGTAGTCTTGGAATTCCGCCGGCAGTAAGTCTCTGGCGAGGGTGCGCGCCACCATGGCGGTGGTGGCGACGGTGCCCACCAATAGGAGGACGGTTTTGGCGGTTGACGGCATTTTTCGTTCTTTATTCATTTTTTTGTTAGATTTGTGATTTTCAGAGTGGGTTTTGGGATATATGGCGATGGCTAATCGTTGTTTGCTTTTATAATGATTTGAAGATACATTCTTTGAACGGCTCTTTAGAAGTGAAGGCTTTTATGGTAATTTCGTTGGGACAAATTTCATTAATTAATTTTTAGTTTTAAAAGAGAAACTTTTATCATTTAACTAGTATGTTTTAGTGCATGAAACGTCGCATGCAATGCAATGTCGCACATCAAATGAGAAGAGCTATTTTTTAATTAATATTGATCATTTTTATTTGTTTTAATGATCTTTTCGATGAGACACGGTGGCGTAGAAAAGTTCATGAATATTTTATAATTGTAATATTTTAGCAAATCAACATTAATAAGACGTATTTTATTACGTTTATATTAATTGAATAAAGTCGTTTACGGGCTAAATTTAATCGTCTTTAAACCTTTTAAATGTTTTAATTCGTTTTTATATGTTTGTAGGCTTTCAAGACGATAATTGGGACAAATCTAATGAAAATGAAGATACGGCCGCAAGAAGTATATATTACTCTGAGGGGGGTGATTGATCAATTGTTAATGACCGAAAAAGACATTTCAAAGCAATCAAATAATAAACCAAAATCAAGAGGTGGACCACAAATGACATTCCAAATATATCCAATTATTATCTTTACAAAAGACAACGCAATTAATTGGAGCAGCTCAAATCAATAGACAACAGCTGAGAAGAACTTGGAGTTGAGAACGTGTGAGAGAGAGAGTTTTGGTAAGAAGAACTGAACGGTTTGCTTAATTAATTAATTGCTGAGAAGAACACTGTAGCAAGGCTATCTCTTGGCTTGGTGGGCTTGGGCTGAATTCCTTGGTGGAGGGCAGCGAGCGCGGAGGACCAACGGGGTAGCAGACCTGCGGAATCGGGACTGAAATTCGGTAAATACGGTTGTATGCTAAGTCGATCCCTATCTATATAATCATGCTGCTATAGGCTTCTATTGTTATGTTTCGTAGCCAAGTTTATTATAGTTGAAGTGCTATCTGAAGATATAAATGTGCCTAAGAGGGGGGGGGGGTGAATTAGGCTTATAAAACTTTATGATTCTTTTCACAAATGTTAAGTGTGGTGACTTAGATATGCCTACTGATGTTTGTAACTAGTATGTCTGATATATCCTAGTAACGTCGGATGTGCGTCGGGTCTGTCTCACAGCGATAAAGAAATAACTGAAAAGTAAATGCGAGACAGGATTTTTATAGAGGTTATATCCCCAACTGGGATTTACTCCTCTCCTTGGGATTTGCTTCCCAAGAGTTTAACCAATCACTATAATGCACCGTAGCTGGATACAAAACTGATTGGTTAGCCCAATACACAACCGAAACAAGTCGAACACTAGACACTACTAGGTTACCACACGTCGAGTTTCGTTCCTCGGAATCTCCTTGATCCCGACAGACACAGCTCGCTACCGAAGGGCCCCCGGACTTGTCCTTCTCTTCACGTGTGCGTAAACGTCGACCTTGCCTCCTTGGTATTGCTCACGTCCGAAGACAACACGTCCGAAGACAGAATATATGGCAGGGGATGATGGAATATCTGATGAATCACTCGCTCAGTGATGGATAGGCAAGTTAAAGTTCGGGTAGGCAGAAAGCTATCGCAAGTGAAAGGCTCAGGAATATCTTAGTATCTCTCTGCTCAAAAATCTCTCGTAGGCTTAGATTCGCAAATTCTCTGTTCTGTACTCTGTTCTTCGAAAGTCTAAAGTGCAGCTCATATAAATCCTTTTCTAATAGCACTTCACATGGAAAGTCATATCAAACAATAATCACCAAATCAAGCATAGTTTCCATGTAGCTTTCGAGTCAATCATACCATATAAATCATGCTTCTAATAAATCATCACAACGGTCATATAGCACATTAAAGCATGATTATATTCCATATAAAAACTCAATTTCGTTCTCAAGCATATTCAACCACTTTCGCATATATTTTCCATATCGGAACTTTACATAAGTGATTCCCTGCTATCAGTTCCTAGTAACGAGTCAATCCAGATTTACTTTCCAAGTATGGCACACAAGATAGCAAGGCATCAGCACGTTTTCCATGTACAGCTCATAGCATTTAATCAATATATTTACCATGTTTAGCACAAAAATCAGATCAGAGCTTACATAAATCGATTTATCACATCATGGCACAACTTTCCTTATTTCAGAGATATCACCCGTTATATCACATACCATATAAGATCACTTTATCCATAAGGTCAATCAAATCAAATCTTTCCTAAATATAATAATCCAATCAGCACAAGGAAAGATATCAATTTAATATTTCGCATTTAATTCAGTGCAAGGCAAGCAAGGATCGTACATATGATTTTCGTCCAGGAATAAACTGGTATCAACGGATATATCACTTTCCATATATAAACAGCATATTTTCCATATATAGCTCAGTAGGATATCTCATGCATTATTTCCATATATAGCACAGAACGATATATCATACCTCATGGACTGTCTATAACCTGATCACATTTAAGGGCAGATCCAGAAGATCGGATATTCCTAAAATAAACTAGATGGCTGAAGGAATGTCCAGGAAGAGATAACTACGAATTTCTTCCTAAAATACGAGAATCATACTTAAGGAAAAGATCTATAGGATCCACGGAAATATTCTAGGGGCTGAATGTCTTAAGATATGATAACTATGAATCTCTATCTAAAATAGAATAGCCTAGAGTGAACAATAGAATTAGGCAGATTTACAAACCTTATTTGGCTCGAGAATTCCCAATCGATCACGGATATCGCAGAATCTTGCCTCAATTAAGGGTTCCGTGAAGATATCAGCAAGCTGATAATTTGTTCCTACGAATTCCACACTGATATTCCCCTTCTGAACATGGTCTCGTATGAAATGATGTTTAACCTCAATATGCTTAGTACGAGAGTGATGCACGGGATTCTTAGTGATACTAATAGCGCTAGTGCTATCACACATAATAGGAATCTTGTCATAACCTAACCCAAAATCACTAAGGGTTTGTTTCATCCAAAGAACTTGTTGACAACAGTTTCCTAAGGCCATATATTCAGCTTCGGTTGTGGAGAGGGCGACAGCATTTTGCTTTCTACTAGACCAGGTAACTAGGGAATTTCCAAGTAATTGGCAAGTTCCACTAGTACTTTTCCTATGTTCCCTACACCCGGCATAATCGGCATCGGAATATCCCATTAATGGGAATTCTTCCGTATGAGAGTACCACAAACCATAATTGACAGTACCCTTGATATATCTAAGTATACGCTTGACTGCTGTCAAGTGAGATTCCCTAGGGTCAGACTGATATCTCGAACACATACCAACAGCAAACATGATATCTGGACGACTAGCAGTTGATATCCGTTTGATCAACTGGTATACCTGATTCGTCACTGTCTATTTTGGTGGTCTGATGCATGGGAGTGGAAATCGCTTTGGAATCGTTCATCCCGAATTTGATCAGTAATTCCTTGCTGTACTTAGTCTGGGATACAAAGGTTCCACCGTCAAGTTGCTTTATTTGCAACCCAAGGAAATAGTTCAGCTCGCCCATTAAGCTCATCTCAAATTCCTTCTGCATAGACTTAGAGAATTTCTCGCAAAGAAGGATATCAGTACTACCAAATATGATATCATCAACGTATATTTGTACCAGTATCATGTGATCTCCTTCATACTTAATAAACAGTGTGTTATCAATAGTTCCAGTTGAAAATCCTATGTCAATCAAGAACTTGCTTAGCCTTTCATACCATGCCCTGGGAGCCTGCTTTAAACCATATAATGCTTTATTTAATTTAAAAACATGATTTGGAAAATCTTCCCTAGCAAAGCCCGGTGGTTGTTCTACATAGACCTCCTCATTTATAAAGCCATTTAAAATGCACTTTTTACGTCCATTTGAAAAAGTTTAAAACGTTTAAAGCATGCATATGCAAGTAAGACACGTATAGATTCTAATCTAGCTACCGGAGCAAAAGTTTCATCGAAATCAATACCTTCCTCCTGGGAATATCCTTTAGCGACTAACCTCGCTTTATTTCTGGTGACATTACCATGTTCATCGAGTTTGTTGCGGAAGACCCATTTGGTTCCTATGATGGATTTTTCATCTGGTCTCTCCACGAGTGTCCACACTTGGCTCTTTTCGAACTGAGCCAACTCATCTTCCATGGCAGAGACCCAGGATATATCATCCAAGGCTTCATGGACTGTTTTTGGTTCCATCATTGCAAGTAGTACATCATGAGATTCCTCTGTATCCTGATTTCGTACAGTAGCTCGAGTTTTGATTCCAGATCTGATATTTCCTATCACTTGATCTGTTGGATGACTAGAAGCATGTTTCCATTTTCTAGGTTGTAGCTCATCAGCTTCCGGTTCCAGTGTCTCTACATTTTCGTCTTCTGGAATATCATCCTTACCATTTTCAGTATCCTGTAAATCTGCACAGGGCAAATCTATACCTTCCTCAT
This sequence comes from Craterostigma plantagineum, assembly GCA_027422505.1. Lineage (NCBI taxonomy): Eukaryota > Viridiplantae > Streptophyta > Magnoliopsida > Lamiales > Linderniaceae > Craterostigma > Craterostigma plantagineum. The sequence goes on from JAPQWV010000406.1 coordinate 205,645, forward strand.
CAGTAGCATCTGTGTTAGGTATCTCATCAAAAGTAACATGTATGGATTCCTGAACAGTCAATTTCCTTTTATTATAAACACGATATGCCTTAGAGTGAAGACTGTAACCAAGGAATATCCTTCATCGACCTTAGAGTCAAATTTTCCTCTCTTATCTCTATCGTTTAAGATAAAACATTTGCATCCAAACACACGAAAGTAACTTATATTTGGAGTTCTACCATGCCAAATTTCATAAGAGGTCTTCTTTAATATTGGCCTAAGGAAGACACGGTTAGACACATAACAGGCTGTACTAACAGCTTCCGCCCAGAACTGTTTAGGAATATCATACTCATGTAACATGGATCTAGCCATTTCCTGTAATACCCTATTTTTACGTTCAACTACGCCATTATGTTGAGGAGTTATAGGGGCAGAAAAGTTATGACTATATCCGTAATGATCACAGAATGATGCAAATGACTTGCTATCAAATTCCAGTCCGTTATCACTGCGCATCCTACATAAGTTTGTTTCTTTTTCATTCAAGTCTCTTAACTAGTGATGCAAAGTTATCTAGTGCCTCATTTTTATGTGCAAGGAATATCACCCAAGTATACCTGGAATAGTCATCAACGATAACAAATGCATATCTTTTACCTCGCAGAGACATCGTCTGAACAGGACCAAAAAGGTCGAGATGCAGTAATTCCAGAGGTCTGGATGTGGATATCACATTCTTTGCCTTAAACGATGTCCTGGTCTGCTTGCCCATTTGGCATTCCTTGCATGTTTTGTCCTTGATGAATTTTATGTCAGGAACACCTCGCACCAGTGCATTGCTTGTGATGTGAGATAGTAATTCCATATTGGCATGTCCTAAGCGTCTATGCCATAACCAGGTGTTATCCTGTGTAACTGCTAAGCACTTGACGTTCTGGTCAGTGATATCATCAAGAGTTATTCAATAAATATTCCTATCCCTAGATGCACTAAACAGTACCTTATCATTGGTTTTAACAATACACTTATCATTTTCAAAGGTTACCGTATGACCCTTATCACATAATTGACTAATGCTAATAAGATTATGTTCTAGATTCTTAACTAACCATACGTCATCTATAGTAGTATGTAAAGTGTTACCAACAGTTCCAACCCCAATGATCTTAGCTTTAGTGTTGTCGGCGTAGGAGACATATCCTCCATCATAGGCTTTCACCGACACAAACTTGCTGATATCACCTGTCATATGGTGGGAACACCCACTGTCGAGATACCACTTGTTCTTTTTGCTGGATTTTCTTCTTTGTACCTGCATGAATTATTTCTTTTCTGAGGTGCCCAACTTCGATTGGGTCCTAAATGGTTAGTGGTAAAATAACTCCTGTTACACATGATATATCATCTGTCACAGACTGTGATCTCATAAATACAGGCGCGCCAGTGTTAGAACTTTGATTCTTAGGAATCTGCTTTGGCCTCCAGATATATCTAGTTTTATCAGCTTTCTAAGAAACAGTGGTTAGCATAATGACCGTGATGGCCGCATGAAAAACATTTAGGCTTCCTAATATCTTGTGAAGGTGCAGCGTGCTTAGGTGTTGTGGAATATCCTATCCCTGTATTTCCAACATGTCTAGGAAGATCAAGTATCGTGTTGAGATTAGGTTGTCCTACAAAAAGTCTAACATTTTTGTTTTCTTCTAAGAAATCCTTAAGGACGGACGTGTCTCTAGATATATTTTCTTGCTTCCCAAGCTTTTCGCAATTACAAAAGACTTTCTCTTCCTTAAGAATTTCTAGTTCGGCTTTCAGACGCTCATTTTCTAGATCCGTTTGATGCTTTTCTCTAGCTACGTCATCTCGTTGCCTAATCAGACTCTTTACTTGTGAGTTGAGCGACTTAATCCTTCTTTGTGCGTTTTGAATAATTTCAAACATCTCTTCCTTTTCATCTACTTCAGGAACTGAGGAAGCGTTATCATGAGATTCATCTTGCCTAGCATATAATTCATTTAGAAGGAAAATATTCTTAATAGTAGATGAATCTGATACCTGATCATCGTCATCGGCCATGTAGGCGAGATCCTCCTCCTCTTCACTTTCGGCCTCTTCCCAATTAGTGACCATGACTTTCTGCTTTTTCACCTTTTTGTCACCATTTTCCATCGGGCAGGCTGAGGCAAAGTGGCCTGGCTTGTTGCATTTGAAACATTTCTGCACGTTGTTCCCGGATGATGATATTCCCTTGTTCCTAGGCTGGAACTTAGAGTTTCCCTTGAACTTTCTTCTCATCCGAAACTTTTCAAACCTCCTGGTCAACATGGCGATTTGCTCCATTAGGTCCTCCTCAGTTTCTTCTTCACCTTCAGAATCATTTTCTTGTTCGGTGTTAAATGCAATGTTTGGTTGACTTCGGGCCGTTGGTTTCTCTTTGATGGAGATCTGAGTCATCTCGTAGGTGGTAAGAGATCCAATCAATTCTGACACGGAAAGTTCGTCCAAGTCCTTTGCTTCGTAGATGGCAGTTACTTTGGGATTCCATTCTCTTGGAAGAGATCTCAGTATTTTTCGTACTTTCTCACCGTCCGGTATTTTCTTTCCCAACGAAAACATTTGATTGATGATGTTCATGAATCTTGCGTACATATGGCTTATGGTCTCGTTGTCCTCCATTTTGAACAGCTCGTATTGGTGAGTTAAGAGGGCTATTCTTTCTTGTACAACTCGAGTGGTTCCCTCATGTGTGACTTGAAGCATCTCCCACATATCCTTGGCAGATTCGCATGAACTCACACGATTGTATTCTTCTCTTGTAAGCGCGCAGGCGATCATGTTCTTAGCTTTGGCATTCAAGGATATTCCTCGCTTGTCTGTTGCATCGTACTCGGAACCTTTCTTTGGAGTTCCATCCGCCTTCTTGGGATTGTAAGGTCCAGTCGTGATGATATCTCACAGGTCATAGTCAGTAGCAAGCAGGAATTCCTCATACGATTTTTCCATATAGCATAGTTTGTTCCATCGAAGAGTGGTGGCCTAGAATGGGATTGTCCTTATGCAAAAACATCAAAACTCGAAGAAGCCATTAGATCTTTAACTCAGGCTTGTTAGGCCCGTCGTTTGAGTAACCTGCTCTGATACCAACTGAAGATATAAATGTGCCTAAGAGGGGGGTGAATTAGGCTTATAAAATTTTATGCTTCTTTTCACAAATCCTTAGTGTGGTGACTTAGATATGCCTAATAATATTGTGACGAGTATGCCTGTTATATTCTAGTACCGTCGGATGTGTTTCGGGTCTGTCTCACAGTGATAACGAAATAACTGAAAAGTAAATGCGAGACATGATTTTTATAGAGGTTATATCCCCAACTGGGGTTTACTCCTCTCCTTGGGATTTGCTTCCCAAGAGTTTAACCAATCACTATAATGCACCGTAGCTGGATACAAAACTTATTGGTTATCCCAATACACAACCGAAACAAGTCGAACACTAGACACTACTAGGTTACCACACGCCGAGTTTCGTTCCTCGGAATCTCCTTGATCCCGACAGACACAGCTCGCTACAGAAGGGCCCCCGGACTTGTCCTCCCCTTCACGTGTGCGTAAACGTCGACCTTGCCTCCTTGGTATTGCTCACGTCCGAAGACAACACGTCCGAAGACAGAATATATGGCAGGGGATGATGGAATATCTGATGAATAACTCGCTCAGTGATGGATAGGCAAGTTAAAGTTCGGGTAGGCAGAAAGCTATCGCAAGTGAAAGGCTCAGGAATATCTTAGTATCTCTCTGCTCAAAAATCTCTCGTAGGCTTAGATTCGCAAATTCTCTGTTCTGTACTCTGTTCTTCGAAAGTCTAAAGTGCAGCTCATATAAATCCTTTTCTAATAGCACTTCACATGGAAAGTCATATCAAACAATAATCACCAAATCAAGCATAGTTTCCATGTAGCTTTCGAGTCAATCATACCATATAAATCATGCTTCTAATAAATCATCACAACGGTCATATAGCACATTAAAGCATGATTATATTCCATATAAAAACTCAATTTCGTTCTCAAGCATATTCAACCACTTTCGCATATATTTTCCATATCGGAACTTTACATAAGTGATTCCCTGCTATCAGTTCCTAGTAACGAGTCAATCCAGATTTACTTTCCAAGTATGGCACACAAGATAGCAAGGCATCAGCACGTTTTCCATGTACAGCTCATAGCATTTAATCAATATATTTACCATGTTTAGCACAAAAATCAGATCAGAGCTTACATAAATCGATTTATCACATCATGGCACAACTTTTCTTATTTCAGAGATATCACCCGTTATATCACATACCATATAAGATCACTTTATCCATAAGGTCAATCAAATCAAATCTTTCCTAAATATAATAATCCAATCAGCACAAGGAAAGATATCAATTTAATATTTCGCATTTAATTCAGTGCAAGGCAAGCAAGGATCGTACATATGATTTTCGTCCAGGAATAAACTGGTATCAACGGATATATTACTTTCCATATATAAACAGCATATTTTCCATATATAGCTCAGTAGGATATCTCATGCATTATTTCCATATATAGCACAGAATGATATATCCTACCTCATGGACTGTCTATAACATGCGATCACCTAGTTCCATCAAATTATCACAAAATCACACGCAATTCAAATATTCAACACTTTAACAATTTTCATCTCATTTGCAATGCATGGTTGAACATTATCATGAACTTAGACATTTTAGTTGTCTCAAATCGAATTGCTTATTTTATAGACCTAATGTCATTACAATTACATCGTTCATCAAAACTCTCTAACATATATGGACCAAAAAGGTCAACACTATCAAAACCTTGATTTGTAATCGTGTGAGATTATTGTGCTTATTCGTGAACGCGTGAGTATTCGTTTAAGCTTGAAATTATTTTAATTGATGAACGTAGTTTGATTAAATAGTTGCAAATGTTTCATTAATCTACGTGAGTCCATGGCTAATTGGAACTACAAATCCGTAATTGTTTTGTTTGTTTCAATAAGTAGCGGACTGATAAACGTATTTCAATACGTTTATCGTAGTTTCCAATTGGGTTATAATAGAGCTATAGCAATCATTTTATGCGTTTATTCGCCCTATTTACACTTATTTTGATATTGAAGGAGCTTAGGACGACTTTCGGGCGAAAAGGAGCGAAAACGAGGCAAAACGGAGCAAAAAGACGGAAACAGTCAAGTGTCACGGCCGTGACACCCAGTGCATCGGGCCGTGACAGGAGACAGAAGACTATATGGCGGAAGTCACGGCCGTGACACTTCTTGCATCAGGCCGTGACCCATTGCAGTAGCAACATTAGAAAATTCATATCTCTCAATCCAGATCTCGGATTGAGAATCTCTGTGGTCAGAATCAAGACTGACGAGTCTTCTATCTATGGTTAAAATGTCAGGTCAATCGGACATCGTTTACCCGTCCATCTGAGAGAAATACAAAACTGTCGCAATGCTGTTAAAAGTGTCACGGCCGTGACACTACTGCACGAGGCCGTGACGAATGGTAGTGAGCTCATTTTGTGCCCTGATGTAATACCCGTAAATATTTAATACGGGATTATGAATTAGTATGTGATGATGAAAATTGGAAATTCTGTTAGTTTAGTCAAAGGTAGGAAAAAAAATGGAATGAGAATACATATTATATAAAGCTATAAAAGAAAAATAAAATTAGTAAGATCTTATGCTTTCATATTGTGATACCCAAAAATGAGAATGCTCTGAATAATTAAGAAGTAATTCAGACCCTGAGTCTTGACCAAGTGTTAACTATTCCAACTTTTAAGTGACTTGACCTTGAGAGTAATTTTCGGTACCAATCATCCTTATCTACATCATGAAGTTTCCGTGTCATGCATTACACTTAGAATAGAAAGTCTTCGTGGCCCATACCATGTCATATATCTATCTATATGCAATACATAGAATAGAATAGATATAACTACATACACATACATATATATATAATAGATCAAAGGCTTAGAATACACGTGGTAGCCTTGGAATTATTGCTAAAAGTGACTAAGGAAAAGTTTTCTTAACCTAAGGGTAATCCACATCACCATCTATAAAGTTAGGCACCTAAGTTTCTATATAATACGATAGATATATAATATATATATATATATATATATTGAAAGAGAGAGAGACGTAATATGTTATAAGCAAAAACTCGTATAATAAGAAGGAGGAAGAACAGAACGAAGAAAAACTGGCTAACTTTGGAGGGTTAAGAGTCAAACAGCGAATATGATAGGTGAACTTTCATCCTACGACGCCTAATTGTAATTGTATTTAATATATTTTTTTTTGTATTACGTGAATTATGTGTTAGGTATAAAACTTGGGTTGTGGATTAGGTAAGTTGAATATGTTTCTGTGATCATGTGTGATTTTCGATAGTAGAGTTATGATTTATTACTAATTTTGACACTTGATTTAGACAGAGTATGTGATAGATTTCAGTTAATTATCTATTAGGTCTTGTTAAGCTCTCAAAGTTTTCGGATGTATATAGAAACCCATCTATAATCATATAGGGTGAATAGGGTGCTTAGACGTGTGCTAAATATAGCTATGTGTAAGAATTATTGGTAGTTCTGTGATTAATATAAGTGTTGAAGAAAATGTCTTTGAATTAAGTACATACGTGCGCTTATATATATGGGTGTGTGTGAAGTTTTCAGAAGGACTTCGGTATTTGTATTAAAAGAAGCTTTCGTGCCTGGTATGTTTAAGATGTGTTCAATATTTATGTATAAATGTTCTTGTATGATTTTGTGATAATCCTAGAAAGTTTCGAAACTTACCATATGTTTACTAGAGTAACATGCTTCGGTACTTATGTGACTATATATGTTGAAAGGAAATTTTATATAAAGTTTATGTGACTCTATATGTTTAGGTTTTAAAGTCCTGATTTTCAAATTTCCATGTTAGATAGAATCAGTGCTTATACAAATAGTTTTCGGTATTAGGGCTGTAGACATAATATTTTAAGAGTTGCAATATGTCACTGTCGACATAGTTTGCTAAGTATATAGTACTATTCGGTACTTCCATAATAATTTGTTTAATAGATGTTTTCGGTGCTTTACTATTTTTCTGGTATTTTATGTGTTTGGTAGTTAGTGAGTTTTTGGTATTTCCGGATTTTCGGAATTTTAGAGTTTTCGATAATTAGGATTTGGAAATTATGAAACTTATGTTCTTTAGCAAATATATTGACGTGATAATATTTTGTTGCTCAGAGTGTCGACCCGTTAGGAAATTTACCAGACTTCGCGACTAATTTTAGCAGGAGGACAGGTAGGTGGATCATCCATCTACAATACGTAAACACAATTATGTGTTTCTATGTGCTTAAATGATTTACGTGATTTATGTGTTATACATATTTTACGCACGTTTCATGTAGATCATGCTTTTATACGTTATCACGTTTATATGCATGAGATATGCATATCATATCACATGGGTGAGATATTTACACCGTGTTGAGACGGTTGATTTAAAATATTGTCGAGCGGGGTAGAATGAGAGTTTGTGATTTTTGTTGTTGACTCGTTGAGGAGTCGAGGTTGGTACTCGTATGACACCTGACGGCAGACAGGCGTGATCGATCTGTCTACTCGGGCGTGAACGTCTCGAGGTGCAAAACCGTCGTGATTTTATTTTTAGCGGAGGGAGCGACCTGACAGGGCAGTTGCGTGATCGTCAAAACGCTGTCGGCGTAGGCTACCGCTTACGGAAGAGCGGCCTAGCAGGGCAGTTGCGTGATCGTCAAAACGCTGCTAGTGTAAGCTTCCGTATGTTATTATTATGGGCGCGCGAGGTGTCGAGTCTGACCTAGGGCCCTGTGTTGTGTGTTTGATAGGATTGTGGGAAAAGAAAGAGTGAACATTGCATGTGAGATATTGGGATCGGGAATGAGCTTTCACGTGCATACATGCATTGTTATTCACCTACTGGGCAAATCGCTCAGTGTTTACGTGTTGTAGGTACTGAGTCTGACGCCGATGCGCGTCAAGACTGAGGCGGCTGGTGGCGGTGCTCCACGGACTTTTGAGGGCGGGGCGGTACATGGATGAAGACCTGTGGAGCGATAATAGGATTTTTGTTCTTTTGACATTTTTGGGGCTACGCCCGTTGTACAGATACTACTATGTAAAATAGTATTTTATTGTATTATATTATCTTTTAGGAAAAAGTTTTTAATTGACGGGCCTTCCGCGGCTTACGTTGCGGAAATCCGCCACTAACCTTAATTAGAAAACGAGGGACGTCACAGGTGGTATCAGAGCTTAGGCTTCAGATTCTGAAGACTGTCCATGTACGCCGCTCAAAAGCCTGGAGAACCAGCCTCACCTGTAAGTTTTAAGATTTGACGTGACTACTTGATTGTTGATTTGTGTTATATGTTTGGTGATTGCATTAAACTATGTTATTATGTGTAACTATGTGGCTTATGTGGAATTTTCGGGCATGAGTTATATTTTGAAAATCCTTGTGTCTGAACTTATATGTATGCGAAGGTGTCTGTACATATTTTTATCATGTGAAGACACGAAGGTTCCTAGAAGAGAATTGGGGTTCGAATAAACAGTATCATTTTTTTTATAGAAGTGGAAATTTCGGGTATTTGAGTTTTTGTCCTTTCTAGTTTAATCTCGGGCACTAAGCGTTAGTATTTAAAGGCACAATCTTGGGTAGCTTAACTTGTATGTGACCTAGCTTTGATTTTGGGTAGTTCAGTTTGATTTTCGAATAGAAAATAAACTTTTGTACCTTAGTTAATTTCGCCGAACTAGGTTTTGCCGAGTATTGATTTGATAGAATTTTCTGGTAAAGCTGGAATACTTTGAAGATAATCATTTAATTATAATACTGCATTTTTATTCAAGTACGCCAAGAGTGCGCAGCGGAAGCGTGGTAGAAATATGATTGGTATGCCTAGAGAACGCAGAAAATAGACTGATGGGTCTAGTCGTCGTAGAGCAGAACTCGAGCTCCCTACCATTGAATTTCGGGGACGAAATTCTTTTAAGGGGGGGAGATTGTAATACCCGTAAATATTTAATACGGGATTATGAATTAGTGTGTGATGATGAAAATTGGAAATTCTGTTAGTTTAGTCAAAGGTAGGAAAAAAAAATGGAATGCGAATACATATTATATAAAGCTATAAAAGAAAAATAAAATTAGTAAGATCTTATGCTTTCATATTGTGATACCCAAAAATGAGAATGCTCTGAATAATTAAGAAGTAATTCAGACCCTGAGTCTTGACCAAGTGTTAACTATTCCAACTTTTAAGTGACTTGACCTTGAGAGTAATTTTCGGTACCAATCATCCTTATCTACATCATGAAGTTTCCGTGTCATGCATTACACTTAGAATAGAAAGTCTTCGTGGCCCATACCATGTCATATATCTATCTATATGCAATACATAGAATAGAATAGATATAACTACATACACATACATATATATATAATAGATCAAAGGCTTAGAATACACGTGGTAGCCTTGGAATTATTGCTAAAAGTGACTAAGGAAAAGTTTTCTTAACCTAAGGGTAATCCACATCACCATCTATAAAGTTAGGCACCTAAGTTTCTATATAATACGATAGATATATATATAATATATATATATATATTGAAAGAGAGAGAGACGTAATATGTTATAAGCAAAAACTCGTATAATAAGAAGGAGGAAGAACAGAACGAAGAAAAACTGGCTAACTTTGGAGGGTTAAGAGTCAAACAGCGAATATGATAGGTGAACTTTCATCCTACGACGCCTAATTGTAATTGTATTTAATATATTTTTTTTGTATTACGTGAATTATGTGTTAGGTATAAAACTTGGGTTGTGGATTAGGTAAGTTGAATATGTTTCTGTGATCATGTGTGATTTTCGATAGTAGAGTTATGATTTATTACTAATTTTGACACTTGATTTAGACAGAGTATGTGATAGATTTCAGTTAATTATCTATTAGGTCTTGTTAAGCTCTCAAAGTTTTCGGATGTATATAGAAACCCATCTATAATCATATAGGGTGAATAGGGTGCTTAGACGTGTGCTAAATATAGCTATGTGTAAGAATTATTGGTAGTTCTGTGATTAATATAAGTGTTGAAGAAAATGTCTTTGAATTAAGTACATACGTGCGCTTATATATATGGGTGTGTGTGAAGTTTTCAGAAGGACTTCGGTATTTGTATTAAAAGAAGCTTTCGTGCCTGGTATGTTTAAGATGTGTTCAATATTTATGTATAAATGTTCTTGTATGATTTTGTGATAATCCTAGAAAGTTTCGAAACTTACCATATGTTTACTAGAGTAACATGCTTCGGTACTTATGTGACTATATATGTTGAAAGGAAATTTTATATAAAGTTTATGTGACTCTATATGTTTAGGTTTTAAAGTCCTGATTTTCAAATTGCCATGTTAGATAGAATCAGTGCTTATACAAATAGTTTTCGGTATTAGGGCTGTAGACATAATATTTTAAGAGTTGCAATATGTCACTGTCGACATAGTTTGCTAAGTATATAGTACTATTCGGTACTTCCATAATAATTTGTTTAATAGATGTTTCGGTGCTTTACTATTTTTCTGGTATTTTATGTGTTTGGTAGTTAGTGAGTTTTTGGTATTTCCGGATTTTCGGAATTTTAGAGTTTTCGATAATTAGGATTTGGAAATTATGAAACTTATGTTCTTTAGCAAATATATTGACGTGATAATATTTTGTTGCTCAGAGTGTCGACCCGTTAGGAAATTTACCAGACTTCGCGACTAATTTTAGCAGGAGGACAGGTAGGTGGATCATCCATCTACAATACGTAAACACAATTATGTGTTTCTATGTGCTTAAATGATTTACGTGATTTATGTGTTATACATATTTTACGCATGTTTCATGTAGATCATGCTTTTATACGTTATCACGTTTATATGCATGAGATATGCATATCATATCACATGGGTGAGATATTTACACTGTGTTGAGACGGTTGATTTAAAATATTGTCGAGCGGGGTAGAATGAGAGTTTGTGATTTTTGTTGTTGACTCGTTGAGGAGTCGAGGTTGGTACTCGTATGACACCTGACGGCAGACAGGCGTGATCGATCTGTCTACTCGGGCGTGAACGTCCCGAGGTGCAAAACCGTCGTGATTTTATTTTTAGCGGAGGGAGCGACCTGACAGGGCAGTTGCGTGATCGTCAAAACGCTGTCGGCGTAGGCTATCGCTTACGGAAGAGCGGCCTAGCAGGGCAGTTGCGTGATCGTCAAAACGCTGCTAGTGTAAGCTTCCGTATGTTATTATTATGGGCGCGCGAGGTGTCGAGTCTGACCTAGGGCCCTGTGTTGTGTGTTTGATAGGATTGTGGGAAAAGAAAGAGTGAACATTGCATGTGAGATATTGGGATCGGGAATGAGCTTTCACGTGCATACATGCATTGTTATTCACCTACTGGGCAAATCGCTCAGTGTTTACGTGTTGTAGGTACTGAGTCTGACGCCGATGCGCGTCAAGACTGAGGCGGCTGGTGGCGGTGCTCCACGGACTTTTGAGGGCGGGGCGGTACATGGATGAAGACCTGTGGAGCGATAATAGGATTTTTGTTCTTTTGACATTTTTGGGGCTACGCCCTTTGTACAGATACTACTATGTAAAATAGTATTTTATTGTATTATATTATCTTTTAGGAAAAAGTTTTTAATTGACGGGCCTTCCGCGGCTTACGTTGCGGAAATCCGCCACTAACCTTAATTAGAAAACGAGGGACGTCACACCCGACAGTGTCACGGCCGTGACATATCATGTCCCAGGCCGTGACACTTACGGAAATCAGTATAAAAGCCAAAATTCGACTCAGAAAGAGACATAACCTACCAGACTTCAACCCTAATCCATCTAGAGACGAAAAAGAGCATTGAAGAACAGGGAATTAGATCCCGGAGCGCAAGAAATGGATCAACGACGCAATCACACCGAATTGAACGTGGAACAAAGATTCATCCACGCTACCATCCCAGATTCAGCAATATATCAAGATCATGAGTCTTCCTTCCCTGTTTACTATTTCCTTCGTGTTTTTTCGTCAATTATGAGTAGCTAATTCCCTTATGTGTTTGGGAGTAGATGACCGCTAGCTTAATTCGTATTTAAGACATATGTTTATCGTGACTCATGTGTTTTGACTATTTATCGATCTATGAAATTGTTTCTTCGCTTTAATGTGTCTATGTGTTAAAGTGATTGTGTGGAAAATCGCTTAGGGCGACAGCTAAACAACGATTAGGCCGTTCATAGATTATAGGAATTGGGTATAGAGCGACAGGAAATATCCGATCCTCGCCGTTAAGTAATTATTGAATCTTAGATCCCCACGAACGTCTAGGGCGACAACAAATTCGGGAGTGGGTAGGAAATTACTGCGATCTAGTCTTAATCACGTAGGCCCGATATTTCATTGTCTTAGTCGATAATACCTAGTGGGATTCGAATCCCGAGCACATCTTTATCATCTGAAAGTACTCTTATCAGTTTAGGCGTGTTCTTTTAATCTCTAGTTGATTTAGGAGTGATCTGTTAGGTTAGTTCGTACAACAATCTGCGTATTTTATTTAGGCTAGATATCGAGTCGATAGGTTATTACTAGTAATCAGTCCATTCCTCGTGTTCGATACTCGTTTACTCACTTTACTGCACTACAAACGATAGGTCCACTGCCTATCGCACGTCGGTGATAGTAATTAGGTATTCGTTTTAATTGTCACTTGTCGCACTTGCAATTTATATTAGCACACCACGTGTCGATCACGGACAATATTCAACTTCTCTACCTTAGATATGTGTAAGTTATATTGTGCTTTATGCGATTTGATTGTAACAGACCAGCGTCGTTTATCGAGAGAGCGTCATCCGAGCGAGTTAGTCAATAATTGGGTCTCTTTTCTTTTTAATGCTGTCGGAGTCTTAAACCTTGCAGGCGTCACGGGGGTTATTTTTCGATTAGAAAAATAATTATAGAGCGTCTCTTAATTATTAAGAAACTAAGAAGAGATTGGTTGTTAGGCGTTCCTCGACAACTATAACCGATTATGTTTGTGTACATACGTTATTTAGGAATCAATGATCAATTATAAATCATGGTGGAGAACGATTATTTCAACTATTATTTATATTGTTAGTATGTATTTATTTTTCCTTCGTCTATCATTTAATTTCGTTTCTATTTGAACCGTAAAACAACAAATTCCCCCCTTAATAGTATTATTATTAGTATTATTGGTATTTATTATAGTAGATATTATCATTATTAGTATTATTATTTAGTATTATTATTATTAGTATTATTATTATTTTTTAATTATTATTATTTTTTAATTATTATTATCGAGGGAATTCTGAACTAGAAATAAATCAACCATTTTAGTTTGGCCGTTTACGACGCGACCAAACATCATATTTATAATTGTAATATTTACGAATTATTATTTAGAGTTTCACTGAGACCTATTATAAATAGATTTTTCAATGAAATTTCATCCTATTTTATCAAATTTAATGATTTCATACAAAAGTTCAATCACAAAACCAAAAGATTTTATTATTTTAGAGAGTTTATTAATTTATGGAGTAGTTTTTATAGAGATGTTTTTGTAGCAAGGTTTTAAAAAACGGACCGGACCTGCCGGTTCCAGCCGGAAACCCGGTCCGATTCCGGTCCAGTTTGAACTTATTAAAAAAAATAAGTAAAAAAGAAAATTACAGTATAACAAAAGTAAATGAATAAAGTTGTAGATCTTTCAGTATGGTCCATTGGTAAAGTCTTGGGTTTTTATCATTGTTGTAAAATACGTCCTAGGCCGCCGCCTAGGCGCTAATCGGCGCCAACCGTGGCGATTATGCTCAAATTGGCTAGGTTATTTGGCCCGCCTAGGCACCGAACAATCCAATTAGTCGGCGCGCGGGGAGAACTTGGGCGGCGCCTAGTCGCTCAGTATTTAAAAAAAAATTAATTAAAAGTTAAATATTAGGAAGATAAATATCAGTAGCAATCACTAAATCAAACACCAAACACGACAGTCGACACTCTCTTCTCCACCCTACCTTCCCTTTGCTTGCCTGCCCCCGTCGCCGCCTCCATCGCCGTCGCCGCGCCGCCGCCAGACGCCGTCGACCTCAGTCGCAGCTCGCAAACCATCCGCCTCTTCGATTAAGAGAATAAGAGCTAAGGTTAGCACCCTTAAGTACCTAAGAAATCCTCTGATATTCAATTGAGTCTTGGTATATTCTTCATAGTTTCCTCCTAATGGACGAGCCAGGAAAAAATTTGGATTGGGAAGCCGTAATTTTTCAATCCAATTAATTCCTTCCAATACAGTTCAACTTAATTTGTAGAAGAAATAATCGGTCGGCATATGAAGTTGTGTTTATTTTTTTGTCACTACCAAATACAGTAACACAGTTAGATTTATAAATTATTTGTGTTGTAAATGTAATCTGTGATGTTTATTTGACGTTGTTTGAAGTACGAAACGTTTGAGGACTATTTGATCGTAGTATGCATTTGGTATTAGTAAGATGCTTGCGAACTTGGTGTCTATGATATTGTGAGCGTTCCTCTTGATGTTAAACTTGTTATGAGTTATTTTCTACATATTTCCATCTATGATTGAGCTTTGAAGCAAGTGATATTTCAAGTGTTCAAATATTTCTACATTTTTGGCGCCGTTGTCGGGGAGTAGATTGATATTAAGAACACCGTCGTTCGGTACTTTAGCCACTTTATTTTTTGAATTTCCTTTTCAATTATTTGCTTTGTAAGTGTTTAAGTGGATTAAGTTAGTTATTCTTTCTTTGTTCACTCGTTTGCGTTTTTCCTAGTAATTATATTTGCTTTATTCCTTCGACTTGTCTATCTATTCTTTAGCTAATTTTGCTTCCTCTCATTAAAGGTATTATTCAACGGTGAATGACCCGAAGCCATCCATCGGGTCCCATCGTTGAAGTAGATCCAGATTTCGAGCGAAAGCTACGCAGACAACTCAGATATGATTCCGACGGCACGACCAGTAACTCCCAGGAATCTCTTGTAAGCTACTCAGAGGACATCTCTCAGGAGTCGGTAGGAAATTTTCGAGTAGAGACGTCGGTGGATAGCCGAGAGACAGAGGCAGATATGGAAGATCGCAGAGTGCCTATTCACCCTCCAGAGGAGGAGCAACAACTTCGAGCTGAAGCACTATTGGCTTCAGATGATCTTTCAGACGGCCCAATTCGAGGGAAACCCCGACGATGATCCATATTCACACTTGAAGGCCTTCTTGACAGTGAAAGACACCATCAAGATAAATGGAGTCTCGAGCAATGCAATCAAACTGGTGTTATTTCCCTTCTTGCTCAAGTTTAGGGCGAAGGAATGGCTGGATATGTTACCGCCCAGATCGATCACTATGTGGGAAGAGCTGCGAGCTGCATTCATCGGCCATTACTTCCCACTGTCAAAGGTGTTAAGGTTGAAGACTGAGATCTCTCTTTTTCACCAGAAGGACTTAGACTCTATAAGGTGTGAGAGAGATACAAGTCACTGTTGAAGAAATGCCCGCAACATGGGATGTCGAAGGCCGCCATGATCAACCGATTTCACGAGGGCCTCAACGATCAGACCGTTCAAATGCTAGATGGAGCCGCATGAGGAAGGCTCGTGAAGCTTAATGCCACAGACGTCTGGAATCTAATTGACGGCTATTCAAGAAATAGCTTCATGAGAGGAAATACGAGGATCAAGACTCCAAGAGTGTTTGGAGTGAGCGAGGAGACAGCCACAAATGCCAAGTTCGAGGCACTCCAGCAACAGATCGCGGCGACAAATTCCCATCTTCAGACGGTGATCAGCACATTACTTCCAAAGGTCGGGCAAGCACAACCCATGAATGCCGTTATGACCACTACACCACCTCAGAAGTCATGCATACCACGATGCAGGATTTGTGGTGCAGCCCATGAAACCTCAGATTGCCAACTCGGACAGCCACTGGAGCACGTGGATTACATGGGAAACTACCAAGGGCAGCGAGGTTTCCAACCTCGAGCACATCCTAATTTGGCGTATGGAAGTCAGAACCACCACGGGCAAGGACCACCAGGATTTCAGCCCAGACCGTCTGGTTTTAAAGGCGAACCACCACGACAGTATCCTAACGCATCCGCGGGGTCGGGGAGCGACGATATGAGGGAGATGAAGGATATGATGAAGACGCTCCTCACAAATTTCAGCAACACCGCTGCGGCTCACGAGAGTCGACTAACGAAGATGGAAGAGTATATGGAAGCCAACAACGTACGTGCTCAGAACACAGATGCATCGATTAAGAAGTTGGAGCAGCAAGTGGGCCAGTTAGCGAAGCAACTGGCGGGGCAAAATCAAGGATCACTCCCGAGCTACACAGAGCCTAATCCTAAGGAGTATTGCAACACGGTAACCCTGATAAGCGGGAGAAAATTGCAAGAAGTACCCGCCAAGTAGAATTCAAAGGAGATAGCTAATTTCGAGAGCCACGACGAGCTAGAAGTAGAGGAAAGCAAAGGCAACGATGTTGAGAAGGTCAAGGCTGACAAAGGAAATGCGCGACCATTCGTGAAGCCGTACCAGCCGAAGATTCCATATCCAGCTCGGTTGATGGAGGCCGAACCTGAAAAGAAGAAGGTCGAACCCGAAAAGAAGAAGACCGCGCCTGAAAAAGAAAAGGAGGAGAGGATTGCTCCAAGACCACCGGTCAATCCTTACACACCAAAGATTCCATATCCGGCTAGGTTAACAAGGGCGATGACTGATGACCCATTTGGTAAGTATCTAGAGGAACAACGGGCCAAGAAGGAAGTGAAGCCGGTAAATCGGGTCGAGGAAGAGAAAGTCGACAAGGAGATGGAGGTCGTGACTACGCCCTCTGTCAAGGCGTTTCAAGCGAAGAAGTATATTGTTCACGACGAGTTCGGTAAATTTCTTTCACTTTTCAAACAACTACATATTAACTTACTGCTCGTCGAAGTCCTTGCACAGATACCTCGATGTGTGAAATACCTCAAGGACTTACTGATCGCGTGCGTGTATATTTAAATAAGAGTTCGTGCAAGTACGTCAAGTAATAATTAAAACGAATATTATAACTAAAAAGGATGGTAAGGTAAAAGTTGGCCAATGTTGTTCATATGATGAACATGATAATATTATGATGAAGCCCTTGCCTAAAAGAAAGACTCAAAGTTCTAAGAGCCACTTTAGGTGTCATTAAGGAAAATATTAAGGAGGAGTGTTAGAATATTATATATATTATTAATATTTTCCTTAAGGACAATGATGATGTCTAATGTAGCCTTTTGTAAAGTCTTGAAGTGGCCATGCTCTTAGAAGTGTTAATTTAGAAAAGGTATGGTTAAGTTTGAATATTTGTCATGGGCATGGGCAACCTTACCTTACTTGGTTATAAGTTAAGGTGTGTTATGTATTGTTGATGTAATGAATGAATGAATGTATGGAAATGATGTCTTAAAGGCCTATGAGCGAAGATCAACGTGAGTCTCCTCTATATTGTTCCATTTCCATTCAAACTCACATACAATACAAGTAGAACCACTCAACATCGCATTCTTCTCTATTTTGTTCAAAGCTTCAACCAATCTTATGATCACAAACTCCAACATGGTATCAGAGCTATATTCTTGAGGGACTTGTGAGTTGTGAGGAAAAAATTACACCGTAGAAGAAAGCGAGAAGATGGCGAGCAACTCTCTAAGCATGGGGCCTCCGGTTTTCAATGGCGAAAATTATCACATATGGGCGATCAAGATGAAGGCGTACTTGAAAGCGCTATGCCTATGGAATGTGGTGGAAAATGATGAAGAACCACCGGCCTTACGAGCAAACCCGACGATCGCTCAAATGAAGAAGCACGAGGAAGACGGCGCCAAAAAACCAAGAGCTCTCACATGTATACACTCGGCTCTTTCCGATACGATCTTCACAAGAATCATGACTTGTGAAAATCCGAAAGAGGCTTGGGAGAAGTTGAAGGAAGAGTTTGAAGTAAGCGATCGTGTGAAGAGCATCAAACTCTTAACACTAAAAAGAGAGTTTGAAATGTTGAAGATGAAGGATGGAGACTCGGTGAAGGAGTATTCTTCCAAACTCTTAGACATCGTTAACAAAATAAGGTTGATAGGAGAAGACTTCAACGATGCAAAGGTGGTGGAAAAGATGATGATAAGTCTACCTACAAAATTTGAGGCGAAAATCTCGGCTATCGAAGAATCATGCGACCTCAAGACTCTATCCGTTGCCGAGCTCATTAGCAAGCTTCAAACTCAAGAGCAACGTGCAAATATGAGAGAAGAAGATGCCACCGAAGGAGCTTTTCCGGCCTTTAAAGCGAAGTTCAAAGGAAAACAACAAGTAAAAGATGGTACAACCCAAGATGAAGACAAGAATGATGAAGATCAAGGTGCTCAAAATTTCAAATACAAAGCAAAGCCATCCCGGTCATGCAAAATATGCTTCCGAAACAACCACGTTGAAAGTGATTGTTGGTACAAAGAAAAAGGCGCAATCCGATGCAACCATTGCAAGAAAATGGGGCATGTTGAAAGAAATTGTCGGCTAAAGAAACAAGCCAACATTCAACCACAACAAGCCAATGTTTCCGATGATCAAGAAGAAGCTAAAGAATACCTATTTATGGCGATGCCCGAAGCAAAAGATGAGCAAGCTTGGCCCATTGATAGCGGCTGCACGAGCCACATGTGTAAAGACGAAAGGATGTTTTCGAGCTTGAACAAATCCATTAAAAGTACGGTTCGATTCGGAGATGGAAAAGTCATTAAAGCCGAAGGAAAAGGTTCGATACCTGTCAACACGAAGCGAGGTACAAAGTATATTACCGATGTTCTCTTTGCTCCTCATTTAACTCGAAATCTCTTGAGCGTTGCAAGAATGGTTGAAAGAGGATACTTTCTTTTGTTTAAAGACAATGCATGTGTTGTCTATGATCCGAATGACGTGATGTTGGCGAAGGTGGCTATGGTTGAAAAATGTTTCTCCTTGAAGTTCAATGAGAAACATGAAGGTGCTCACTGTGTTTCCAACGGTGATGATGATTCACCTATCGTCTCATCTACGTCGAGAACGAAGCCTATGATGACGACGGATGAAAAATGCATGTATGCTAGGGTGGAAACTTCCTCGTTAAAAGTAACGAAGCATGATGAACGGGAACATGCGACGAAGGAGGAGATGGCGATGGACGGAAATTTTCAGTTTCGACATTTGGCTCTCAAGTCTAAATGAGGAGGAGCAAGCCGACGCCAAAACCTCTCGTTCAATATGCGAAATGTCCGAGTGATGATAAAGGCAAAAATCCCGCTGCAAATGAAGGAACGAAACATGTCGAAGTCATTCAACAAGCTAAAAAGGATGGTAAGGTAAAAGTTGGCCAATGTTGTTCATATGATGAACATGATAATATTATGATGAAGCCCTTGCCTAAAAGAAAGACTCAAAGTTCTAAGAGCCACTTTAGGTGTCATTAAGGAAAATATTAAGGAGGAGTGTTAGAATATTATATATATTATTAATATTTTCCTTAAGGACAATGATGATGTCTAATGTAGCCTTTTGTAAAGTCTTGAAGTGGCCATGCTCTTAGAAGTGTTAATTTAGAAAAGGTATGGTTAAGTTTGAATATTTTGTCAGGGGCATGGGCAACCTTACCTTACTTGGTTATAAGTTAAGGTGTGTTATGTATTGTTGATGTAATGAATGAATGAATGTATGGAAATGATGTCTTAAAGGCCTATGAGTGAAGAACGTGAGTCTCCTCTATATTGTTCCATTTCCATTCAAACTCACATACAATACAAGTAGAACCACTCAACATCGCATGCTTCTCTATTTTGTTCAAAGCTTCAACCAATCTTATGATCACAAACTCCAACATTTTAGCAGAGAGTTCGGTCCCCCTTTTATAGATGATGAAAATACAGACAATATCTTCCAATGTCAACTCAAAGGATGCTGTGAGAGATATTCTTCCTTGAGCCGTGAGCTTCTTGGAGGCGTAAGATTTTCTTCGATCTCTTCTTCGCTAATTTCCATCGATGTGTGCTTGTGGGACTTGCAGCTCAACCTTGTCGTTGATATCTCTCAATTTTATTTTTATATTCTCTTCTTTTATATATAACTTGGGCTTGGGCTTCTCTTTTGGGCTAAATTAATTCTTCGGCCCAATTGTTTTGGGCCGATTTTTGGTTGATGGTCTCAAGTTTATTTCGAGCCCAAATATTTCCGGTTGTAGTTCTTTTTTTTTTCGAATACCTGTCAAAAATCAAATATAAACGTTATACGTATGATATTTGAAGAAATTAAGCGTTTGCTTGCCCTCAAGCAAAGAAATAATAAGGCATAAAATTAATTTAAATCATGCAACATATCTTTCAGGAATGAAACATGTGATGAAATAATACAAGTAATGTCGGAAAACACATTTGAAGCTGACGTCTAACTACACAAATTCCTTGACAATATCAATCCAGATTCGTACCTCACAGGGATTCACTCAGATCACACAGTGTATAGGCTTAATATGTCTGTGAAATCTCTCTGTTCATGCACTAATCTAATCTCTACCATAAGCTAAAGTGATTCGTAATTCTACTACCACAAGTAATAAAGTGTGAATCGGAATGACTAACCGGGTTATAGCAAGGCTAAATATCCAAAATATTCAAGGGCTAAGCGCAAAAGGATGTGAGCTAGAGTCGAGTTGGAATCATGCCTTTGTCACGAATGCACCAATAAGTCGACCATCTGATTTCCACCACTTTTTTTCTTTTTTTTTTCTTTTTTTTTACCAAGCCTTTCTTCTTTCGACATCTCTACTTAGGGTATAAAAAATGTGCTCTAGAGAGTGAAAGATTATCAGAGGAAAGGTTCTTAGTAATTTCTCATTCAATTTTTTTTTTCCAGCTCTTTATTTCTCTCTTTTTTTTTTCAACTTTGGTGTTTGTCAGACATTTGACTAAATTGGGCACCGTGACTCCGTCATTCATCCTTCACTTACACTATCACTCTGATGGGGTTAAATTCTGAAGGCTTATTTAGGTCGGTAGCTATGAATATCGGATTTCGACAATAAAAGGCACAGGCTCAAAGTGGCTAACTACGATGATCAGGCGTGGTCAGAAACTTTGGCTATGGACTAATTCCTAATGCATTCCTCATTTTCACACATTGCCACCTTAAGCAGTTTCAGCACGTAATACACGAGCAAGTTCTAGAGAGACGTAAACTAGGCACGTTTCACACAACCAAAGAAATGAGCAAAAAGCTCATAGGCTCAAAATCTCACAAAAATCAGGTTATGTGTACGAATCTTTCATGTATCGCTAAGTTCATCATGCAAGAAAGAAATCGACTACGCACATGTATCCTAATTAGGGGTGAGGGCGGTGCGGTTTGGGCGGGTTTTATCGAAATTTCAACCCGACCCAATGTATTGCGGTTCTTGAAAATTTACCCCAAACCCGATCATAAAAATCTTAACCCGATACGTTGCGGTTTGCTTGTGTTGGGTTGGGTTGGGGCGGTTTTTGCGGTTTTTTCGATACTTTTTATCACGAGGAAAGATCCACTATAGTAAGTAATGTAAAAATACATATCATAAACTTGGATCAAAAATAAAATATTACATAGTATAATGTCATCTTAACAAGAAACAATAGTAACAAGCAAAAGTCGGATAACTCACATTCCCGAGAATAGGAAAAAACATTAGTACTTCAAATCAAAGGATTTTTTAAGTTGTGTGTGTTACAATCGAAGGCCCGAGCCTCCCTTCCAACCTCTTTGTACTAACTTAGTGGCTATTAATATTTTATCTAATTGGGCTTTCCTATTTCCATTTGGGTTTAGGGTTTAGGGTTATATATATATATATATATATATATATATATATAGAGGAATGATATGGTGCTCACCTTCTGTGAGCACCTTATATGGGCACCTGCTGATTTGGCACCAATTTTTGCCAAATCAGCATGCCAGTTCCACATCAATTGTGATGTGGCATTAATCAACACATTTTAGGTGTCATAGATCGACACATATGATGCTGATGTGGCATGTGTACGTCTTATGTGGCACTTATTGTGTGGCCTTGATATATACCACGTAAACATGCCACATCAGCATCATATGTGTCGATCTATGACACCTAAAATGTGTTGATTAATGCCACATCACAATTGATGTGGAACTGGCATGCTGATTTGGCACAAATCGGTGCCAAATCAGCAGGTGCCCATATAAGGTGCTCACATAAGGTGAGCATCATATAGAGGAATGATATGGTGCTCACCTTATGTGAGCACCTTATATGGGCACCTGCTGATTTGGCACCGATTTGTGCCAAATCAGCATGCCAGTTCCACATCAATTGTGATGTGGCATTAATCAACACATTTTAGGTGTCATAGATCGACACATATGATGCTGATGTGGCATGTTTACGTGGTATATATCAAGGCCACACAATAAGTGCCACATAAGACGTACACATGCCACATCAGCATCATATGTGTCGATCTATGACACCTAAAATGTGTTGATTAATGCCACATCACAATTGATGTGGAACTGGCATGCTGATTTGACACAAATCGGTGCCAAATCAGCAGGTGCCCATATAAGGTGCTCACATAAGGTGAGCACCATATCATTCCTCTATATTTATATATATATATATATATATATATTAATGCTTATATTTTATTAAGCCCCAGGCCTTTGGTTAAACTGTCACTAATTCAATTAATATAATCTGTCTATTGACCAATTATATCTCATATACAAAATAATTATTTTTTAAAAAATAATATAAAATTAAAAAAGATACTACCCACTGCCCAATGTTTTTTAAAAAAATAATATAAAAACTAAAAAAATCATTCACTATCTTTTCCTGCAAAATCAAAATTTGGTATGTAATTTTATATTTAAATTATAATTTACACTATGTATTTAAGATAAAATCAATATAGTATATGTATATGCACAGGCATTTGAGTATGCAGAATTACTAGTATATATTAATGCTTATGTCTTCCTAGCTAGACAATTTG
The DNA here is from genome assembly GCA_027422505.1 of Craterostigma plantagineum. Lineage (NCBI taxonomy): Eukaryota > Viridiplantae > Streptophyta > Magnoliopsida > Lamiales > Linderniaceae > Craterostigma > Craterostigma plantagineum. Next base: position 228,901 of record JAPQWV010000406.1, read on the forward strand.
AATTAACTATTGGTACAACTATTTTATGAAATATTTTATAAAACATACATAGTAAAATTATTTTCTTAGTATATGCGGTTGGGTGCGGTTTTATGCGGTTTAAAAAATACAAATCCAAACCCGACCGCAAAATATGTGGTTTTATATTCTAAAACCCAAACCAACCCATCGACTCGTTAACCCGACACTTGCGGTCTGGGTTGGGTTGGGTCGATTGGGTGGGGCGGTCCGACGGGTTAAATGCTCACCCCTAATCTACTCACAAAATTTCTACATGAAATCATCCTTTAGTAGATAAGAACCATGATTTTCGAAAAATATTTATGCCATATATATATATATATATATTTCAAATCTCGAAAAAATTTATGCCATGTTTTTTTTTTTTTAAATCACAGCATGCACATATAAATATGTTCGTATTATCAATTTCACAGAAATTTCCCTCCCCACACTTAAGATTTACGTTGCCCTCAACGTAACAAACATTGGAACACAAGGAAGAGGAAAATAAATAAATAAACGAACTTCCCTGAATAGTTCGATGTGAATGCTTTGCAAACGGTCCTTCCCCACACTTGAGATTTAGAATTTCCTTAGTGCAGAAATGTTTGGCATGATTCTGGTTGGCTTGGATAAGACTACGCATTGCATTATTTGTAGATGGCGTTACTCATGACATTTGACCTCACAAAATAGACTTAAAGAAAATAGGGCGTAAAAACAATTCATAGAAAATAGTAATAAGCATCTTAAGGGAAAATGGGACAACACGGATACTCATCTCGGAAAAATCACCAATCCCAACTTTTTTTTTTAAGTACGTGCGAAAACATAAATGTGATTTTGTTTTCTTTTTAGTTATTTTCTTTTTTTTCTGTTTATTTTACTTATTATTATTATATCTATATTTTTTTTACTAAGATTAACACGTAATCGACGAGCTTTTCGAGAACGATTGCGCGAGGAAAAATCTGATAATCGACAAAGGAAATATCACTTTCTCACGCGGCGTCAAATCTTCCAAGTCAAAAATTCGTCTGTATCATTTATTTGATTGCTGGGTTTGATAATGATATTTTTGTGCCCTTCATGCCTATAAATAGACATTGGTAGAATAACACAATAGCATCATTTACCATAAATCACACGTCTTCAGCACTCTTATTTTCGATATTTCTGGGTAGCTAGCCACTATGAATTGGGGACAGCAGCAAGGCCGTGAGAATGAGAGTGAAGAATATGCAAGGATTCGTCATAATTTAGATATGTTGTCTCTCTACCTTGCTATTCTTTTAGGTTTGTTTGGAGTTTTACTTGCTTTCGTGTGTTGGGTTATCACAAGGTGCACTTGTGTGTAACGCCCTTATGAAGCAAAAATAAACTATTGTTCTGTCTTTTGTGTTTTTCGCAGTTTTTAATTTGCTTTTGTGTTGGTCTTTCGCACGTTGTAATGGTATTGTAACCATCGTTTATGAAGTAAAACTATCGTATCTATCTCGTCTCTAAACCCTGCGTTGTAACCATCCTCAATTTTCGAAATAAATTGACTATTTTTAAAATTTTAATGTTGCTATTATTATTATTGTTGTTTAATTTAATATATAGTTTGAGATTTTGAAGATATATTTTATTTATTTATTTATTTTTTAAATAATGCCTAAAACATAAATAAAAATACCTGGGTTGCCTCCCAAGAAGCGCTTCTTTAACGTCGTGAGCCGGACGTACCCTTTTTCGTTCTACGATAGCTTGAAATCGAGGTACATGACCTCCGTTGTGCCTGTGTCTGCTTCTCCTCCGTAATAATGCTTCAGTCGATGGCCATTAACCTTGAAATTTCCCTGCTCAACATTTGAAATTTCGACAGTACCATAGGGAAAAACACGAGTAACTGTAAAAGGTCCAGACCAACGAGATCGTAGCTTTCCAGGAAAAAGTCTTAGTTGAGAATTGAAAAGGAGGACTTGATCCCCCTCTTGAAATTCTCTATGTTGCTTGATCTTCTTATCGTGATACGCCTTTGAGCGTTCCTTATACATTTTTGCATTGTCGTATGCTGATCGACACGTCGTGTGTGAATGAAAAGTGCGACAAGTAATAATTAAAACGAATACCTAATTACTATCACCGACGTGCGATAGGCAGTGGACCTATCGTTTGTAGTGCAGTAAAGTGAGTAAACGAGTATCGAACACAAGGAATAAATCAAGTACTAGTAGTGACCTATCGACTCGATATTTAGCCTAAACAAAATACGCAGATTGTTTTATGACTTAACCTAACAGATTACTTCTAACTCAACTAGAGATTCAAATAACACGCTTAAAACTGATACGAAGCTTCAGATAATAAAGATGTGCTCGGGATTCGAATCCCGCTAGGTGTTATCGACTAAGACAATAAAATCGTTCCTACGTGATCTTGACTAGATCGCAGTAATTATCCTACCCGCTCGCGAGTTTGCTGTCGCCCTAAACGCTCGCGGGGATCTAAGATTCAGTAATTACTAACAGCGAGGGTCGAGTATTTGCTTTCGCCCTATACTCGATTCCTATCTTCTACGAACGGCCTAAACGTTATTTAGCTGTCGCCCTAAACGTTTTTCCATACGATTACTTTAACACATAGACATATTAAAGCAACGAAACAAATTCATAGAATGATAAATAGTCAAAACACATAGTCACGATAATTATAAATCTTAACTACGAAACATCCTAGCGTTCATCTAATCCCAAACACAAAGGGGAATTAGCTACGCATAATAGACGGGAAAACAATGAAAGAAATAAGGAATAAAGGCGAAGAATTCATATTCTTGATATCGGGATGATCTGCGATGAAAGCGTCGATGATTCTTCGTTCTTCGTTCAATTGGGCGTGATTTCGTCGATGATCCGTCTCTTGCGCTCCGGGACGCAATTCTGCGTTCTTATGTGCTATTTTTCATCTCTAGAGGGATTAGGGTTGATCTCTGGTCGGTTTTTTTTCCTTTCTGGGTCGAATTTGGGCTTTTTATAGTGAAATTCGACACTGTCACGGCCTGGGACAAGACAGGTCACGGCCGTGACACTCTCTGGGTCGAATTTGGGCTCACTGCCGCTCGTCACGGCCTGGTGCAGCAGTGTCACGGCCGTGACCCCCTCAACAGCTTTGCGGCAGTTTCGTATTTCTCTCGGATGGAGGGGTAAACGATGTCCGATTGACCTGAAATTTTAACCATAGATAGAAGACTCGCCAATATTGATTCTGACCAAAGGGATTCTCAATCCGAGATCTGGATTGAGAGATATGAATTTTCTAATGCTGCTGCTGCTATGGGTCACGGCCTGGTGCAAGAAGTGTCACGGCCGTGACCATCTTCAGTCTAACTCTCTGCCAAGTGTCACGGCCAGGTGCACTATGTGTCACGGCCGTGACCTTCACCAGTTTTCATCGTTTTCGCGCCGTTTTGCCTCGTTTTCGCTCCTTTAAGCCCGAAACTTGTCCTAAAGCCTTATAATACCAAAACAAGCACAAATAGGATTAATAAGTGCGTAAAATGACTACGAAAACTCTATTATGAGCCAATTAAATACTATGATAAACGTACTACGATACGTTTATCAAACCTCCCCACACTTAAGCATTTGCTTGTCCTCAAGTAAATTAGAAGTCAGAGAAGGCACAAATCAAGATAACGGCACGATTGTTCGCAATTTATCATCAAAGCTAGAAAGCACGAAACAGAATCAAGCGAGCAATCATGGACATCACACTAATGACTTGCACTTGTCGACCTAAACTTCATTCACACTGCCAATCGAGCCTCATACCTCACAGGGATTCGCTCAAAATCACTCAGTGTATAGGCTAACATATAGTGAATCGCTCAATTCGTGCACTAGTCTCACCCCTACCATAAACTTGCAAGTTAATCGCATCTCGACTATTCAAAGTGGCAAGTTATTCGGGAAACGGGTCGAATAATCATGAAGCGATAAGCATAAATAATGAACACTTAATCTTAGAGCTAGGACACGTGATCGAAAATTATCAAAGAATACATCATGATCAAACAGACAGTCACACGTCCCAACATAAGACTCGACGTTCTCGCTCCAAAATCCTAGACTTTTCTGCTCGACCCTCTCAACTCAGTTCCCTTTCATTTTCTGCCCTTTCACCTTAGTTACGCTCTACTTTTGTGCACTGCCCTTATTCCCTAAAAACATCAAGGTTCGGCTTTTGTCGCAAAGAATACATCGTCACAGCGAATGCCGTGTACCTAGGGATACTTATTACCAAAACCTATATCTTGCCAAAGGGTTATGGGCAGGCTTATGCAAGGGATCGGGTCATTTCAGAAAACGGTCAAGTAAGGGACGAGTCATTTCACGAATAGCAGAGAAGAACATCAAATCATACACTGAAACAGTAACTCTCAAGTTCGACTTCTGCTCTATTCTAGTCAACTCGGGTTTATATAATCTCTAGAGGCTTATTCGGGTCAGTAGCTTTTATAATTCACGAGGTAAGCAAACAAATAGGCTCAGGCTCAAAGTGGCTAACTAAGGGGCTTAGTCATGGTAAGAAAAATTTGGCCCTGGACTTGATTCCTAATGCCCTCATCATTTTCACACTCGCACACCAAAACGGTTTCAACACGCATCAGACAGGCCAGTTCTAGAGAGATATAGACTAGGCACATCACACAACCAAGAAAAAAATAGCGTAAGCTCGCCAGGCTCAAACTCTCACACGAAATAGGGTTATGTGTACGAATCTCTTTAAACAGTGCTGTATCTATTCAGGCAGACATGTTTCGATCGGTCATGCATATCCTAATTGCTCACAAGAATTCATAATAATGCAGACTAACTCGAGATAATGCGCAAAAATCGTGCCTGAATTCAATAATCCATGCCTTTCAACGAAATTTATAGCTCACAGACACGTCATAAAAAATTAAAATTTTCACGTAAGTTTTCAACCTAAATTCCCCTCCCCACACTTAAGTCGTACGTTGTCCTCAACGTAAAATTTGAATAAACGAAAGGGAAAAGTAGGTGTAAGAGAACGAAACTTCCCTGACGAAAAATGTTGACGTGGTCGTGACTAAACGCGTGATGGTTGTCGTATCGTGACTCGTGATGCCTGACATGACTAAAAGGAAAACTAAACGTAACAGAAAAAAAAAACATGAATGATAATAATGATAGACATAATAAAAAAATACTAGATAGATAAAACCTGGGTTGCCTCCCAAGAAGCGCTTCCTTTACCGTCTTTAGCCGGACGTGCTTTCGTTCGCTTAGGGTGGCTGGAAGTCGAGGTACAGCATCTCTTTTTTGCTTAAGTTTCCCTCGCCTGCATCCATACCCTGGAGGTGTCGCCTTTCACCGGGCAGCGGTTTCAACTCTAGTGGCGGTCGCTCCTCGACTGGGCTCTTGTCCTTAACTTCTTCGATGCTCTCGTCGATGACTATGATGGGTTCGTCGATCTCCTCCCCACACTTATCGAATGCCATAATCATGTGCCTATCATGCTCGCTGACCTGTGATAGACCTTGCACGGAAAAGAGAAAATCGTGCTCAAAGGCATCTAAGAAATAGCATTTATCATCTTGCTCGTTGCTCTTTTTCATCGAGTCACTCATACTGAATGTAACTTTTTCACCGTCTACTGTCAAGGTTAATGTTCCATTCCTAACATCTATCATGGTCTCGCCTGTAGCTAAGAATGGTCTACCTAGAATTAATGGAACATTTTCATCCTCGTCCATGTCTAAGATCACAAAATCAGCAGGGATAACGAACTTATCGACCTTAACTAGAATATCCTCGATAACACCTAAGGGGTATTTTAACGATCTATCAGCTAATTGAATACTCATCCTAGTGGATCGTGGTTCACCTAATCCTAAGCGCTTAAACATGGAGTACGGCATTAAATTTATACTAGTAAAACTAAAGCATGCTCAACAACTAAATCAGACATCAGACAAGGAATAGTAAAACTCCCTGGGTCCTTGAGTTTTTTCGGTATCTTGCTCTGGAGTATCGCCGAGCACTCTCCTCGTAGGTATACCGTGGAGACGTGTTCGAGCTTCCGTCGATTCGTCAGCAAGTCCTTCAGGAACTTAACGAAACTGGGCATCTGCGCAATAGCTTCAACAAACGGTAAGTTAATATGTAATTCTTTGCACATACCCATGAATCTGCCAATTAGCGCTACTTCTTTGTCCTTCTTCAACCGTGTTGGATAGGGAATCTTTGGCTGGTACGGCATCACTAGTGGTCGCTCGTTCTCCTTCGCTTTTTCTATTTCGGGTGTAGCCTCCTCCTTTTTAGGTCGAACCTTCTCTATTTCAGGTGCAGCTCCCCTCAACCGAGCTGGATATGGGATCTTTGGTTGATATGGCTTCACGAATGGTCGCGTCTTTCTCTCGTCATCCTTGACCTTCTCGACTCCGTCGCCCTTACTTTCCTCCACTTCTGGCTCGTCGTGGCCCTCGAAATCCACTTTCTCCTTTAAGTTCTGCTTGGTAGGAGCTTCTTGTAATCCTATCCCGCTTCTCAGGATTACCGCATTGCAATACTCCTTGGGGTTTGTCTCGGTGTAGCTCGGGAGTGATCCTTGATTTCGCCCCGCCATTTGCTTTGCTAATTGCCCCACTTGTTGCTCCAACCTCTTGATCGAGGCGTCTGTATTCTGAGCACGGATGTCATTCGCCTCCATGTACTCCTCCATCTTTGTCATTCGGCTTTCGTGGGCTGCGGTGGTGCTACTGAAATTCGTGAGAAGTGCCTTCATCATGTCCTTCATCTCCCTCATGTCGTCGGATCCTCCTGCGGGCGCGTTCTGGTACTGTCGTGGTGGCCCATTTTGGAATCCGGACGGTCGGGGCTGAAATCCTGACGGTCCTTGGCCCTGATGGTTCTGATTCTCGTACGCCAGGTTTGGATGTGCTCGGGGCTGAAAACTTCGCTGGCCGCCTTGGTAATTTCCCATATAATCTACGTGTTCCAGCGGCTGCCCAAGTTGGCAATCTGAGGTCTTGTGGGCTGAGCCGCAAATCCCGCATAATGGTACGTAAGGCGTGTGCTGTGTCGGTATGGTGGTGGCTACGGCGTTCACGGGCTGCACCTGCCCAGACTTGGGAAGTAATGCGCCAATCACTGTCTGCAACTGGGAGTTCGTCGAGGCGAGTTGTTGCTGGAGCGCCTCAATCTTAGCGTTAGTGGCCGTCTCCTCGCTAACTCCAAATACACCGGGCGTCTTCATCCTGGTATTGCCCCTCATGAAGCTATTCCTCGAATAGTCCTCGATTAAATTCCACGCGTCGGTGGCATTAAGCTTCACGAGTCCTCCTCCTGCGGCTCCGTCTAACATATGAACAGTCTGATCGTTGAGCCCCTCATGGAATCGGTTGATCTGGGCTGCCTTCGACATCCCGTGCTGCGGGCACCTTTTCAGTAGCGCCTTATATCGTTCCCACACCTCGTAGAGGTTTTCTGAGTCCTTCTGATGGAATAGAGATATCTCTGTCTTTAACCTTAGCACCTTCGAGAGTGGGAAATAATGGTTGATGAAAGCGGCTCGCATCTCCTCCCACGTAGTGATCGATCTGGGAGGCAACATATCCAACCAGTCCTTCGCCCTGAACTTGAGCGAGAACGGAAATAGCATAAGCTTAATTGCGTCTCCCGGGACCCCGTTTATCTTGATGGTATCGGTCACCGTCAAGAATGCCTTCAGGTGGGAATAGGGGTCGTCGGGATTGCCCTCAAACTGGGCCGTCTGGAAAATCATCTGAAGCCAGGAGTGCTTCAGTTCGAAGTTGTTGTTCTCTATCGGCGGGATGACGATCGCCGATTCAGTACCGCCTAGCGCGGCATTTTTGAGGAGGTCTTGAAGTGTTGGCTCCTCCTCCGGAATGTTGTGGACGGGCACTCGGTGGTCCGCCATGTCTACTTCTGTATTAGGACTATCTACGGTGGTCTCTGCACGTGAGTTTTGGGTGGATTCCTGCGAACTATCCTCTGAATAGCTAACTAAGTGGTCCTGAGAGCTAGTGGATGCTCCTTCGGTATCGTACTTCAGTTTCCTTCGTAACTTCCGCTCGAAATCCGGGTCTGCGTCAACGATGGGACCCGATGGATGGCTTCGGGTCATTCACCGCTGAATCGTGCCTTCAATATGGGAAAACAAAAGAAATTAGCAAAGGAATAATAAAAACGTCGAAAAGATTACGATAGTACTAATGACGCAGGAAACAAATAACGCAAATAACACAAATAACGCAAATAGTAATAGCAAATAAAGATGTCAAATAAAAGTGGCTAAATTACCGAACTACGGCGTTCCTAATATCAATCTACTCCCCGGCAACGGCGCCAAAACTTGATCGACACGTCGTGTAATGAAAAGTGCGACAAGTAATAATTAAAACGAATACCTAATTACTATCACCGACGTGCGATAGGCAGTGGACCTATCGTTTGTAGTGCAGTAAAGTGAGTAAACGAGTATCGAACACAAGGAATAAATCAAGTACTAGTAGTGACCTATCGACTCGATATTTAGCCTAAACAAAATACGCAGATTGTTTTATGACTTAACCTAACAGATTACTTCTAACTCAACTAGAGATTCAAATAACACGCTTAAAACTGATACGAAGCTTCAGATAATAAAGATGTGCTCGGGATTCGAATCCCGCTAGGTGTTATCGACTAAGACAATAAAATCGTTCCTACGTGATCTTGACTAGATCGCAGTAATTATCCTACCCGCTCGCGAGTTTGCTGTCGCCCTAAACGCTCGCGGGGATCTAAGATTCAGTAATTACTAACAGCGAGGGTCGAGTATTTGCTTTCGCCCTATACTCGATTCCTATCTTCTACGAACGGCCTAAACGTTATTTAGCTGTCGCCCTAAACGTTTTTCCATACGATTACTTTAACACATAGACATATTAAAGCAACGAAACAAATTCATAGAATGATAAATAGTCAAAACACATAGTCACGATAATTATAAATCTTAACTACGAAACATCCTAGCGTTCATCTAATCCCAAACACAAAGGGGAATTAGCTACGCATAATAGACGGGAAAACAATGAAAGAAATAAGGAATAAAGGCGAAGAATTCATATTCTTGATATCGGGATGATCTGCGATGAAAGCGTCGATGATTCTTCGTTCTTCGTTCAATTGGGCGTGATTTCGTCGATGATCCGTCTCTTGCGCTCCGGGACGCAATTCTGCGTTCTTATGTGCTATTTTTCATCTCTAGAGGGATTAGGGTTGATCTCTGGTCGGTTTTTTTCCTTTCTGGGTCGAATTTGGGCTTTTTATAGTGAAATTCGACACTGTCACGGCCTGGGACAAGACAGGTCACGGCCGTGACACTCTCTGGGTCGAATTTGGGCTCACTGCCGCTCGTCACGGCCTGGTGCAGCAGTGTCACGGCCGTGACCCCCTCAACAGCTTTGCGGCAGTTTCGTATTTCTCTCGGATGGAGGGGTAAACGATGTCCGATTGACCTGAAATTTTAACCATAGATAGAAGACTCGCCAATCTTGATTCTGACCAAAGGGATTCTCAATCCGAGATCTGGATTGAGAGATATGAATTTTCTAATGCTGCTGCTGCTATGGGTCACGGCCTGGTGCAAGAAGTGTCACGGCCGTGACCATCTTCAGTCTAACTCTCTGCCAAGTGTCACGGCCAGGTGCACTATGTGTCACGGCCGTGACCTTCACCAGTTTTCATCGTTTTCGCGCCGTTTTGCCTCGTTTTCGCTCCTTTAAGCCCGAAACTTGTCCTAAAGCCTTATAATACCAAAACAAGCACAAATAGGATTAATAAGTGCGTAAAATGACTACGAAAACTCTATTATGAGCCAATTAAATACTATGATAAACGTACTACGATACGTTTATCATATGCCGACAAACGCCATTCATCAACCTCATTGATCTGGAGCTTACGTTTTTCACCGGCTTGCACCAAATCGAGGTTTAAAGACTTTATCGCCCAGTAGGCTTTGTGTTCTAGTTCGACAGGAAGGTGACATGCCTTTCCGTAAACTAGTCGATATGGGGTAGTGCCTATTGGTGTCTTATATGCAGTCCTATAGGCCCAAAGTGCATCGTTAAGCTTATTCGTCCATTCTCGACGATTCCCATCTATGGTTTCTCTAGAATGCGCTTCAACTCACGGTTCACTACTTCTACTTGACCACTTGATTGTGGGTGATAAGGAGTAGAAATGCTATGCTTAACACCATATCTTTCTAATGTACGTGCGAATTGGGTGTTGCAAAAATGAGTACCCCTATCACTAATAATGCATTTAGGTGAACCGAACCGTGAAAACAATGCTCGTAGAAATCTAACAACAACTCTAGCATCGTTCGTGGATAAAGCTTGCGCTTCCGCCCACTTGGATACATAGTCAACAGCCACAATTATATATTTGTTGTTGTACGAACTTGGAAATGGACCCATAAAATCTATGCCCCAAACATCGAACACTTCGCAAACTAAAATAAAATTCTGAGGCATTTCATCGCGTTTAGAAATGTTACCTGCTCGTTGACATTGGTCACATGTGTTGACGTACATATTAGCGTCCTTAAAAATCGTTGGCCAATAGAAGCCACATTCAAGTACCTTTTGGGCGGTTCGATTAGCTGCATAATGCCCTCCGGTTGGTCCGCCATGGCAATGCTCAATAATTTTCATTGTTTCGGGAAATGCAACGCACCTTCGTATTACTTGGTCTGCACATCTCCTGAAAAGATAAGGATCTTCCCAAAAGTAGTACTTCAAATCAGAAAAGAATTTCTTCTTTTGCTAACTCGTGTACTCTTTAGGTAAAATCCTCGCAACAAGATAGTTAGCTAAATCTGCAAACCAATGGGTTCCTTCGCTTACTGTTCGTATGGCGTATAAATGCTCGTCTGGGAACGTATCAACGATTGCCCTTCTGTCGGTATCTTGTATTTCATGCTCCTCTAGTCGAGAGAGATGGTCCGCAACAACGTTCTCTGCACCTTTCTTGTCCCGAATCTCGATGTCGAACTCTTGAAGGAGTAGAATCCATCTAATGAGTCGAGGCTTTGCATCTGGCTTCGCTAGCAAATACTTAAGTGCAGAATGGTCAGTAAAAACAATAACTTTCGTTAAAATAAGGTATGACCTGAATTTATCGAAGGCAAACACGACAGCTAAAAGTTCCTTTTCCGTGGTCGTGTAGTTGGTTTGAGCTGCGTCGAGCGTCTTACTAGCGTAGTAAATTGGCCTAAAATGATTCTCTTTGCGTTGCCCTGGCACGGCTCCCACTGCGTAATCACTAGCATCGCACATTGTTCAAAGGGCAACCCCCAATCGGGGGCGACCATAATAGGTGCTGTGATAAGTCGCTCCTTAAGTAAATTAAACGCATGCAAGCACTCATTATTAAAGTCAAATGGAGCATCTTTTTCGAGTAATCTAGTCATAGGTCGTGCAATCTTAGAAAAATCCTTAATAAATCGACGATAAAAACCAGCATGACCTAGAAAACTCCTAATTGACTTCACATTCGAGGGAACGAGCAACTTTTCTATAGTTTCTAACTTAGCTCGGTCCACTTCGATTCCTTTGGAGGAAATCTTATGGCCAAGAACTATGCCCTCTCGAACCATAAAGTGACACTTTTCCCAATTAAGTGCTAAGTTCGTATCCTCGCAACGTGCGAGTACGAGCTTCAGATTAGAAAGGCACATATCAAACGACGAACCAAAAACAGAAAAATCATCCATAAACACCTCCATTACCTCACCTACCAACTCGTCAAATATCGCCATCATACATCGCTGGAAGGTGGTTGGGGCATTGCATAGACCGAATGGCATCCTCCGGTACGCAAACGTACCGAACGGACAGGTGAATGTGGTCTTCTCTTGGTCTTCAGGCGCAATAGGAATCTGCAGGTATCCTGATAAACCATCAAGAAAGCAATAAAATGAATGACCAGATAATTTTTCTAACATTTGGTCAATGAATGGTAAAGGGAAATGGTCCTTTCTCGTGGCGTCGTTCAACTTTCTGTAGTCAATGCAAACACGCCACCCGGTCACAGTTCTCGTTGGAATCAATTCGTTCTTATCGTTAGTGACGATCGTCATTCCTCCCTTCTTCGGGACCACTTGGACTGGACTTACCCAAGCGCTATCTGAGATAGGGCAAATCATCCCTGCATCTAGCAACTTAATAACCTCCTTCTTAACGACGTCCTTCATATTGGGATTGAGTCGCCTTTGACGTTGGGCGACTAGCTTAAACTCGTCCTCCATCAGGATCTTGTGCGTACAGTAGCTCGGACTGATCCCTCTGATGTCGGATATCTTCCATGCTATTGCCTTCTTGTGGGCTCTCAACACGTCCAAGAGCTGGTCCTTCTGTCCGTCGTCGAGGCTCGATGAGATGATGACCGGTAGCCCTCCGTTGCTGCCAAGAAACGCATACTCGAGGTGGTCGGGTAGCGGCTTCAATTCCAGGATCGGTGGCTCCTCGAACGAGCTCTTTTCCTTATCTTCTTCGCTACTCTCGTCGATCGCTATGATGGGCTCGTCGACTTCTTCCCCACACTCGTCGATTGCCGAAATTTGCTGTGTATCCTGCTCGATTGCCGAAAAAATCATGCTCAAAAGCGTCTAAGTAATAGCACTTATCGTCAAGCTCATTACTCTTCTTCATCGATTCAGCCATATTGAACGTAACTTTCTCACCATCTACCGTCAAAGTTAACGTCCCATTTCTAACATCTATCATAGTCTCACCGGTAGCTAAAAATGGTCTACCTAGGATCAATGGAACGTTATCATCCTCCTCCATATCTAAGATAACAAAATCGGCGGGAATCACGAATTTACCTACCTTAACTAGGACATCCTCAATAACTCCTCTAGGGTATTTTAACGAACGATCTGCTAATTGAAGGCTCATCCTAGTGGGTCGTGGTTCACCTAGTCCTAAGCGTTTAAACATGGAATACGGCATTAAATTTATGCTAGCTCCTAGGTCAGCTAAAGCACGTTCAACAACTAAATCTCCTATAAGGCAGGGAATCGTAAAACTCCCTGGGTCTTTGAGCTTCTTCGGCATCTTGATCTGAAGTATCGCCGAGCATTCTCCTCGTAGACATACCGTGGAAACATGTTCGAGCTTCCTTCTGTTCGTCAATAGGTCCTTCAAAAACTTGGCGAAGCTGGGCATCTGCGTAATAGCTTCAACAAATGGTAAGTTAATATGTAATTCTTTACACATGTTCATAAATTTACCGAACTGCGCCTCGTCTCTGTCTTTCTTCAGCCGAGCTAGGTAGGGGATCTTTGGCTGGTATGGCTTTACCGGTGGTCGCTCGATCTCCTTTTCCTTTCCTTTCTCAGGCTCAACCTTCTCCTTTTCAGCCTCGTTCTTCTCGACATCGTCGTCTCTGCTTGCTTTCACTTCTGGCTCGTCGTGGGCCTCAATGTCAGCATTCTCCTTTGATTTCTTTTTGAAGAGCACTTCTTGCAGTTCTCTCCCATTCCTCAGTGTTACTGCCTTGCAATACTCCTTTGGGTTTGGCTCAGTGTAGCTTGGGAGTGATCCTTGGTTTCGCCCCGCCAATTGCTTTGCCATCTGGCCCACTTGTTGTTCCAACTTCTTAATCGAGGCATCTGTGTTCTGAGCACGTACGTTGTTGGCTTCCATATATTCCTCCATCTTTGTCATTCGACTCACGTGGGCTTGAGTGGTGTTGTTGAAGTTCGTGAGTAGTGCCTTCATCATATCCTTCATCTCCCCCATGTCATTGGATCCCGACCCCGAGGATACATTCTGATACCGATGTGGTGCTCCGGCTTGGAAACCAGAAGGTCCGGGTTGGAATCCCGGTGGTCCTTGCCCATGGTGGTTTTGATTCCCATACGTCAGATTGGGATGCGCTCAAGGCTGGTAACTCCGCTGGCCTTGGTAATTCCCCATGTAGTCCACGTGCTCCAGTGATTGTCCGACTTGGCACTCTGAGGTCTCGTGAGCTGCGCCACAAATCCCGCATTGTGGTATGTATGTTTTACGCTGTGGTGGCGTGGTGGCTGTGGGTGTCGTCACGGCATTCACAGGTTGTGCTTGCCCGGCCTTTGGCAGTAGTGCGCTAATCACCGTCTGAAGTTGAGAGTTGGTTGCTGCGATCTGTTGCTGGAGCGCCTCGAACTTGGCATTTGTGGCCGTCTCCTCGCTTACCCCAAACGCTCCTGGAGTCTTTATCCTCGTATTGCCTCTCATGAAGCTGTTCCTTGAGTAGCCTTCGATTAGATTCCAGGCGTCTGTGGCATTGAGCTTCACAAGCCCTCCTCCCGCGGCTCCGTCTAGCATATGAACAGTTTGATCATTGAGGCCCTCGTGAAATCGATTGATCATGGCGGCCTTCGACATCCCGTGTTGTGGGCATTTCTTCAACAATGACTTGTACCTCTCCCACACCTCGTAGAGATTCTCTGAATCCTTCTGGTGAAAAAGGGAGATCTCCGTCTTCAACCTTAGTACCTTTGACAGCGGGAAGTAATGGCCGATGAATGCTGCTCGCAGCTCTTCCCACGTAGTGATTGATCTGGGCGGTAGCATCTCCAACCAGTCCTTCGCCCTGTACTTGAGTGAAAATGGAAACAACATTAGCTTAACCCATCACTCGGGACCCCATTAATCTTGATGGTGTCTGTTACTGTCAGAAAGGCTTTCAGGTGGGAGTACGGATCATCATCGGGATTCCCTTCAAACTGAGCCGTCTGAAAGATCATCTGAAGCCACGCATGCTTCAGCTCGAAATTGTTGTTCTCGATCGGTGGAATCACAATAGCTGATTTTGTACCGCCGAGGGAGGCGCTCTTGAGTAGGTCTTGTAAAGATTGTTCCTCTTCTTGGTCATGGTGGACCGGTACTCTGCGTTCAGCCATCTCGACTTCCGTCTCTCGACCGTCTACAGATGCCTCTGTTCGAGAATTCTCTGCCGACTCCTGAGAGTTGTCCTCTGAGTAGCTTACTAACGCTTCTTGATAGTTACTAGCTGTTCCTTCAGAATCATATCTGAGCTGCCTTCGCAATTTCCGCTCGAAATCTGGATCTCCTTCAACAATTGGACCTGATGGGTGGCTTCGGGTCATTCACCGCTGAATTGCACCTTCAATAACCGAAACTGAAATTTAGCGACGAACTAAACTAATACGTAGAAAAGGCAACGAGACTAATAATGATGTAGAAACAAATAATGGAATTAACCAAAAACTGGAAAAATCGCTAAATTACCGAACTAGGGTGTTCCTAATATCAATCTACTCCCCGGCAACGGCGCCAAAAACTTGATCGCGTGCGTGTATATTTAAATAAGAGTTCGTGCAAGTACGTCAAGTAATAATTAAAACGAATATTATAACTAAAACCACGCGCGATAGGCAGTGTACCTATCGTTTGTAATATAGCTATAGCGAATATCCGAGTATCGAACACGAGAAATAAATTGAGTCCTAGTAATAACCTATCGTTTGATATTTAACCTAAATAAATATTTTTCGTATTTTAATTTATGAATTAAATCCAACAGAAAAACATAACAAAACCACAAGCTTTAAACACAACTTAAATATTTAAATATTTTTTTTAGTTATATTTGATTTATGAAATAAATTCCAACTAGCTTGAACTTAAATATAAAAAAATACTTTCTTTTTTTATATAAAACGGGAGTGCTCGGGATTGCGAATCCCGCTAGGTATCATTAACGAGGACGTAAATTACCTTTACCATAAAAATAATGACTAAGTCGCGGTAATTCCTACTCACGTCCGAATTTGCTGTCGCCCTAAACGGTTGTGAGAATAAATATTAATTTACCTACAGCGAGGATCAATTATTTGCTGTCGCCCTATAATCGATTTCCTATCATTTTATGAAAGGCCTAATCGTTTTTCTAGCTGCCCTAAACGATATTACCACGAATCACATCAATACATAGACATATCAAAGTGATATTCAAATTAACACATAGACATATTAATTTGAACGATATCATAAACGATAAATAGTCAAAATATAGCATGTTCACGAGTATTTTACGTCCAACAATAATTCTACCCAGCGTTCATCCCATCCCAAGCACACGATAATTAGCTACTCATACGAAATATTAATACGACGAGAAGCGTAAATAACAAAGAGAAATTAAACATAATTTTCTTCCCTGAATTTCGCCTCCGAGTTTAATATTTCATTGAGGGATTATGTCGAACAGGTGGTGGGCGAATTGGGGATTCTCACGGCAACCACTTAGCTACCCCTTCTTTGCCTCCTAACACACACGCAGCCCAAGCGTCCAAAGGATAGCGTATTACCTTGCTCGTTACTACTTCGCCGCGACCGTTGCGTGCTGCTGATGATCCCGATCGCTGTCCCGCTCAACACACGACTGCCTCACCCCAATTCACACGGGGCTGCCTTGCTTGATGGTAACTTCTTTGGCCCGTACGTAAGCTGTAGCTTTTGGTGAGGTGTCTCCTTGAGGTGAGTTTTTGAGCGATGGTTCAGAGGTGGTTGTTTGAGAGGTTTGGTGTTCAACGTTTTGACGTGGGCGATGGTTGAGGTGGGAGCTTGGTGTGGTTCAGACGTTCGACTGTGTTTTGAGGGGCAAATATCAGATGGTGAGGTGGGAGCTTGGTTGAGGTGCTTACTTGAGAGATGATTGAGAGGTGGATGACGTGGGCTATGGGTGAGAGGTGCTTGCTTGATGTGAGGAGAGTGGAGAGGTCGATGGTGTTGAATGGAGTGGTGGTTGCTTTGGAAGGCTTTTTCAACGTTGGTGGTGAGGTGGGAGCTTTCGTTTTTTTAGCAGAGAGTTCGGTCCCCCTTTTATAGATGATGAAAATACAGACAATATCTTCCAATGTCAACTCAAAGGATGCTGTGAGAGATATTCTTCCTTGAGCCGTGAGCTTCTTGGAGGCGTAAGATTTTCTTCGATCTCTTCTTCGCTAATTTCCATCGATGTGTGCTTGTGGGACTTGCAGCTCAACCTTGTCGTTGATATCTCTCAATTTTATTTTTATATTATCTTCTTTTATATATAACTTGGGCTTGGGCTTCTCTTTTGGGCTAAATTAATTCTTCGGCCCAATTGTTTTGGGCCGATTTTTGGTTGATGGTCTCAAGTTTATTTCGAGCCCAAATATTTCCGGTTGTAGTTATTTTTTTTTCCGAATATCTGTCAAAAATCAAATATAAACGTTATACGCATGATATTTGAAGAAATTATATTAATATCAACCGATAATACGCTTTTACAGGGTATAAAATATAAATATAAATTTCATTTATCACTTACTCACGAACAAACGCAAGCTCGAAGATGTTTCTGGTAATTGTCTTCGAGGGGAGTGCTCCGCCGTTGTGCAAACGAATATCCCGAAGAAGCTAAAGGATCCAGGGAGTTTCACTATACCTTGTCTTACAGGGAATTTATATATTCATAGCATTTGCTGATTTAGGTGCTAGTATTAATTTGATGGCTTATTCTATGTTTAAGAAGATTGATTTAGGTGAACCCAAACCCATTAGGATGAGTATACAATTAGCGGATAGATCTATAACGTATCCTAGGGGTATTATAGAGGATGTGTTAGTCAAGGTAAATAAGTTTATTATTCCGGTGGATTTTATTATCCTTGATATGAAGGAAGATGAGAATGTTCCTTTGATCTTAGGGAGACCATTTTTAGCCACCGGCGAGACCATGATAGATGTTAAAAACGGTACCTTGACTTTCACGGTAGATGGAGAAAAAGTAACATTTTGCATGACGGAAACTATGAATGATATCAGCAAACATGATAATAACTATTCCTATCTTGATGTTGTTGATGAAAATTCTTCTATGTTTTTCCCAAATTTATCGCAGTGTATTGAGAAAAAAGACATGGGAATAGTCGAGCGAAGCAAAGATGAGAGCAAGGAGATGCGTTTGATCTGTGGACCACCGCTTTTAGAGCTTGAGCGGCAGCCCAACCACTTCTGTTGTGCTTTTCCCGAGGGCGGTCCAAAACCACTGATGACAGTACCTTCCAGCCATTTTTTCGAACCACCTTGAAGACTCACTCGACTATGTCTAGCTAAAAGACTTTAAAGAAAGCGCTTCTTGGGAGGCAACCCAGGTTTCTGCATTCACATCTAGTTTTTTCTTTTTACCTTAGGTTTGTTTGCATCACGTTTATCATCATAAAAAAATTAACTAAAAATATATATAATTAAATTAAATAAAAAATTAATAAAAAATTAAGTAATAATAAATAAATTAATAAATAAAAATTTATATTAATACTATCGTGGACTTCAGCGTTTAATTTCAAATAATAATAATAATAAACTATTAAAAAAATAATTAAAAAATAAAAATTGCGAATATTGAGGGAGAGTTTTTGCTTTCGCAAACTGATATTATATCGCTGTTGTTTGCTTAGGATTTTCACAGGTTTTCGGCCCTAATCTATCAAAGTGTGAAACTCACAATGCACAATCAAGAGGCTGGATAAGAACGATAGTTTTACTTCATATAGATGGTTACATACCAGTACAACGTGTGAGGACCCAACACACAAAAGCAATTAAAACTGCGAATAACACAAAAGACGGAACAATAGTTTTTGCTTCATAAGGGCGGTTACTCACAAGTACACTTTGTGAGAACCCAACACACGAAAGCTAGTAAAATTGCGAACAAACCCAAAAGAAGAGCAAGGTAGAGTGATAGCATATCTAAATTACGACGAATCCTCGCTTCACTCCCATTCTCACGGCCTTGCTGCTTTCCCCAATTCATAGTGGCTAGCTAACCTAGAATATCGATAATGAGATTGCTGAAGACGTGTGATTTATGGTAGATGATGCTATTGTGTTGTTCTACCAATGTCATTTATAGGCATGAAGGGAACAAAAACATCATTATCATACTCGACAAGTCAAATAAATGATACAGACGAATTTTTGACTTGAGGGTTCGGCACCGTAGAGAAATTGATATTTTCTTTGTCGATTATTAGATTTTTCCTCGAGCCAATCGTTCTCGAAAACTCGTCGATTACGTGTTATTCTTAGTAAAATATAGATATAATAATAATAATAAAATAAAATAGAAAAAAAAAAAGAAAAGAAAAAATAATAATAATGGTTCATTGCCGGGCACTAGTTGCATCACGTTTATGTTTTTGCACTTACTAAAAGAATAATAATAATAATAATAGTAATAATAATAATAATAATAATAATAATAATAATAATAATAAAAAACTTGGGGATTAGTGATGTTTTGCGATGAGTATCAATGTTGTCCCATTTTCCTTTAAGATGCCTATTACTATTAATTTTCTATGAATTGTTTTTACGCCTATTTCCTTTAAGTTTATTTGGTCAGGTCAAATGTCACGATGAATGCCATCTACGAACAGTGCAATGCGTAGTCTCATCCAAGCCAGCTAGAATCATGCCAAACGCTTCTGCAACTAAGGAATTCAAAACCTCAAGTATGGGGAGGGCCTTTTGCAAAGCATGCACATCGAACTATTCAGGGAATTTCGTTTATTTATTTATTTTCCTCTTCCTTGTGTTCCAATGTCTGTTACATTGAGGGCAGCGTAAATCTTAAGTGTGGGGAGGGAAATTTCTGCGAAATTGATGATATGAACATATTTATATGTGCAAGCTTTGTTTTTTAAAAAAAATATGGCATAATTTTTTTTCGAAAATCATGGTTCTTGTCTATTAAAGGATGATTTCGTGTAGAACTTTTGTGAGTAATTAGGATCACATGCGTAGTAGATTTCTTTCTTGCATGATGAACTTAGCGATACTTGAAGGATTCGTACACATAACCTTATGAGATTTTGAGCCTACGAGTTTTTTGCTCATTTCTTTGGTTGTGTGAAACGTGCTTAATTTACGTCTCTCTAGAACTTGCTCGTGTTTACGTGCTGAAACTGCTTAAGGTGAAAATGTGTGAAAATGAGGAATGCATTAGGAATTAGTCCATAGCCAAAGTTTCTGACCACGCCTGATCACCGTAGTTAGCCACTTTGAGCCTGAGCCTTTTATTTTCGAAACCCGATATTCATAGCTGCCAGCATAAATAAGCCTCAGAAACCTCATCGGAACGATAGTGTAAGTGAAGATGAGTGACGGAGTCACGGTGCACAATTTAGTCAAATGTCTTACAAACACCAAAGTTGAGCATTGGAAAAAAAAAGAAGAAAAAAAAAAGAGAGCTGACAAAAAAAGAAAAAGAGAAAAGGAAAATTGAGAAATAGCTAAGAATCTTTCCTCCGATAATCTTTCACTCTCAAGAGCATATTTTTATACGTCGAAAGAAGAAAGGCTTGGTAAAAAAAAAAGAGAAAAAAAAAAGAGAAAAAATGTTTGGGTGGAAATCAGATGGTCGACTTATTGGTGCATTCGTGACAAAGTCATAATTCCGACACAACTACTGCTCATATCCTTGCACTTATTCCTTTCGTACTTTGGATATTTAGCCCTGCTATAACCCGGTTAGTCATTCCGATTCACACTATTAATTGGGGTAGTAGATTTACGAATCACTTGCAGGCTTATGGTTTAGATTCGCATGAACAGAGGGATTTCACAGACATATGAAACCTGTACACTGAGTGATTTGAGTGAATCTCCGCGAGGTATGAATCTGGATTGATATTGCTAAGGAATTTGTGTAGTTTGACGTTAAAATGTGTTTTCCGACATTACTTGCAATATTTCATTACACGATTCATTCTTGAAAGATAACTTGCAGGATTCAAAAGTTAATTTTATGCCTTATTATTTTTATTTGCTTGAGGACAAGCAAATGCTTAAGTGTGGGGAGATTTGATAAACGTAATTTCTTACATTCATATTTGTTAATTTTAAGTCGTTTGTGTGCATTAATGAAGCCGTTTTGAATATCCTAGCAGTTAAATGTGAGTTAATGGTAATATAAACATTTTTACGGCAGTTTTGCGGCAGTTTAGGTTTTCTTGCAAAACAGGGGTAAATGATGTCCAATTGAGCTGAAATTTTAACAGATGATAGAAGACTCATTGATATTGATTTTGACCAAATGAATTTCCATTCGGAGTTCCTAATTAGAAGATATGATTTTTTGAACCCACTTCTACTTTGCTTACCGAAACAGGCCATGAGTGGCAAACCCCAAAAAGAAGACGAAAATTCTTTCTAAGCCCAATTAAAATCAAAGCCCAAAACCTCAACTCACTCAAATATATGTCGCTAGATGTTTGTTGGGGCAGAGAGGATCGATCATTTTTCTACACAAACACACTCACACAAACGTTACACCCACAGACAAAAAAGGCGAAAAAAGGAAGAAAGAAACACAGGAGCAGAAAACGTGGAGCAGAATTTAAGGAACAAGAAAGAAGAGAAGAGTTGCTGATCTTACGGATCTGTGTTTATTTTTGTTCAATCTTCATCACCTATAAAAGGATGCTAACCGAACACTTCACAGCTACACACCTTACGTGGGGGGTCGAACTTCTCACGACTTCACCGTGGAACTTCTCCACCATCCATTATCGCCCTCTCCACTCAAATACACAATCAACAACGTGCACCGCCCAGCGTCGCAAGCACCCATATCAAGGCACGCAGCTGTAACGAGGAACCGATCGAGCACATCCTTACCACGCTGCCGTCGACGCAAACACCAAGCAGGCTATTAAACAAGGGCAGCGAAGCTGTGAGGTGAAGGGGGCAGTGAGTAGGCTGTGAGCGGGAAGGGCGGCAGCAAACGAGGGCAGCACAAGTGCAGAGAGGCTCATGCGCATAATCCGCCCACCACCTGTTCGACAAAAGTCCTCAAAGAAATATTAACCTGAAGGCGAAATTCAGGGAAGAAATATGTTTGATTTCTCTTTGTTATTTACACTTGTCGTCGTGTTAGTATTTCGTATGAGTAACTAATTTTTTATGTGCTTGGGATGAGATGAACGTTAGGTAGAACTATTGGACGTAAATTATTCGTGAACATGCGATATTGGCTATTTATCATTTATGATATGGCTTTTCAAATTAATATATCTATGTTGGTTTGAATATCACTTCGATATGTCTATGTGTTGATGTGATTCCGTGGTAATATCCTTTTAGGGTGACAGCTAGAAAAACGATTAGGCCTTTCATATAATGATAGGAGTTTGATTATAGGGCGACAGCAAATAATCGATCCTCGCTTAGGTAAATTAATATATGTTGTCACAACCGTCTAGGGCGGCAGCAAATTCGGGCGTGAGTTGGAATTACCGCGACTTAGTCATTATATTTATGTTAACGATAATTTACGGCCTCGTCAATGATACCTAGTGGGATTCGAAATCCCAAGCACATTTGTTTTATATAAAAGGTTATTTTTAAATATTAAAGTTGTGTTTAAAGCTGTTGGTTTTGCCAGGTTAAGTTAGAATTAATTTTTAAATCAAACTACAATTAAAAAGTATTTATTTAGGCTAAATATCGAACTGATAGGTTACTACTAGTACTCAATTTATTCCTCGTGTTCGATACTCGGATATTTACTATAGCTATTCTACAACGATAGGTACACTGCCTATCGCGCGTGGTGCTAGTTATAATATATTCGTTTTAATTATTAATTGACGTACTTGCACGAACCTTTATTTAATATATTAACGTACACGCACGCGATCAAGGCAGTTCTCCAGCAGCCGGGGAAGACATTTCTC
Organism: Craterostigma plantagineum; assembly: GCA_027422505.1. Taxonomy (NCBI): domain Eukaryota; kingdom Viridiplantae; phylum Streptophyta; class Magnoliopsida; order Lamiales; family Linderniaceae; genus Craterostigma; species Craterostigma plantagineum. The sequence continues at coordinate 251,710 of JAPQWV010000406.1, forward strand.
GGCTGTGAATCTGTTGAACATGAAACAAGGGGACCAGGAAAGCATGCGAGACTACCTTAAGCGATTCAACAGAACCATGATGGAAGTTCCGACTACCACCAGACATGTTGATCGGGGCTTTTCATAATGGATTGAAGGAGGGAGACCTTTACAGATCTTTGGTGAAAAAATACCCGACTACCGTGGAGGAGCTCATAATCCGAGTGGAAAAATACGTAAGGGTGGAATAAGCACAAAACGTCAAAAAAGAGGACAAGAAGAGAGCAATAGGGATGGTGGACGTGGCACGGGAACCGATCCGATCCCTAAATCAGAAGGTGGAAAACCCCCGAAGGGATACCCCAAGAGGCTCTAGGCCTAGCAATATTCGGTGGAAGGTCAACAAGGCCAGAGCACTGGAAATATGTGAAGGGCGATACCCCATTTGAAAACCAATCGGGAGCAGGAATGGACCAAGAAACCCCGTGTCAAAATCTGCGAGTTTCATCGGGAATACGGTCATACGACCGAGGCTTGTTTCCACTTAAACGATGAGCTCGAGAGGCTTATAGAGGCCAACCGAGAGGCTCGATCAGAGAGTGCCCCACAAAAATATTATAGAGGAATTCGAGCAAAGATCGGGGAGGAATCAAGCATATGCGAACGAGAGGCCACCAGGCAGATATCAAAGATTCTCGAGCGGAGGCAGGCTAAACACCGAACAGAGACTAGACCCAATCAGGAACGTGAAAACAATCGAGAACTATGGAACGTACACGAGCTCCCACAGAGACACACGTGCCCCCGTGCAGAATTAACTTGATATCTGGGGGACCTACAATCGGGGACTCGATAGAGCTAGAAAGGCAGAGATGAGGAAATTGGAGAGCTTGGGAGTCGTCGGTACAGAGATGCTCGGGGACCACCATCTCGTTTGGGCCCGTGGATTTCCATGGAGTGGATGGTTCACATGAAGACGCTTTGGTGGTTCGAGCTGAAATAGCTAATCACGATATGGGAACAGTGTTCGTCGACAAAGGGAGCTCGGTGAACATCATTTTCAAAGAAACCACGGACCAGATGGAACTAGGAGAGTATCGGATGGACCATGTGGAAACGGCGTTGTTCGATAGAAACGGTCACGGGACCAAGAGGAGGGGCCAAAGGGAGGACGAGCCAGACGGGAGTTGAGGGAAAATTCGTTAAGGATGGCCGAGGGGTAGACCTGTCAAAATAGCCTGCGGCCCGCGGGCCGGCCCGCCCCGACCTGCATATGGGGCGGGCTGGGCTGGGATTTTTAAGGCCCACCAGAAGGCGGGCTAGGCGGGGCGGGGCAGGCTGGCCCACCAGTTTAATAAAATTATACATATATTTTATATTATATATCATGTTTAAATATATTAATTTAATAGTTAATGATTCATTAATTATTTAATTATACCATAACTAATAACATATATATTTATAAATATATAATTAATACGTTGCTTATCCATAATTTATTATTAAATACCTTAATTAACTAAAACTAATTAATAAATTAAATTATAAAATAAAGATAAATAATATATATAGGCGGGCGGGCCTGGCCCGCCTAGCCCGCAGCCCGCTGCGGGTCGGGCCGATCCCCCATTTTTTAGGCCGGCCCCGCTCCGCCAAGTGGCGGGCAGCGGGCCAACACGGCCCGGCCCGCCATTTTGACAGCTCTACCGAGGGGAAGAAACCCGATCGAGGTGGCCAAACCTGAAGGAAGATTAGACGCCCGAGCGAATTCTACCCGGAAAGGGAAGAAGGGAAAACCAGTCGAAGCGGACAGCTCAGGAAAGAAAAGGAAGGCCAAATTAGACAGCCCGAGGAATCGGAGGGAGGAGAATAGAGGACGATTGAGGCGCCCGAAGAAGGGCAGGGGTCCCGAGCAAGGTGGCGTCGCGAGAACGAGAAAGAGTCAAAGGGGAAAACCAATGGAAAAAAGGTGGCTTAAGGACGCAGGATAGATGGAGAAACCACGTTCTATTCACAAAGCTCGCAAGGAAAGCGGGCTAGGGTGAGAGACTAGGTCTAGGCAGGACGAGGCGAAGCTAATATAAATAGGTAACGGTTAAATCATTTCGAGAGGTATGCTTTTAAAGTAGCTAAACTGTTTTACGAGCCAATGCACCTATCTTCCACCCATTTTCTGACTTAATCATCAGAGGGGCTACTCGGCATCAACCCCGGCCCCCTTCTGACGTATTTTGAGTTTCTGAGTGCTAGGCTCGACGGAGACGACCGACGAAGACCGAAGAACTCGCGCCAGAGTAAGTACAAGGGAAGGTGCAGTCGCGCCAGCCGCCGTTTCAAGAAGTCGTTTCACGCTGTCCGCATCAAATTTCTTTTAAAAACAATTAAATAAAAAATTGTTAGAATTGACCGTAATCCATAATTTGATATGCATTTACTTTGCTAAAAACATCAACCTTACTATGATTTATGAAAACCCTCACACGTGCGTCCATGCAGTCAAATCTCGTCTATTCTGCAATTAAAATGAAAAAGTTTTAACAAGAAGCTAGTCAAGTTTAACGAATCATATTAGAGTGGTCAAGATATGGTGGCCATACCATATCTTACCCATCCATATATATACAGTCAAGATATGGTGGCCACAGTCAAGTGGCCACAGTCAAGATATGGTGGCCACAGTCAAGGTTAATTCTCCCTCGATTGATGAAATGATTAATCTTACCCATCCATATATATACAAATGCGCCACTTCGAGCGGGCAGCATTGTTTGATTCGTAAGGTTTTTTAGACATACCATTGGCATAAAATTAAAAACTAGTTTATTATCAATGCAAAACACGTTATTAATCATATATATTTATTTTGTTTTAATAAAAATTTATAGCGGGTAGTGTGATGGTGGTAATTATTCTTGTTTTTATTATATTTGTTTTTTAATTTATTACTATTAATATGGGACACGTGGCAGCATTTGAGGACATGTATATTTGCATAATTATATAAGATATCATTTTCTATAAATAGATTTATTACAAAAAATATACATCGTCGTGTTAAGCAATAATAATCAGATACTATTATACAAAGAACATATGTTTTGATAAAAACTATTATATTGTTCTGTCAATTTAATAAATGATTATTTACAATTTTACTCTTAATTGCTTAATTACAATTTTTCATTTCTATTACAAATTTGTTCTTAAATTAATATTTTGTTTTAAATAGCTTATTTGATAATATAAAATGCTCAAAATATTTGATATATTTGCACCGACATTGTGTCTTCTAAAAATACTAGTGATAATAATTGCTGGGACCTTGAAAAAAATATAACATCGTTTATATGCACTAATATCTGTAGTAAATTGTGCTGTATGTTTTTTTATTTCAATGGGAATCAAAACTATTCTTTTTTTCTCAAACATGATTTATTTTTCGAAATAATCTATACATGAAATGATGAAACGATTCGAGCATACGATTTGTAACAGTATAATATTCTTACAATCACATCAATTCCTTTTCAACACATTCTTGGCTCTTGCAATATATAAAATTTACTTCATTCTTCTGTCGACATAAATACATATTTTGTGCAACGCACAATTATCTGTGTAGAGGTTTGCTATGGTGCGCATCTACATCACCGAGCACCATAGCTGATTTCGCAATTACAACTCTTTTACTCCCACTCCGGCGATGCCATCCCACTGTCGCCCCTCTTAGCTTCCTCATTACATCCGATGTCCATCTTCACGCATTCATTTATCAAAAATTCATATTATACTGCAATTTTCTCCTACATAGCTGATATTATGAATTTCTGATAAATAAGTATGTGGAAGATGGACACCGGATGTAATGAGGAAGCTAAGAGGGGCGACATGGGTGATGACATCACCGGAGTCGGGAAAAGGAGCTGTAGTTGCTAAATCAGTTACGGTGCTTAAGACGTTGCTCACGGTAGGTGGGCACCATAGCAAACCTCTCTCTATGTAAGTTGTATTAATCATAGAAGACGAGCATGTACGGAATTAAACATATCTAACATTTGATTTATAGAATATACTCAAATAATCCAATTTATTCCTTGTTTCATTACGATGAAATTGATATACATATATATTATATTTTCAGTATCATTTTATTTTGTATATACTAAAATATGGGGTATAAAATGGGATATATTTACGGGATAGAATGTCAGATCCAATACCGAAGAAAATAAACGAAAAATTATTCGATGGAGCATAACATTTTAAGCTCGAAGCTGATAAGTTAGGGTGCCGCCTTACGGTTACTGAAACCTGAGAGCCATGAGGATGATCAAGAATATGTACATATATAATATATAATGTCAAGCTTTTTGACTGATTTGATTAGTTGATTTTTGTTAAATGGTTCACCTAAAAGTTTAAGTGTATAATTTCTATTCGTTTAGGCTGATTTCTCTTATTTATCTTTAAATATAGAATTCCTGTTTTAATAGTTGCGACGATCCGTACCCAAAATCCCTTTGGTTTAGGCTTTGATGATAGTTTAAGAAGTGAACTTATTTATACTACACACAAATCGCACTATTTGTGCTCAGACTCTCAAACGCGTCGTTTTAGTTCTTGAAAACTGCAAATCCGTTTCTTTTGCGAAGTTCAGAGATTAAAACGGCGCAGTTAAAAGCATGAGCATCAACAATGAGATTTTTGCATAGCACGAGCACCAAATTTACCACCGTTCACTCTATTTTAAATGACAACTTCATCTAAAATCTTAATCATGAAAGGAACGTATCATATAATATTTTTTCATTATTTTGAAAACCGACTCCTCACCTGACCCATAACCTCTGCAGACTATCACGAACAATTGCATATAGAATACCGAGTGCAACTGATCGATCGCCCCGACGAGCATCTCTTTCAAGGGATTCATCCGCCTCCTTATATAGGATTCTACGACCTTCCCCTTCGAAGCTCGAATTCTGACTCATTTGAGAAGCTCACATTCTCGGATACCTTATCTACAATCGCTTGAACACTCGGATTTTCGAAATTATCAATGTGAGTTCGCTAAGGCACTCCCGGGGACCGTATTATTACCATCGTTTTCGTGATGTAAGAACTCCAAGCCTTGACTTCAGCTTCTATTTTCCGCCTCAAAATGTCTAACATCCTCTTCATGGTATTCAAAAGCATTCGCAACTGTAATATGCAATATTTATTGTTACAGGGGGAGAAATATATCAGTGAAGATTAAGGTTTTAAGAAGGCGTTACCTCGGTGGAGATGTTATATAAGGCTCGGGATTTCCTTTGGTGAACTCTTATGAACGTACTTAGTCCGAATTTGACCGGCATCGCATTCTCCATCGGTGGAGATAACATTTCGGGGTAGCGATGATTTTAGGACAATTTGTTACGAAATTGTAGCAACTCGAGGACATCAAAACTAAATGTTGCAAATAAATGATTCAAAACAGAAGCAGATTTCAGAACAATAATTTTCAAAATATTCTGACGTTAATTGTCCTCAAATTGCTTCAATTTTGAAATTTGCTCGTAAAGTTGCAACCTTAAATTTGGGTGTCTTTATATCGCTACAATAATTTTCTGACTATACCATCTACGAATTTCTGTGATTCTCATTCATAATGATTCAAACTTTCTTCGCAGATGGATAGTAGAAACTAATTCCTCATTCATATGACTGAACTAGATTAGCCCACATCTTCGCTTCTTCTTTCCCTTTCGGAAAATAAATAAATAACTAAATAAGTGATAATCACACTCTTGTTGCTTGCCAACATAAAAAAGCAGACCTTTTTGTGTGAGAGAGAAAGTTTGAATCATTTGACTTTGGCAACGGTCAAAGTGGTCACACTATATAGCTTGAAGGAATTTCTTGTCGGGTATTTTACCTGTTTTATGTTAAACAATTTGAGAATTTTATTCTATTAATCAAATTGGTGAATTTAATTTAATATTCTTTTTCCGACCATAATGATGAAAATAGCAGTATAGTACGAATTTAAAGGGAGAAACATCTTTCATAATTTATCATCACAGTCCACCTATTAAGTTACCAAAATTGGTTAGCTTGATCAACTTAGACGTACTAATGTTGTACACAAACTCGTAATTCATATAGTCCATGATTAGTTCAACATTAAATATCACAAATCAACATAATATCTTCAAGCATCGAACCAAAGTCACTGACTCCATCCAAAGAAAAATAACCAAATTATGGTTTGCTAAAAGAGTTTGATTGATGATGATCACAAATCCCTCTCATCTCCTTCCACCAAAATCTGCTCCAACGCCAAAGGCAAAAGACAAAACACCTGCAAACCTGCAAAGACGAAACTCATAACGTTTTTTTCATACCTTCCTTCGCCACCTAAGCAACATTCTTCCCCCGAACTTCGATTTTTGCAGCAACTTCCTCATCAGAGAGAGGCAGGTAATAGATTCGAGGGGTAGCTTTCGTCTTTTTGAAGAGGTCATTCAAGGTAACGATGGGCGGGTCGAATTTCTCAGTCGCCAGAGGGGCTGGTGGGGCAAGGCTGAGCCTCTCCTTCATAGGCTGTGGTCGTTCCCTACTGATAGGTGGCTCAGACAGCAAAGGTGGTGGTGGAAGATTATGCTTGGGAAATTGCTGCGATGGTTTGCCTTGAGAAGTTGGCGTTGCGCTCAGTGGAGTCAAAGGTGGGGCTTCGAGGCGTTCTTTGACTTCTTGAGGGTCGACGAACTCTGCTATTAGAAGGCGTCCACCGTTCACGGGCCAGCGCAGATTGTAGACAGCGTTTCGTGTTTCGATGGCCTCTTTGACCGATGAGTACTGCAGATTGGAAGGAATCAATGGTTATTGATGGACTGAAAGACATAAAATATGGAATTTTGAAAAAACTTACGGAGACATAACAGTGGGTTTTGATCTGATCCATCCAGAAATCGCTAACAGTTCCCGTTTTACCCAGTAGTTCTTGCACCGCCTTCAACGTAAATGGGCGAAGAAATTGATCGATTCTCAGGGAATTGGTGGGGGGCTTAATCGGTGGTGGAACTGCAGAAAGTTAACATAATGTTAAAGTCAAAGCTAGCTGAATTACAATGACGCATATACTTTTATAGCAGCGAATGATTTTGAAAGTTACCATGACGCTCCTTGGCAGCTTCATTGTTAGCTGAAGGGTCAATAGCAGGGGTACGCTTAAAAGTAGGTAACTCTGTGGCTTTGGGTGTTGCGGAAGGGACAACGTTGCCAACTTGAGGATCAGAAACCTTGGAGCCTTCCAAATTCAAGCGACGTGGCCTCTTCAAGGAGTCATTGTTCCCAGTACCTTCTTGATCTTAAATGTTTGACATTCAAAGTATCAAAAAACAACAAAAAGACAGGGTCAACAACTAGATTCTGTAATCAAGATAATCCAATTCGATTACAGATATTTTGAGCTAGCACTTTGCAGGATAACTAAATGAATAATTTCTATGGAACGCGTGACTCGGAATATGTACACTACGATAAAGAATAAGAAAAAGGTAAAGGATAAAACAAAAAGATAATGCGCTTTGAGACGAAGTTCAAGAGAGCTGGTTGTGCTGAACATCAATGTACATACTCTTCACTGCTGCTGGTGATGAGTTCACAAGCCACAAATGATGTGCATACTATTCATCACCGTTACAAACTTAATTTTCATCCATGATTATGAACAACAGAGAGCTTATAATGTGGACTGGGGTGGGGCGTATAAGTAATGTGATCAAATATGCGCAGTCATAAAAGGGAAAAAAACAAGTCTGGGTACTTGAGAAAAAGAATAATAAAAAGCATGCCAGTATAATATCCCAGACAATAAATAACATTTAAAAACTACCAAGCAACCAAATAATAATACAAGTTAACAGGGTGGACATATCATACCGTCAAACTTTCTTTTCTCATGAGTTGTCAAAGGGGTTGCATGAGAGTCAGGAACAGGACCCTTGAGGTTTACTGGTTTATCATGTCCAACAATGTCCACATCGTCCTCTTGTTTAGGCAAATCAGATTTCTCCTTATTTCCTTCAGTCTCATTAGGACTGGACTTAGCATATGCTTGTTTGTCGTCCACAGTAGCCTCCCCCATCGAGTCATCACCACTGCTCCCCTCTAAACTTAGCTTTTCATGAGGACCTAGATCTCCACTACTAAGGTCCATTACACTATCAACTTTATTCTCAATTGAATCTCTACCATCTAGTGACTTTACCACATCCACTTGATGTGATTCACCGCCAACAGAGAGAGTGCTAACAGAATTTTGCTCCGCCTCAAGCTTGACATCGGATACTAAATTGACATTATCATAATTTATATCTTGTGTTAATTCATTTTTCTCAAGAATGGACAAAGCTTCAGTAGATATAGAGCCAGATTTTACTTGGGTCCCTAAATCGAGGTCAACTGCAGATACCTGATACTCCGTCAGCTGGTCATTGGTGTCTGCTATTTCACCCTTGGAACCATCTTCTACAGTCTCCACCATTTCTGTGGCTTCAGTAAGGATTTCACTGTCCTGTAAGTCCGATGTAATCTCCCCTACCACCCCCGTTTCATGAACTAAGCTAGCACCAAAAGTGTTGCCTTTTCCTAAGGACTCACTGTTACCATCAATATCTTTTACAGTATCTCCACCTACAGCTTTAACAGTGCTATCCACTGTATCTTGATGCTCTTCAACTTTATGAGACTCTACGACCGCTACTGTTGCCTGTTCAGCAACGAACTCTTTTTGTTCAGTGCTGATCGAACCATTACCCACTTCCTCTGCAGAATTTTCCATTTCAGTACGGAGTGCCTGATCTAGACGTTTAACCAGATCTTCCTTCAGACCCTTAATAGGCAATCTACGCCTCTTAAGCTCTTCCTTCAACTCAGTCACCTTCCATTGATCGAGCGATCGATCTCCGAGTTTAACATAAGGTGAAGACATTTTGTATAATGAATTACTATCAGAAGAATCTGCAATTTTCCAAAAACATCAAGAGGACACTGCTTAGAAGAAAATCATAGAAAAGGCAAGCAGAGTGGTCAAAGTAACACAGAGCTAAATTAAGTGACGAACAACCAGGGACGGATCTACAGCGGGGCTCGGGGGGTCTGTTGCCCCCCCGGCCGCCGGGCTTACCCTTAGATGTTTGCTGGCAGCAACTCCGATGGTGCTGCTTTCCGTCGTCGCAGCCTTGCATAGCCCCCCCTGAAGAAGACGATGAATAGGGGCTAGGGCATTGGATAGAAAAATAAGGGCTGGGCTATGGTATTGGATAGAGAAATAAGAATTGGGCTGGGCTGGTTAAAAAGAACTTGAGTTTTTTTATTTCTATAATTCTTTTTCGTTTTGGGCTTTGTTGGAATATTTTGGACCATTTACGCAATTTCTTTAATGCATCTTTATCTTAATTCGTTTTTATTGGGCCCTCTAAGCAATATTTTGTTAATTCATTCCTGAAAATTCATTTTTATCTATTGATCCGAAATTTAGGTTTAATCAATTTGGGCCTTAAAAACAGTTCTAGAATTAGTAAGAGGTCCGATAAGACATAACCTATTAAGCATATCAATTAAATTAAATAAAAAATTATGTTCTTTATCATCTGCAACGTCTCAACTCCCACGATGAGAAATAACCCAGAAGTTACCACCATCTTAATGCCGCAATAAAGGCCGTTCCGGCCAAGAAAACTCCGATTCGGCCGAAAGAACTCCGCCCCGACCGAGAAAACGCCGATATGGCCGTTTTAAGGGCTGTGACAGAGCATCCCGTCAAGAAGCCGGAACTTTGGCACGGAGGCCTCCGTTCCAGTTCCGACGTGGCCGTTCCGGGCGTTTTAACGGGGTTTCGGCGAGCCATGGTTTAAGCCCCCCCCCCCCCCCCCCCCCCCCCCCATGTCGACAATCCTGGATCCGTCACTGCGAACAACGAATATTTCCATCAGAAATTGGACCAAGCTAGTCCTTATATCTCTAAATTACAAGCAAATGTCAGTAAGGTCGCCCCATATTCGAGACATCCAAGAAGGACCTAGAGAAAAATAAAGGGACTTGAAACAAATCTTGTACAAATACGGCGAGCGAACAAATCCAAGTTAGTGACTCAGAGCAAACTCGTGGACTCGTCACTTTCTCGACTCCATGCATTTTAACTAAAATCGTATGCCTTTGCCTTTTCAAATTCAAATTCAACAATCAAGACAGCAAACGGACACAGCCAAACATGCGAAAAGAATAAAAGAACAAATCATATAACCTATTTTCTATGGCACAAGAAAACACCCCAGAAGTTCGCGACACTATAGTCCTCCGCCCACTACGCTAAAGCTGAGCTTTTACATTACATGACAACGAAACTTTTCGAGAACAGAATAACGAATGGGAAAAGGTATAACAAACAGAGCGAAGTCAAAGCGAACCATAAATAAATAAACACACATTACGATAATGTCGACGATGCGTACCGACAGAAGACGATGAGAACTTGACGAGTCTTTTTCCGATTGAAGAATCACAACCACCCTACTACGAGGACACTAAAAACCCTAATTCCATCACAAACAACCAAAAATCAATTAGCGCACGAACAACATACAGAACCGGAAAATAAGAGAAATCATGCGATAATTAAAACAAAAAAAGGAAATTTTCAGCAAGCGACAGCTTTTTATTTTCCTCGAAACCAAGAGATTGAATTGGAAGATGAAGAGTGGCTTCTTTCTTTCGTTTATGGAGCAAATAAAATAGGGTTCGCATTGCGAGTGGTGACAAAATTACCTAAACACCCCTCACACATCTTTTTCTTTGATTCTTTTGTTACGTCGAACCACTAAATTGAATGAAACCCAAATCATGTATTTTAGTTTGGGCCGCGGCCTAAAAAGGGACCATGTGAAACGTGGCACTATTACAGGCTATCATATCCATGTCCGTCTTGGATATAACCAACTTAATTTTATACTCCTCTCATTCTAATTAGAGATCGTTTTACATCTCTAATTTTATTTTTAATTAGAACTCGTTTTTACGGATTTCAATACAAATATTTACCATGTTTCCTATTTTACCATTTTTATGTGAATTTCAACATCCGTAGATGGTGAGACATTCCATCAATTAAATAGCAGGAACTGTTAATTAAGGGTATATGAGACATTCTATTCTATTCCTTAATATCTGTGAAAAATCCTTAAACAACCTCTATTTAAATATAGGAGTACTTTTAAATAATATACTATGTTATGTGTCACAATATTAATGGGCTTGGGTTATTGTTGGGTGTCAAATCAAGTCTCATATCGGACAATTAGAAGATTTGAGAGTTTATAAGCTTGTGGACTAACTCTCTATATTGCCAATTGATTTTAGAGAGAAACCCCACAAGCTTATTTAGATTTGGGCTTGAGCTAAAATTGAACCTAAAAAATTCTTACATTTATACCCAAGCGGATAGGTATGACTAATCATAAACCCCAATTGGGCGTCATTTGATCTTGCAAATGTGAACTTAGATCGGAAAGAATTATTTGTCGAGATAATAATGAGGTTCTAAGTGCCCCTATGGAGGGAGCATAAATAATATTGTTATGAGATTCGCTTTTAAAGTTCTAAGGGACAAAGACACTAATCTTTTTTATCATGGTAAATTCCACTATAGCCCATATGGTTACACTGAAATGCACCTTACTACATTGTGGTTTGATTATTAAGCAAAATCTCCTTATGATTTCTAAAACGTAGCATTGTAACCCCGGTCAGTACTGGTTATAGGCCCCAAATAAAAGTCCTATATAAATACTTTATACCCAAGATAACGTATTGTTGGGTCCAGCTCACGTACAAGGAAGTCAAAGAATCAAAATGCAAATTGTGCACATGCTCCTATGACGAATGCAATGGGGTTTTTTGCTTTGGATTTTAGCATGCTCAATTGCCTATAAAAGGGTAGCATTGGTCTTCATTTTATGTACCCCAAAATTGAGATAAATAGAGAGCGAGTGAGGGAGAGAGAAAATGAGAGAAAAAAAAGGAAAAGGAAAAACAATCTTGTCCGGGTGATAAGGGTGAGAATGGGTGTAGGTTTACTGTGGTAGTTGAGAGTGAGTACAAAAATATTAATCGGGTGGGTAAGGGGTCTCGGGTTTGGGTTTAAACACGAGCGTTATTTTGTACGGTGTAATATTCTCTAATATAGTAAAACTATTGTCTCTCCGTGGATGTAAGCAGTATTGGCCGAACCACGTAAAAATCTCGATGTTCTCTCGATGTCATTTCGGCTTTAATTAATATCCCGATAAATTGTCGTGGGGTCCAAATACAACTACCGCTGGCCCGGAATTAAATATTACCGCTCAACCCCAACAAGTGGTATCAGAGCCAAACTCTGCTGGTATTTTGAGTATGCTCTGTGGTTGCAGTTGTGTCTGATCTTCCACATCATAAAAGATATCAGAAGGGAACATAGACCGGGGGGAGCCAATGTCAGAGCGAGGTTCAACGAGGTGGTGCCTTGTACTAAAGAAATGATGGTACAAGATGGTTATCGTTGATGGGATGCTCGGTGTGGGCGGAGCTTGTGCGGCGATGGAGTTTTGGAATTATGGCAATAGTGTTGTGAGGCAGGTCGCTAGTCTTTCTTGGGAATTATCTGATCAGTACTATTTGGGTCGGGCTGTTGAATCTCTGCAAGGATAATAGCGACGGATGACAGCAAAGTGCGACAATGTGCTGGTACGGGGGGTTTCACTCTACGGCAAAGAAGAGTGAAGGATGTGCTCGTTTGTCGAGGCTGGATGATAAGCTTTGATGGGAGACGAGGAAAAGTCGGAGTAAATGACGGAAATTTTGGGGTCAATATGTGTCGAAAGAGGAAGAAGTAAGGCCCTTTTACTTCTTAGCTCGCTTCCTGATTCGGGTGATAATTTGATCACAACCATCCGATACGAGACGTTGCAGACGATGGATGGTGGAGTCAACTCTTTTTGGAGCATGAAAAAAGAAGACGGTCAAATTTTGGTAATAGTCGGGCATTGGCTATTTTCAGAGTGAATCATAGAGGAAGGTGATACGACAGGAGATTTGGGGACAACAGCAGGTCAAAATCTAGGTGGCGGGAAGGGCATGTGATGCTAAAGTGTGGTGAGCCGGGACACGTAAGGAGATATTGTCCGATTTGGAGGAAGAAGAACATGCGGCTAGGAAAATTCCACATGCGGGTAGCATACGGTTTATCTTGGAGACGTTCCCACAGTCTCTAGTGATGGTGCTAGTTCTCAGAAAGAAGGATATTAAATTTGGGTTTGCTCCAAGAGAATATTTTGATGCGTTCCGAAAAATGCGAACGGTTTTCCGATCTCCATGGGCCGGTGGATATCGTTGTGTTGTTCGGTGTGTTGGAACGGGGAAATATCAAAATCGTTGGTGGAGCGGTGCGCATTTTGGGTGGTGTGACGTTGTCTCCAAGTTGCATAGAATTTAATATCTTGAGCCAGTCAGATTCAGGACTATGGGGTTTTCATAGCAGGGAGAGTCTGGAAAAAATACACATGGCGGAAATGGTCCTACCAAATGGAGAAGAGTGCAAAGGTTTTGTATCGTCTGAACGTGAGTATGGTATATAATACTCAGACTTCGATGGGTTCCTGAAAATCGCGAGCGTGGTATAAAGGCAGACGATGGTGAGAAGGAAAATCCTGCTGGAGAAGGGTCGCATCGAAGTCTCTCTTCGGGAATTGACGGATTGAGTCGGTTCAAGCTGCACATAAGATTGGTCGCTGAATGAATCAAGTGTGGTAGGATCGACATTGTTGATTCGGATTATGTGTAGCTGGTACAAGGAAGGCCAATGGACGTTCGTGGTATTTACGAACGGATTACTCTCATTCTCGGGTTCGCTGAAGTGCTCTCTGGAGAAGAGATTGAATTTCGCTGGAGGGGGAGAATTGTTGGGTCCAGCTCACGTACAAGGAAGTCATCAAAATGCAAATTGTGCACATGCTGACGAATGCAATAAGGTTTTTTGCTTTGGATTTTAGCATGCTCAATTGCCTATAAAAGGGTAGCATTGGTCTTCATTTTATGTATCCCAAAATTGAGAGAAATAGAGATTGAGTGAGGAAGAGAGAAAAAAAAAAGGAAAAAAAAGAAAATCTTGCCCGGTTGGATAAGGGTGAGAGTGGGTGTAGGTTTACTGTGGTAGTTGAGAGTGAGTACAACAATATTACTCGGGTGGGTAAGGGGTCTCAGGTTTCGGGTTTAACACACGAGCGTTATTTTGTACAGTGTAATATTCTCTAATATTGTAAAACTATTGTCTCTCCGTGGATGTAGACGGTATTGGCCGAACCACGTAAAAATCTCGGTGTTCTCTCGGTGTCATTTCGGCTTTAATTAATATCCCGATAAATTGTCGCGGGGTCAAAATAAAACAGCCGATGGCCTGGAATTAAATATTACCGCTCAACCCCAAAACTTATCTCATTATCTTAAGGCTCGTTCTCTTTTACTGGGTTTTCAACTAATACCGGGCTGAAAAAAATAAACCAAACATCACATAATGGGTTATTAAATAATGGGTTATTAGTTATTTTTATGTGGTCTAATATTGGACAGCAAACATACCATGGATATATTAATTTATTAAACAAAGCATGAACATCGTCCTTCCGTGCGTATCACAAGATATGATAATACTTTCGGCATATAATAAATCTCAATGAGATCGAGCACTCAAAGGAATTATGTTGATTTTTCCTTGACATCCTCATTTTTATCTTCTGCTTCTCTTTTCTTGTTCCATTTCTCAATCTCCTTCACTAGCAAGCCAATCTCTTCTTTGTCTTCATCGTCTCCTTTCATTATGATGATCAACTTTCCTTTCTTGATGATGTACGGCAAGTTGAAGCACATTTTCGATATTATATATGTATAAACTTATACGGTATAAACATAGATAGCCTGTGAATTTATAGACAATTCTCTGAGCGAGAAAAATAGCGACAAGTTTAGATTCAAAGAGTGAGTTTGATATTATACAGGTTCTTTGGTTTATGGTTTCAAAATCTTGAAAGCTACGTTGTATTTACAACTATTGAGGAAACTTATTTTGTCCTCTTATGTTTACTTAAAAAGATAAAAGAAGAGATGTATCATTCCTAAAAACTTCATTCGATAACTGAAGAATCTGTTGGAATATTTTAAAATTAATTAATGTAAAATTGATAATTTGGTCGAAAGTTTGAGGAACGTTAATTTGTTAATTTTATATAAACATACAACGGTTATGGTGTTTTTACTCCAAATCCATATTTGATAACATATTTGGGTCTCTAATTGTTTCTTCCATAAAATATGTTGAAAATCCTAATTCACCAATATTTCATGTCACCACACTTAATTAAACGATACTCCACGACAACAATAATATACTCTCTCCATTTCTAAATACAAGTGTTTATCCTATTTAATCTAATTATTTTTATTTAAGATGAGGGGTAAACTTGTAAAAGTTCCAGCTATTTTTCTTGAAAAAAGTAAAATGACTTCTACTAAAAAACAAAAAGAAGTCTAAACCACTTGTATTTGGGTGTTTTACAATTATAGGCATCTTTTTTATATTGATTAACAAAACTAGGCACTGTGTGTAAATTATTACAAAAGTAGGCATAATTTTTTTCTATTTTATTTTCTTAATTTTTTATTGCTTCTAATATTTTATGATTTTTTATTTATTGTATAAATTAATGGGGAGTTCATAGTTAGCTTAACCGGTCGAACCGGATACGGAAATTTTCGCTTCGTATAGCATCTCAACATTTCTATTTGATATTTACAATCTAATATTTATAACCTACGATTTTGAAACCAAAAACTAATTTTTATTAATTTACATATATATAATATATGAAATCATATCTATATAATATTGGTATTATTTTTATTTTTTACTAAAAGTTGGCTTTAGCCATTTAACTTAACCCAACTGAAAAAGTTCAATAAATACCAAAATCAAACAAAAAAATCTGGTTCGGCATATGTTTTTAAAAATTTCAACGGAAATTTTAGGTTAGACCGATTCGACCTAAATTTGATATATTAAATAATGTTTTATTTTAAGTTACGCATTATAATTAGTGGTTTTGGTTCCAGTTTTGATTTCGCTAGAATCGATCGACTTCTTTGGGCTATCGGATCGATTCCGGTTCTTGAAAGTATTTGTAATTTGCATGATTTATTTAAAAAAATTGAATAAAAAGTACTCTAATACGCCATGATATTGACAAAATAAAAAAGCCAACTAATATAGTTGTATGTTTAATTTATTTTATTTATACGGATAGTATCGAACATCAATATTTTTATCTCTAATTTGATTATAAAAATAATTAAAAATAAGAAAGTAGAATAAAAATATGCCATCTATTAATACCTTTTTGTCTAACATAAAATTAATTCAGAAAAAGAAACAAAAATAAAGAATGCCATTTTTGAAATAAAATACACATAATGCCTATTTTTTGTAATTGACACTTGGTAAAGTGCCTACTTTGCAATTAACTCCTTGTATTTAGGAACAAAGGATCTATTACTCCATTGGAAAAGATGATAACATACCCAAAAATTTTTCATAATTATTAAATATGACTAAAAAAATGAAACTTCGTGATACTTGGTGATTCTATTTATAATTTGTTCAATACTAAATTGTGACCTTTCTTAACCAAATCCCGAGTCCTAGGCTTGGCAGTGGGCGGGGCGGGGCGGAGGCCTAATCCCCATCCCACCCCAACACTTATCAGGGGATCCCCGTCCCCATCTCCGTTGGCAAACGGGGAATTCTCCTCATCCCCACCTCCGAGGGTTTTTTTTGGGTTTTATTCCCCACGATCTGCATCTTCTTAAATGTAATTATTTTATTTTTATATATTGTTTACACCAATGAAAATTATGCGATAAATTTATTGTGCGGAGTGAAGAAAGGATATATGATATATAGTTACAAAAATGTGCGACGACACGAGATAAAGAAAAAAAAATAAAAGAAATAAGATATAAATACGTTTAGAAGGATAATTTTATAATTATATATATTGGAGCCCCATGAGGAAGGGGGCGGGGGGTATGATCCCTGTCCCCTATCCTGCCAAAGGGAGCAAATTTTCCCCATTATCCCCCATGGGAGGTGAAAAGCAGGGAATCCCCACCCTATTCGGGGCATATCCCCAAGTGGAACATGGTAACATCGCCCATTGCCAAGCCTACCAAGTCCTTAATGGATATGTCACATGTTGATATCATGGTATTTTCAATAGGATCAATTCCACTAGGATTTCTTAATTATTCCATTTTTTGAACTTAACAAATTATTCCGTTCAAAAAATATGAAAACAAGTGCCTGCCTCCACCAAAAATTAACTTATTTTGTAGATTAAATTTAATGGCTTATTTAATTTTTTAGTTTCATATATTTGTGGTGGTGGCGATTTCGTGACACCTTATTTAAACGGAACATTTATAGTCTTGTAATTTTACTTAAAAAGAGCAATTTAAGGCAATTTAGTCAAAATTAACATGCGTGCTCCGGAATTGATGGTTTGGACAAATTTTTTCCTCTATCATCCAACTAAGCACCACATAGGTAACGAAAATAAATTAAACGATAAGAATAATTAAACAATAATAAATAATAATACCATACATAATTATTAATTAAAATACATATCTTCAAGAACGAGCAACACGATCCTGATAGTCATATTTTTTTTCCTCAAATCAGTCCATTTCTTTCTTCAAGAACCCTGTATAATCGAGCATGTAATACAAACAAATCGAGTCATTCACTCGCTAAAACGTACATCCTTGTTCCCCACAACTCCATTTTAGTACCATTAGTTTATGTGGGAAAGGTCCAAATGTTTTATCCAAAGCGGCTTGTATTGCCATTTTAGCAGACCCGGGAGTTTGAGAAATTCATGGTCGGAAAAGAACCTGATCGTCCATTTCACTCCTGTCGAGATTACAATGTGAGAAATTTTAGTTAAATTTTTCTTCATTTTTGCGGCATATGGCTGTGATGTTAGTTCAGAAAAATGGATCTGATTTTTTTGAGTGGGAGGACACTATGTTAATTTACCTTAGTTGTTATTATTTAATTATGCATAATTATTGTTAATTACTTAGTTTTATTTAATTATTATTCCTTAATTATTATTATCATTTAATTGTTTTCTTTACTTACGTGGGCTTAGTTGGATGATTGAGAAAAATGAAATCCAAATCATCAATTTCGATGCACACGTGTTAATTTCGGCTAAATTTTATTTACATTGCTTTTTTTTTTATTAAACTTACGTTATTAAAAATGCTTCACTTAATTAAGGTGTCCCAAAATCGCCACCATATCAAATATATGGAACTAAAAATTAATTAAATTTAAAAAACGGCTTAATTATTTTTTTAGTCCCGTAAGTTAGGGTAGTTGGCACTATAGAGACCTGTATTATACGTGTTTGCAATATAGGGACTTTAAGTTTCGAAAAGACGCAATTTTTAGGACAATATACGCGCCGGCCCGGTATTTTTACCCAAATCCGCTGACGTGGAACCCGACCCGCTGACATGGTTGCTTACTCGCTTTGCAGTTTTAGCGACGAAGTTTTTGCGACGGCATTTCCGTCACTAAAAGGGCCAAAAAATAAAAAAATTTGCGACGAAATTCCGACGGATTTTCCGTCGCTAAAACCAAAAAAATTAAAAAAAATAGAAAACATTTGCGACGGAGCTCGTTTCCGTCTCCGACGCCGGCGTGGTCTCCACACTCCTCACCGATGCCTTGCTCCCTTCCAACACCTCCTTCCTGGGCCTATCCATCGACCCCCGCCGCCGCCCCATGATAACGACCAAACCCGAGGCAAATACCCGCAAATAAATGCGCCGGCGAACTTCTCCATCCCACCTTTCGAACTATTACTCCTGAAATTAGGGTTTATAGTCACTGAGGGTGAGATCTAACGAGGTAAAAACGAAAACCCAGAAACTATTTCGAACTAGTTAGAGGAAAATTAAAAGAATTCGTATGATTTTTAAACAAAACCTGAATTGCAACTCCTCGGGACAGCGACGTCGATGGGCGTTTCTTTGGCTTCAGCGTAGGAGAAATTGAAGTCCCCAGCGCCGACGAAGGTTGTCTGATGGTTGGAGTGGGCAGAGACGACGAAGCCGCCGCCGGCGGCGCAGGCCTGCGAGGTTTTGGAGAGGGAGGACTTGGTGGAGCCGACGACGGAGCCGCCCGCGCAAGCCTAGGAGGTTTTCCAAAGGGAGGAGTGAGCAGAGACGACGACGGAGCCGCCGGCGCAGGCGAAGGTTCTCCAAAGGGATGTGTCAGCAGAGACGACGAAAGCCCTGACGAAGAAGATGACAGCGAATTTATTTTTGTAAGTTGCGAATTTTTGTTTTATTTCCCCCCCTTTGCGACGGAAATTCCGTCGCAAACATCCGTTGCTAATCTGTGTAGTGAGTAAGCAGCCATGTCAGCGGGTCGGGTTCCACGTCGGCAGGTATGGGTCAAAATACCGGGTCGAGGCGTATATTGTCCTAAAAATGCCCTCTTTTCGAAAGTAAAAGTCCCTATATTGCAAACACGTATAATACAGGTCCCTATAATGCCAACTACGCTAACTTACGGGACTAAAAAAATAATTAAGCCTTAAAAAACGATCGCTTGATTGCCGCCGTGACTTTCCAATTTTCCCTTTCACAATAAAAATTACAGAAATCAACCCCCAAAAGTAACTTCATTACTAAACCAGCCCCGTATCTCGCACTGTAATAACAATTTCATTTCCCTTTTCCCTTCACAAAGCAACACAACCATCCAATCTTTCATCGGATATCAAAATCCTAAACAGAAGAAAGAAAGAAAGAAAGAAAGAATGTCGAACATCCTAGTTGTACTCCTCGCTCTGTTCGTCGTACCCTCAATCGCCGCCGCAAAGTTCGCCGGAAGTACCTTTCTCTTGAAGGGCTCTGTCTACTGCGACACTTGCCGATGTGGGTACGAGACTGACGTCACCAAGTACATCGCCGGTGAGAAAAAGCCCCACTTTGTGTTGAACGTTCTGCTTTTAGAGTACTATCCTTCTCAGATCTGATTGAATTCGCTCATCTCTGCGAAATTTGCAGGCACCGTCGTAAGCCTAGAGTGCAGGGACCGCCGCACCGGCGAGGTAACCTTCGCCGACGAGACGGTGACGGACGCCGCCGGGCAGTACAGGTTCTTAGTCCACGGCGACCGCGGCGACGACGTGTGCGACGCGGCGCTGGTGAAATCGTCCGACCCAGAATGCGCCGAGACCGACGCCGGCCGCGGCCGTGCGCGCGTGGTTCTCACGGACAACAACGGCATGGCGTCTCACTCGCGGTACGCGAACGCCATGGGTTTTCTCAAGAACACTCCTTTGGCCGCCTGCGAAGAAGTTCTACGGAAGTATCAAGAAACTGATGATTAGGTTCGTCGATTTAGATTTGATCTTTTTCTTTTTCGTTCTATAAAAGGTGGATTATTGCTATATTGTGGAATGCTGACGTGCATTTTGGTCTTCTTGGTAATAGTTATTATGCATCTATGGAATTATTTGTTTGTGTTTTAAGATCATTAAAATTATGTGATGAAATTTTCCATGATTTCCAATGCATGTATTTTTTGTACTTGAGCACCTCGTGATTTTGGGTTTTGCGACATTGATCAATGTAAAGATTCCAATTCAAGTATGTGATTTGAGATGCGATATTATAACGAAAACGGATGGTATGATCTTTATAATTTCTGGTATAATTTTTATTTTATTGATATAATAACGAGTTTAGTTGGTATATTTCATGCGAAAATAATTGTTCAGCTCTTTTGAATTGTGAGACGGGGGTATTTTGTCTTTTTAACGTTGAAAAGACCATACGACCATTTTAGGTAGTGAACGTGAATTAATTTATCAAATCGATACTGAACAAGAAAAAATATTTCTAGGTCCCCTGAAAGGGATTGATAGGGAAATTCCCCAAGTGCAATCGATACCTTTAGGCTGTGTTTAGTTTCTAAGATTGGAAAACACTTGATAATTTTATCTTGAGATAATAATCTTATGTCAGTCCTGTTAATACCTCATTCTATTGTATTATTATTGTTCACTTGGCAAGATAAAAATATGTCAATCATGTAAATTTACAATTCTAACCCGACTAAAAACAAGAACCTAACGTATATGTCGTCTCTTTTCTTGTCATTACATCACTATTCTCTCTGTTTATTTCACCACAATTGCTTACCCAACTGCGCTTCATGAATGCAAGAACACAAATGCAGCAAAGGTCGTATGAATGAATATGATTCCATAACAAGAAAACAAATGCAGCTAATTCAATCAAAGTATATCTCAAAAACATCGCCAAGTATTTATCTGGGTATAACTAATGACACTTCAATTCCATGATTGTAAATTTACAAGAGGATAGGAACGTTCTTCTATTGGTCACAAACAGCTAAGCAACAGAAAATACAATCGTACAATCTGAAATTTTCTTTCTTTTTTGCAAATACACACAATCAAGATGATCAATCACTCAATATGCTTTCAGCTAAAAAGAAGTCATATACAAAAGGCAAACCTTAGATGTGGATGTAGTCCACTTCTTCCCTGCTATTTTCGCACAGACAAACGATATAGGTTTGTGGATTTCGACGTAGAAGTCTTTAATTTCGACAGACGCAAGCATCTTCTAGTGCATAGATCGAAGGCGGATAATATCACCTCCTATGTCGTCCACCGTTCCGAAATTGGCTGGAACGATGTTTGGAAATGGTATAGAGAACTTGTGTCGATCGTTGTGGTCTGAAAATGAGGGTTTGGAATTTCAGAACAAATGAGGGTGTGTTGGTCATTTCATATTTAGTAGCACACGTTGAGTTTATAATCTTGCCAAACCACGTTGGATAAACTATCTTGGATATGATGGTTAATAATAGCGGGCTTCCATTTATCTCGGGCTTTATCCACATTTGCGTTATTACAACTAAACAATATTATGATTGATAATATGGGCCTTAGAGCAACTCCAATCGGTTCTGAAAAGGAAACGCATACCGAAAAACTCACTCCAACCGATGCTGATAGTTGGACGCAAAATGGGTTTTTTAATATTTTCTCTCACCTCTCAACGCAAAGATGCGTTTGCATTCTGATCCAACGCAAAAAAATTTAACTTATATAAAACAACCCCTTTAAATTTTATAATTTGCTTTTCATCCAAAATATTTTAGTTTCTCTTTTATATTAGATTTATTTTGGTCTTTTACATTTATAAATTCCAAAATAATTTTTATAATTGTAGAACAAATATTTAAAAAATATTTTAATTTTATTTTTTCTTCTATTATGTGACATATAAAATATATGGATAGTATTGAAAATTTATAAAAGTTGATTTTGGAACAGAATATTACAAAATATTCTTTTGCGTCTGATAATGAGTTTAACGGTTGGAGAAGAATTACTGCATTTTGAGAATGAGTTTGAGTTTGAGTTTGAGAATGCGTTCTTCGGTTGGAGATGGTCTTATCCGGTTATATCCAAGCAAGTAAACGGACCCTTAATGTTTCAAACTTGAGAGCATTATACTTGAAATCCTAAACATACCCAAAGAAAGCAAAGCCGACCAATTCTTAGTTAACCAACCACCAAATCAAACCGATGATCACCATATTAACTCGATGCTAATAGCTTAAACAACTACACACATAACTAAAACAACATAAACAAAGAAGAGAAAAAACCACAGCAGAAACCGAAAACCCTTCGAGCGAAAAAGAAAAAGAATACCTCGCTCGTCCTGTTATTCTGCGAACGACCCGTTCTCCAAACCGCCGTCCTTAGTTTGTTCCCCGTAAGCAGAGGCGTGTACGCCGAGGGCGGCTCGACCAGACGGGTCCAAGTTCTTGGCCCAAGCAGCGTCCCACTCCACCGCCTTGGCCGTGCTGCAAGCCACGCTCGGCCCGCCGGGAACCGTCGATCTTGCGGGATTCTATTTCAATAATAATAAAAAAAAATTACGTTTATTATTACGGAAATAATTGTCAAACGTTAAAAAAAAGGTGGGATATGAATGATGAGCGTCTAAAACGCTGACCTTAGGGAAGAAGCGCTCGAAGATGGATCTGTAGTAATAACCCTCCTTTGTCGTGGGAGTGTTTTCGGGGTAGACGAAGCTTGCGTTGGCCAGCATTGAATCCGTCACCTTTTTTGAAAATTGGAAAAGGGAAATTCAGCCTTTATGCTTGGTCAGGAAATGAAAAGAAAATATAGCATAAGTTTTTGTAGTTATAATTGAGGAAAAACTACCAAACGGCGGGGGAAACGAGCGAAAAAACCTATTAAAACCATTTTCACTCCAATTTTCTTTTTTCATGCTATTTTCTTCAAACCAAACGCAGCGGTGAAGAGATGGGAAGTAGTAGATTCGACAGAGCAATACGAACCTGTTCGTTAGCGTGTTCTTTCAGGCGATCGATCCAGCTGTACCCTACGCCGTCGCTGAACTGTTCTTTTTGTCTGTATAAGATATGCTGAAAAAACCCGAAAAAAAAAAAAAAGAATTGATTTGTTTTTTTCACTTTAAGGAGGGAGAATAATAGAAGGAAATTGAGTGATGAAACTATAAGTTCGCCTTGGGTAAGTATGGGTTCTTCTCGTCGTCAAAGGCATTGCGTAGGACCCACTTCTCAATTCTTCCAAGTTCAGGCTTGATCTACGAGAAATGCATATTCAGTTCTAATTAAAACATCACATGCGGTTCAAAGAATATGATAACTATAATCGGTAATAGTAGGACGATCGAGCCATCATATTGTACCATTTTCCATTCAGGATCAATAGCCATAGCAGCGTTGATGAATTCCTTGTCTAAGAAGGGAACTCGAGCTTCCACACCCCATGCTGAAGTAGATTTATTAGCTCTCAAACAATCGTAAAGATGAAGAGCCTTGATCTGTGGCACCATACCAAAACAGAGCATATCAGTGAAAAGATATTCAGAGAGTTGAAAGTATCAGCCATCCTTGTTTTATGAATATCTGGGCTAACAAATATTTTACTGGTACCTTTCTACATGTTTCCTGATGAAACTCTTCCTTGTTGGGTGCCTTGTGAAAATAGAGATAACCGCCGAATATTTCGTCGGAGCCTTCACCAGAAAGAACCATTTTAACCCCAAGAGCTCTTATTTTTCTGGACATAAGAAACATAGGGGTGCTGGCTCTTATAGTCGTCACGTCGTACGTTTCAATATGGTAGATGACATGCTCTATGGCATCAATCCCTTCCTAAAGATAGCAATTAAATCAATGTCAACTGAACTTCTTCTTTTGACGGGAATGCGAGGGTATGACCTCAGACACTGATTGCTATATATTACCTGAACTGTAAAATGAAGCTCGTGGTGCCTTGTACCTAGATAGTCTGCCACCTCTCTTGCAGCTAGTAGATCAGGAGAACCCTGAAAAGAAGTAAAAAAAAAATGACAATTGCTAGAAATGGATAGTGAATTAGAGTGAGGATTAACAGCAAATGTTATTGGCTAATAACACAAATTTTTCATCGGCAGAGATGTACTGAGTACTATTTCTTTGTGTATATAACATATCCAAAAGGCCACGGCGAAAACTGAGATTTTTGACAAGTTTAATTACCTTTAGTCCAATGCAGAAGGTATGCAATTGTGAACCCCACTGCTGGTATGCCTCAGAAACAGCTAAATACCGGGATGCTACTGAAGCAACAAGGGATGAGTCAAGCCCGCCAGACAGAAGCACACCAAAGGGTACATCTGTCATGAGTCTCTTAACAACAGCCTGCGAAAGATATGGGGAACTGAATATTTGATGAAAGCAGAGAAAATGATGGATGGTAGATGAGATGACAGGTTCAAGCTCACCTTCTCAAAGGCTTTTCGCAGTTCAAGAGGGTCGTAAGGACCTGAAGGTATTTGTTCTGAAAACCACGGTGGGTTGTACCACCTTCTAAGCTCCCCTGTTATCATCATACCAACTCGCTCAGAACATAGAGAAACAATAGAAACACATGGAAGAACCTTAATTTCTTAACATTTTTGTAACTAAATAGGATTCAGAGAAACCAATTAAGAACTACCATTATCCGACACAAATTAGGTGAATATCTTTCTTCCTTTCTGCAATTTTAAAACCATACCTGCTTTGCTAGAATATATGTGACCAGGAGGAAAATAGGTAAACCTCTCACAGTCATCACTTAATGCTTTCATTTCGGAGGCAAACCAAATTGATCCTGCGGTAAACACATTTAATTGGAATTAATACAGAAACTACGTGTTTGTAGGAATGCCAATGATGAGGGACTTAACGTGGGTCGAGACATTGTAAAGAAAACGTTGTAGGACTTGTGTTAGGTGAAACGTATGAACGACACAAAATATATGCATCCCTCAGAAAAATCAGAAAACAGCAGAGTTCCAGAAAAATCAGTAGTATTTAAAGTCTTTCGCATGCCATTACTGTGTACGAAATGTTTCATACCAAATTGATCCTGCGGAAAACACATTTAACTGGAATTAAATACAGAATCTACGTGTTTGTAGGAATGCCAATGATGAGGGACTTAGTGTGAGTCAAGACATTGTAAAGAAAACGTTGTAGGACTTGTGTTAGGTGAAAAGTATGAACGACACAAAATATATGCATCCCTCAGAAAAATCAGAAAACAGCAGAGTTCCAGAAAAATCAGTAGTATTTAAAGTCTTTCGCATGCCATTACTGTGTACGAAATGTTTCATACCAAATTGATCCTGCGGAAAACACATTTAACTGGAATTAAATACAGAATCTACGTGTTTGTAGGAATGCCAATGATGAGGGACTTAGTGTGAGTCGAGACATTGTAAAGAAAACGTTGTAGGACTTGTGTCGGGTGAAAAGTATGAACGACACAAAATATGCATCCCTCAGAAAAATCAGAAAACAGCAGAGTTCCAGAAAAATCAGTAGTATTTAAAGTCTTTCGCATGCCATTACTGTGTACGAAATGTTTCATACCAAATTGATCCTGCGGAAGACACATTTAACTGGAATTAAATACAGAATCAATGTGTTTGTAGGAATGCCAATGATGAGGGACTTAGTGTGAGTCGAGACATTGTAAAGAAAACGTTGTAGGACTTGTATTAGGTGAAAAGTATGAACGACACAAAATATATGCATCCCTCAGAAAAATCAGAACAGCAGAGTTCCAGAAAAATCAGTAGTATTTAAAGTCTTTCGCATGCCATTACTGTGTACGAAATGTTTCATACCATCAAGACCCCAACCCATGTAAAGGGGAGTAATGCCAATGGCATCCCGAGCGGCGATGAAGCTGTCATCACGCTTGTCAAGAAGCACAAAAGAGAACATCCCATCCAACGTGTTGACAAATTCTTCACCATGTTCTTCATACTGAAGAATTCAATAAGTATTTCAGCATGGTGTAGGATAAGAAAAGGGCATTACTAAAAAAAAATCCGATTCTTATTGGAGTATCAATTAAAAGATTGAGAAGGTAACTGCAACCTAAGTGGATTTGTTATAGCTAGCACAACAAATCGTCCACTAACCAGATGAGCAATAACTTCGCAGTCACTTCCTGTCCGGAACTTATGAGTCTTCAGCTTCTCCTTTAACTCTTTATGGTTATATATTTCACCATTAACCTGAATAGAGAGAAAGAGGGTGAGGGAGAGAGACAGACAGAGAGAGTATGCTATTATACACATACGTTTTTCCTTGGTACAATTATATTCAAGGATTAACTTACAGTGACAACAACTGTTTCTTCTTCGTTGTACAATGGTTGATCTCCAGAAGTGGGATCCATTATAGCTAAACGTTGATGAGCAAGAAAACAACCTTCATGCTGATGCAAGCCACTCCAATCAGGACCTCTGTGCTGTAACCTGTATTTTACACAGTAACATAATAAAATCAAACCTGTTAGTGCCTACAGAGCTCTTAGCAAAGGATATAACCAAACAGTGGCGAGCAAAATGGTTCAGTCAATAACAGATGTAGCTCAAAACAAGTCATCGTATCATCGTATTCACCCCGTGGGCCGTGTCAGGGGACAAAAGCCAAAATACATTTCAAGTGCTTCATTAGACACATTAGCTTCACTACTTTTCAAGAATATTTTACTCGTCAGATCCTAATGGAACAAATCTAAGTCCTAATACATATAATCGATATCAATTAAGAGACCACATTGCGTTTGCGATGCCTAAATAACGGATATAAATTACGCATATAAACACACAGGGAAGTATAAATATACTCGTGTAATTCCATTAAATATCTTAAATTGCATCCATTACTATCTTTATTCTGTACCACATCTCAATAAATTTGGTCTTACAATCGATAATGAATCGACAAGTTAACCACAGTCAGCTGACATATTATCTAAAAAAGGTAGCTGAATTCGCTACTTAAAGGAATTCAGTAGTCGTCACACACAGATTAAGCGAGCCACAGCCATATTAGCACAACACCATGTGTCCATGACAAACAGTCGCTGCGACAGACTTAAAGGAAAAAACATTTAAAAAAACAATGAACAAACGACTACCATACCTCCTGGAGAGTTCAATAACCCTCGACCGCGTGGCATGAGAGGCGACGGCGACACCGAGAACGGCGAGGATTCCACACATGGTCGTATTCTAGCTGGTAGCTGCGGGCCGGCGGTACTTCGATTGAAGCTCTAAAACTCCGAGGTAAGCAAATGGGGGACCAATCTATCTTTGAGGAAGAAGCTAAGAGAGAGGAGTGACGAAATGATATAGAATCAGTGAAGGTGACTCATGGCTGCTGAATAGAGCTACTTATTTATAGCCGGGCAGAGGATTGAGCGATCGTGACCGTTGATTTCTGACCGTGTGATTAACTTAGGTTTCTTAAGATTCAGATTTGATTTATGGACTTTTCTTCCGTAGGGTTTAATTTCTTTTTTAATCTTGCTTTTAGCTTTTTTATGTTTAGCTTCGCTTTCCGCGTGGACCTAATTGTGCCTAAATTCATATCAATCGTCATTATACCTTTTCGTACCCTCATTCAACCTAAGCGGAGGCCGTTTAAGACTGTTTATGTTTAACAATGATCCGGACAATCGATTGTGCATATAATTAAATAAAATAAATCGAATAAGTAAATATTCCCCACAACCTCCCACAACCCGGTTGGTGGATCAACCGGTTGTGACAGTTTTCAAAACTGTTTTGTGGTTTTTATTGCTTTTTATGATACATTTAATTATCTATTAAAATTTTATTTCAAATTTGTTGACCTTTTTGGTCCATGTGTGTTAGAGAGTTTTGATGGACAATGTAATTGTAATAACGTTAGGTCTATAAATTAAGCAATTCGATTTGTGATCAATGAAATGTCTAAAATATTCGATCTTGCATGATATATGAGCTTAAATTGATTAAATTGTTGAATATTTAATTCGCATATGATTCTGTGATTTGTTGATGTGACTATGTGATCACATGTTATAGACAGCCAATATGATAGGATATATCGTACTGTGCTATATATGAAAAAAATGCATGAGATATCCTACTGAGTTGTAAAAGGAAAATATGCTGTTTATATATGGAAAGTGATATATCCGTTGATACTTGCTTATTCCTGGACGAAAATCACTTATACGATTCTTGCATGCTTTCCACTGAATTTAATGTGCAATATTGAATTAATATCTTTCCTTATGCTGATTGGATAGGAAATATTTGATTTGATTGACTTTGTGGATAAGATGCTACTAGATGGTATACGCTTTAAACGGATGAGATCTCCGAAATAAGGAAAGTTCGGTCATGATTGATAAATTGAACTTAGCATGCTCTGATATGATTTATGTGCTAAACATGGTAAATATATTGATTAAATGCTATGAGTTGTATATGAAAAACGTGCTGATGTGATGCTATCTCGTGTGATATATTTGGAAAGTGAATCTGTACTGATTTACGCTAGAAACAGATAGCAGGGAATCACTTATGGGAAGTTCTGATATGGTTATTATATACAAAATGCTTGAATATGCTTGAGAACGAAATTGTGCTTTTATATGGAATATAATCATGCTTAAATGTGCTATATGACCGTTGTGATGATTAATTAAGAGCATGATCTATATGGTATGATTGACTCGAATATTTACATGGAAACTATACTTGATTTGGTGATTATTATATGATTTGACTTTCCATGTAAAGTGCTGATTGAAAAGGATTCTATATGAGCTGCACTTCAGATTTTCGAGGAAACCTAGAATTTGCGAATATAAGCACACGAGAGATCCTTGAGCAGAAACTGACAAAGAGATTCCTGAGTTCCCATTTGCGATACTTTCTGCGTTACTGAGCGTTAACTTGCGTATCCATCACTGAGCGAGTGATTAATCAGATATTCCATCATCCCCTGCCAAACATTCTATCTTCGGACGTGTTGTCTTCGGACGAGAGCAATACCAAGGTGGCAAGGTCGACGTTTACGCACACGTGAAGGGAAGGACAAGTCTGGGGGCCCTTCGGTAGCGAGTTGTGTCTATCGGGATCAAGGAGATTCCGAGGAACGAACTCGGCGTGTGGTAACCTAGTAGTGTCTAGTGTTCGATTTGTCTCGGTTGTGTATTGGGCTAACCAATCAGTTTTTTATCCAGCTACGGTGCATTATAGTGATTGGTTAAACTCTTGGGAAGCACATCCCAAGGAGAGGAGTAAACCCCAGTTGGGGATATAACCTCTATAAAAATCCTATCTTGCATTTACTTTTCAGTTATTTTGTTATCGCTGTGAGACAGACCCGAAACACATTCGACGGTACTAGGATTTATCAGGCATACTCGTCACAATATCATTTGGCATATCTAAGTAACTACATTCAGGATTTGTGAAAAGAAGCATAAAATTTTATAAGCCTAATTCACCCCCCCTCTTAGGCACATTTATATCTTCATTTGGTATCAGAGACAGGTTACTCAAACGACGGGCCTAACAAGCCTGAGTTAAAGATCTAATGGCTTCTTCGAGTTTTGATGTTTTTGCAGAGGGACAATTCCATTCTAGGCCACCACTCTTCGATGGAACAAACTATGCTATATGGAAAATTCGTATGAAGGAATTCCTGCTTGCTACTGACTATGACCTGTGGGATATCATCACGACTGGACCTTACAACCCCAAGAAGGCGGATGGAACTCCAAGAAAGGTTCCGAGTACGATGCAACAGACAAGCGAGGAATATCCTTGAATGCCAAAGCTAAGAACATGATTGCCTGCGCGCTTACAAGAGAAGAATACAATCGTGTGAGTTCATGCGAATCTGCCAAGGATATGTGGGACATGCTTCAAGTCACACATGAGGGAACCACTCGAGTTGTACAAGAAAGAATAGCCCTCTTAACTCACCAATACGAGCTGTTCAAAATGGATGACAACGAGACCATAAGCCATATGTACGCGAGATTCATGAATATCATCAATCAAAGTTCTCGTTGGGAAAGAATATACCGGACGGTGAGAAAGTGCGGAAAATACTGAGATCTCTTCCAAGAGAATGGAATCCCAAAGTAACTGCCATCTACGAAGCAAAGGACTTGGACGAACTTTCCGTGTCAGAACTAATCGGATCTCTCACCACCTACGAGATGACTCAGATCTCTATCAGAGAGAAACCAACTGTCCGAAATCAACCAAACATTGCCTTTAACACCGAACAAGAAAACGATTCAGAAGGTGAAGAAGAAACTGAGGAGGAACTAATGGAGCAGATTGCCATGCTGACCAGAAGGTTTGAAAAGTTTCGGATGAGAAGAAAGTTCAAGGGAAACTCCAAGTTCCAACCGAGGAACAAGGGAATATCATCATCCGGAAACAACGTGCAAAAATGTTTCAAGTGCAACAAGTCAGGCCACTTCGCCTCCAACTGCCCGATGGAAAATGGTGACAAAAAGGTAAAGAAGCAGAAAGCCATGGTTACTAACTGGAAAGAGGCCGAAAGCGAAGAAGAGGAAGATCTCGCCTACATGGCCAATGATGATGATCAGGTATCTTCTTCATCCACTATTAAGAAAATACTCTTTCTAAATGAATTATATGATAGGCAAGATGAATCTCATGATAACACTTCCTCAGTTCCTGAAGTAGATGAAAAGGAAGAAATGTTTGAAATAATGCAAATCGCAGAAAGAAGGATTAAGACGCTCAACTCACAAGTGAAGAGTCTGATTAGGCAAAGAGATGACCTAGCTAGAGAGAAGCATCAAACACATCTAGAAAATGAGCGCCTGAAAGCCGAGCTAGAATCTCTTAAGGAAGAGAAAGTCTTGTGTAATTGCGAAAGGCTTAGGAAGCAAGAAAACATATCTAGAGACATGTCTATTCTTAAGGACTTCCTAGAAGAAAAATCTCGTACTAATGACAGACTTCTTGTAGGACAACAAAATCTCAACATCTTCCTAGACATGTTGGAAAAACAGGGATAGGATATTCCACAACACCCAAGCATGCTGCATCCTCACAAGAATTTGGAAAGCCTAAATGTTTTTCATGTGGCCGTCACGGTCATTATGCTAACAATTGTTTTTTGAAGAAAGCTGATAAAACTAGATATATCTGGAGGCCAAAGCAGATTCCTAAGAATCAAAGTTTTAACACTGGCTCGCCTGTGTTTGTGAGATCACAGTCTGTGACAGATGATATATCATGTGCTAACAGGAGTTATTTTGTCACTAACCCTTTAGGACCCAATCGAAGTTGGGCACCTCAGAAAAGAACTGATTCATGCAGGTACAAAGAAGAAAATCCAGCAAGAAAAACAAGTGGTACCTCGACAGTGGGTGTTCCAACCATATGACAGGTGATATCAGTAAGTTTGTGTCGGTGAAAGCATATGACGGAGGATATGTCTCCTATGCCGACAACACAAAAGCTAAAATTATTGGAGTTGGAACTGTTGGTAACACTTTACATACTACTATAGATGACGTATGGTTGGTTAAGAATCTAGAATATAACCTCATTAGCATTAGTCAATTATGCGATAAGGGTCATAAAGTTACTTTCGAAAATGATAAGTGTGTAGTTAGAAATGATGACAAGGTTCTATTCAGTGCATCTAGGGATACAAATATCTATTGCATAACTCTTGATGATATCACTGACCAGAATGTCAAGTGTTTAGCAGTTACACAGGATAACACCTGGTTATGGCACAGACGCCTAGGACATGCCAATATGGAATTACTGTCTCATATCACAAGCAATGCACTGGTACGAGGTGTTCCTGACATAAAGTTTGTCAAGGACAAAACATGTAAGGCGTGCCAAATGGGCAAGCAGACCAAAACATCGTTCAAAGCAAAGAATGTGATATCTACATCCAGACCTCTAGAATTACTACATCTCGACCTTTTTGGTCCTGTTCAAACGATGTCTCTGCGAGGTAAAAGATATGCCTTCTTCATTGTTGATGATTATTCCAGGTACACTTGGGTGATATTCCTTGCACATAAGAATGAGGCACTAGATAACTTTGCATCACTGGTGAAAAGACTAGAAAATGAAAAAGAAATGAATCTGTGTAGGATACGTAGTGATAACGGACTGGAATTTGATAGTAAGTCATTTGCATCATTCTGTGATCAGTACGGTTATAGTCATAACTTCTCTGCCCCTATAACTCCCCAACAGAATGGCGTAATTGAACGTAAAAATAGGATATTACAAGAAATGGCTAGATCTATGTTACATGAGTATGATATTCCTAAACAGTTCTGGGCGGAAGCTGACAGCTTGTTATGTGTCTAACCGTGTCTTCCTTAGGCCGATATTAAAGGAAACTTCTTATGAAATCTGGCATGGTAGAACTCCAAATATAAGTTACTTTCGTGTGTTTGGATGCAAATGTTTTATCTTGAATGATAGAGATAAGAGAGGAAAATTTGACTCTAAGGTTGACGAAGGGATATTCCTTGGTTACAGTCTTCACTCTAAGGCATATCGTGTTTATAATAAGAGGAAGCTGACTGTTTAGGAATCCATACATGTTACTTTTGATGAGATACCTAACACATATGCTACTGATGAGAAAGGTATAGATTTGCCCTGTGCAGAATTACAGGTTACCAAAAACGGTAAGGACGATATTCCAGAAGACGAAAATGTAGAGACACTGGAACCGGAAGCTGATGAGCTACAACCTAGAAAATGGAAACATGCTTCCAATCATCCAACAGATCAAGTGATAGGAAATATCAGATCTGGAATCAAAACTCGAGCAACTGTACGAAATCAAGATACGGAGGAATCTCATGATGTATTACTTTCAATGATGGAACCAAAGACAGTCCATGAAGCTTTGGATGATATATCCTGGGTCTCTGCCATGGAAGATGAGTTGGCTCAGTTCGAAAAGTGGACACTCGTAGAGAGACCGGATGAAAAATCCATCATAGGAACCAAATGGGTCTTCCGCAACAAACTCGACGAACATGGTAATGTCACAAGAAACAAAGCGAGGTTAGCTGCAAAAGGTTATTCCCAGGAGGAAGGTATTGATTTCGATGAAACTTTTGCTCCGGTAGCTAGATTAGAGTCTATACGTGTCTTACTTGCATATGCATGCTTTAAACGTTTTCAACTTTTTCAAATGGACGTAAAAAGTGCATTTCTAAATGGCTTTATAAATGAGGAGGTTGTAGAACAACCACCGGCTTTGCTAGGGAAGATTTTCCAAATCATGTTTTCAAGTTGAATAAAGCATTATATGGCTTAAAGCAAGCACCTAGGGCATGGTATGAAAGGCTAAGTAAGTTCTTGATTGACATAGGATTTTCGACTGGAACTATTGATAACACGCTGTTTATTAAGTAGGAAGGTGATCACATGATACTGGTCCAAATATACGTTGATGATATCATATTTGGTAGTACTAATATCCTTCTTTGCGAGGAATTCTCTAACTCTATGCAGAAGGAATTTGAGATGAGTTTAATGGGTGAGCTGAACTACTTCGTTGGGTTGCAAATAAAGCAACTTGACGATGGAACTTTCGTATCCCAGACGAAGTACAGCAAGGACTACTGATAAAATTCGGGATGAATGATTCCAAAGCAATTTCCACCCCTATGCATCAGACCACCAAAATAGACTGTGATGAATCAGGTACACCAGTGGATCAAACAGAATATCGAGGTATGATCAGAAGCCTTCTTTACTTAACTGCTAGTCGCCCTGATATTATGTTTGCTGTTGGTATGTGTTCGAGATATCAGTCTGACCCTAGAGAATCTCACTTAACAGCAGTCAAGCGTATACTTAGATATATCAAGGGTACTGTGAATTTTGGTCTATGGTACTCATATACGGATGAATTCCCATTAATGGGATATTCCGATGCCGACTATGCCGGCTGTAGGGAAGATAGGAAAAGTAATAGTGGAACTTGCCAATTACTTGGAAATTCCCTGGTAACTTGGTCTAGTAGAAAGCAAAATGCTGTCGCCCTCTCCACCACCGAAGCTGAATATATGGCCTTTGGAAATTGCTGTCAACAAGTTCTTTGGATGAAACAGACCCTTAGTGATTTCGGGTTAGGATATAACAAAATTCCCATTCTGTGTGATAGCACTAGTGCCATTAGTATTACTAAGAATCCCGTGCATCATTCTCGTACTAAGCATATCGAGGTTAAACATCATTTTATACGAGACCATGTTCAGAAGGGGAATATCGGTGTGAAATTCATAGGAACAAATGATCAGCTTGCTGATATCTTTACGAAGCCCCTAGTTGAGGCAAGATTCCGCGACATCCGTGATGGATTGGGAATTATCGAGCTAAATAAGGTTAGTAAATCTGTCTAATCCTATCATTTGCTTTAGGCTATTTTATTTTAGGTAGAAATTCGTAGTTATCCTATCTTAAGACATTCATTCAGCCCTTGAAATATCTCCATGGATCTTATAGAATTTTTTCCTTAAGTGTGGCCTTCGTATTTTAAGAAAAGATTCGTAGTTATCCCATTCCGAGACATTCTTACAGCTATCTAGACTATTTTAGGAATATCCGATCTTCTGGATCTGTTTTTAAATGTGATTAAGTTATTTTAGGAAGGAACTCATAGATACCCTTTCAGCCGTTCAGTTATTTTAGGGAACTCATTTAAATTAAAATATATTCCTATCCAACCCAGTCAAATCCCTTCCATAATTATGAGATCCCGTCAAATCAGTCTGATACTTCTGACAGTTTTCTTCACTTTCTTTTTGAAATTTCAAATTTCAAATTTTGAATTCCATCCTTACCTCTTCCACAAATAAACCGACCCATCTCCTTCAAAAATTAGAACCGTCCTTCAACTCTCATCATTCATCTTCTCCAAATTTCCTACCAAACCCTAATCTCTGAAAATGGCCAAAACATCCACACCCAAAGCAGCCACTAAGGAATCCTCTAGCCGAAAATGCAAGGAACCCACCTCGGATGAATCCCCGCTCGAATCTTCTCCCAAATCGCCGAAACAAGCCTCAGCCTCATCACCCTCTGTCCGAAAAACCCGTTCCAAAGCCAAGACAGTTGAGAAAGTTGCATCCCCTTCTAAAGTTCACAAGAAGAAGAAGAAGAAAGGCAAGAAGTCCAGTCTCACTCCACTCAAACCCCTGTCAAATCGCCAGAACCTGAAAAACCTGCCTCTAGCCAAGAAGTCCCTGTTCATGAGGAACCCTAGAAAACGCCTCCGCAATCCCCAACTCCCGAAACAACCCAGAAAACTCCTCCACTTGAAAAGGCTTCGCCGTCTCCACAGTCGACTCCAAAGCCTTCTGATACCCCGTCTATTGATCTGTCCAAGCCAAACGAGATCCCAGTCGAACTGCTGTTTCTGCAAGAGAGCAACCGCACCAACTACAAAGACTTCAGCAAAGGAGATATCGCTCAGGGTCGCGGAGTTGCTTTCGACAACTTGCCTGAAGGAACGGTTATCACATGGTTGAAAGATTTCGGATGGGAGCAATTTCTCAGTATCAACACGCCCTACTTTCCTGAAGCTGTCAAGCTCTTTTATGCTAACTTCGATTATGAAGAGTTCGAAGGGCACATCACCATTCACTCTTATGTTCTAGGCCGAAAAATAGAATGGACCACTAAGACTATGAATGCCATGCTTGGGGTTGCGGATGAAGTCCTCTGTCATTACGACATGAGCGACCGGTGCCATGCTAATGAGTTTGACCTCAGTGATGTCCTTCGTACACTCTGGAATACCCGCACCAAACCCCGATTTTCTGACGGAGAAGCCCTGAACCAGCTCCCTATCGACTTTTTCTTCCTACACAAACTGCTCAACATGACCCTCTGGAGTGCGAAAATAGGCAGTGGCGGCCACTCGACGACCATGAACTTCATGAGCACCTTCGCGGTCTACATGATATCCCAGAACCGCAAGTTTAACTTAGGATATATCATCATGAAGCACATGATTCAAGCCATCGAGAGCAAGGACAAGGCGCTGCCCTGTGGAATGCTGCTCACTCACCTTTTCGAGTGTGAGGGTATTATTCTGCCGCCGGCTTGGGAAGATAAGGCTGTCCATGTAGTGGACATTGTGACCCTAAAGCGCATGGGAATTCATCACTCCAAGAGCCAAGGTTGGTTCAAGGCAAAGGAGAACAGGTCAGTCGACAGTGCTCAGAAACGGTCTGCTGCGAAGGGAAAAGCGAAGGTCAAAAGCGACGAGGACGACGACTATGAGGATGAGCTCAGCGTAGGGAAGGAGGGAATCTCAGTGTTGCGCCGTGATATTTCGGATATCAAGGCTGATAATTAGAAGCGCTTCCGCAAGCTCAAAGAGCAATATACCGAGCTGTCACTGAAACTGTCCAAGCTCTCGAAGCTGGTCAAGAAATCCCTTCCTAAACCCGCCGATTCTGAAACATCTTCAAGCCAGTAGGCTGCCCCGCATGATCCATGTTCTTAGTTGCTCCTAGGATTTTCCGCTCTATTAGTATCGTTTTTAGCTCTTAAGTGTGCCTCCCGCCTTTTTGATGACGAAGGGGAGTAGTAAGGTAAGTAGTAAGGTAAGTACTAGGCGATTAAGGTCTAGGTATTTTGGTAGCTGTGTTTAGGGAAGTTCGTTGAACCCTTATCTATATAATATTTGCTTTTATGATATATCCTTGATGCTTCTATGCGTTCTCGATATTTTACTCTATCTTCGAATATATCTGTGCTACTGTGAAGATTGACGTGTGTGAGATTTCTTGCCTGAAATGATTATATGATTGCGTGAATCATGCTTGGAAATGCGCACTTAGGCAGGGGAGCTCAATCACGGGTAAATTTAGAAATTTTGTACTCAGGATATAACGTAAAAATGACATGATATATCTGCACTTAGACAGGGGGAGGAAAACCATTCACGATATAT
Source organism: Craterostigma plantagineum (assembly GCA_027422505.1). Classification (NCBI taxonomy): domain Eukaryota; kingdom Viridiplantae; phylum Streptophyta; class Magnoliopsida; order Lamiales; family Linderniaceae; genus Craterostigma; species Craterostigma plantagineum. The sequence continues at coordinate 289,271 of JAPQWV010000406.1, forward strand.
CTTTGCATGTCATATAGATGAATGCACTTAGGCAGGGGGAGCAAATATGTATCATATGTGATTAGGAAATATCATATGCTCTGTTTTGCAAATTGTTGAACACTTAGACATATGCGCTAGGACTTGTGAAATCGAATATGCTTACATGCTTATGTGCTGCATCAATTACATGTCATCATAAAAAACGGGGAGAATGTTGACCTTTTTGGTCCATGTGTGTTAGAGAGTTTTGATGGACAATGAATTGTAATAACGTTAGGTCTATAAATTAAGCAATTCGATTTGTGATTAATGAAATGTCTAAATTATTCGATCTTGCATGAAATATGAGCTTAAATTGATTAAATTGTTGAATATTTAATTCGCATATGATTCTGTGATTTGTTGATGTGACAATGTGATCACATGTTATAGACAGCCAATATGATAGGATATATCGTACTGTGCTATATATGAAAAAAAATGCATGAGATATCCTACTGAGTTATAAAAGGAAAATATGCTGTTTATATATGGAAAGTGATATATCCGTTGATACTTGCTTATTCCTGGACGAAAATCACTTATACGATTCTTGCATGCTTTCCACTGAATTTAATGTGCAATATTGAATTAATATCTTTCCTTATGCTGATTGGATTATTATATTTAGGAAAGATTTGATTTGATTGACTTTGTGGATAAGATGCTACTAGATGGTATACGCTTTAAACGGATGACATCTCTGAATAAGGAAAGTTCGATCATGATTGATAAATTGAATTTAGTATGCTCTGATATGATTTATGTGCTAAACATGGTAAATATATTGATCAAATGCTATGAGTTGTATATGAAAAACGTGCTGATGTGATGCTATCTCGTGTGATATATTTGGAAAGTGAATCTGGACTGATTTACGCTAGAAATAGATAGCAGGGAATCACTTATGGAAATTTCTGATATGTTTGTTATATACAAAATGCTTGAATATGCTTGAAACGAAATTGTGCTTTTATATGCAATATAATCATGCTTAAATGTGCTATATGACCTGTAAAGACTAAAATATAATCCAGAAATTCTTATTCAATCAAGAAGAAGAGTTCGATGCATCTGATACAATCTAATTCCTAATTTCTATGCTTATCCTCTATTTACAGTTTAATACCTGTAAATACAGAAAATACATATTCTATCTATAATGACATTCAAAATTACAATTTAATCCTCACTACATTAACACTCATCACTCTTAACACTCCCCCTCAAGTTTGGTGTTCAAATAAATCTAGTACACCAAACTTGGAAAGTAAGAACTCAAACTGGTTTTTCCCCAAAGCCTTCGTTAGCAAATCAGCAGGTTGATCTCGAGAAGAAATATACTCGGTCTTCACAATATTCTCTCGTATCTTATCTCGTATGAAATGGCAATCTACCTCTACATGTTTCGTTCTTTCGTGGAAGACGGGATTTGCGGCAATTTGTATTGCCGATTTGCTATCTGTGTAAATTGTCACTGGGTCCATCTTTGTAAACCCCAAATCTTTTAGTACACCGATCAACCAAATTACCTCAGTTGTAACAGTGGCCATTGCCCTATACTCTGCCTCGGCTGAACTTCTCGAGACCGTCTTTTGTTTTTTTGTTTTCCAAGAAATTAATGAATCACCCAAGCAGACCATGTACCCAGTCAATGATCTCCGAGTTTCTGGGCACGACGCCCAATCTGCATCACAAAACGCTTTCAACGACAACTTGCTGTTAGCACTGAGTAATATACCAAGTCCAGGCCTACCTTTCAGATACCTTAAAACTCTATACATTGCATTAAAATGTACCCTTTTAGGGCTGTGCATATGCTGTGAAAGAATTTGAACAATGTATGATATGTCTGGCCTTGTTAAACATAAATATATCAACTTACCAACAATTTTCTGAAACTGTTGTACACTCACATTACCTGAGTTTCCATTCACGGTTTCTGATTTTCTGCCTTTAAAATCAGAATCTGTGAACTTAAAATTCTGTTCAGCAGGAATAGAAAGAGGATTAGTACCTAACATTCCAGTTTCCGCTAATAACTCTAATGTATACTTCCTTTGACTAAGTACAATTCCATTTCGTGACCGAGCTACTTCAAGCCCTAGAAAGTATTTCAATTCACCTAAATCTTTTATTTGAAAAGAAGTATTCAAATAACTCTTTGTCTCATCTATCATATGAGCATCATTACCAGTCAACACTATGTCATCAACATATACTAATACTACAACTAAACTTCTCCCCCTTGTTTTGACAAACAAAGAATAATCATTCTTTGATTGTTCAAAACCAAATCACTCATGGCTGCGGTGAACTTAGCGTTCCGTTGCCTTGAAGCTTGCTTTAATCCATATAAGGATTTTTCAAGCTTACATACTTTGACATTGTTATCTGTATTGGCAGAAGACAAACCCGGGGGTAAGTTCATGTATACCTCTTCAACTAAGTCTCCCTGCAAAAAAGCGTTAGTAACATCCATTTGCCAAAGTGGCCAATTGTAAATGGATGCTAGTGAGATGATCAATCGAATAGTAACATGTTTAGCAACCGGCGCAAATGTATCTGTATAATCTATGCCTTCGACTTGATTATAACCCTTAGCAACTAAGCGTGCTTTATATCTTTCTATAGAACCATCCGATCTATATTTAATTGAATATACCCATTTACAACCTATTGTAGTTTTACCTTTAGGTAAATTCACTAGCTTCCAAGTTTGGTTGGCTTCAAGTGCGGCAATTTCTACACCCATTGCCTTTCTCCAATGTTCAGATTTCAGTGCCTCTTGAAAGCATGTTGGTATTTCTTCTTTGGCTAGTGCAGCTAGATAGGTGGCATGCCTTGGCTTAATTCCGTCATACTGTAAATAAGAGGACAGAGGATATTTGACAGAACAAGCATTATTAGTATTATTGTTAAGAGGTGAAATAAACTCTTTTAACCAATTTGGAGGTCTACTAGGCCTGCTTGATCTTCTCAAAGGCTGATTTGGACTATTTCCTCCATCACGCTCGGGCTCACCTGTCTGGCTTGTCGTATGGTGATGATCATTATGATTAATAACAATGCTATCGTTCGATTTATTCATTTCATGATCTACGGGTTGAACAAAGTTCAACTTCCTATACATATCATCATAGAATATATCATCAAAAGCGAACTCATCCTTTCTAATGACCTTTGATGACTGTAAATCAGTCTTGTCACTATCAGCAAATGGGAACTTATTCTCATAAAAAATTACATCTCTTGATACTATAAACTTCTTAGTATCAATATCAAGTAATCTATAGGCCTTTTGATTTATAGCATATCCCATTAATACACATGGTTTTGACCTATGTTGGAATTTGTCAAGCTGAGGTAAAATCTTCACAAAACATAAACAGCCAAACACTCTAAGATGTTTGAAACTTGGTTCTTTACCATATAGGACTGAAAATGGACTCTTTCCATCAAGTAAAAAGGTTGGGGTCCTATTTATCAAATATATTGACGTTTTTATGCATTCTCCCCAATACTTAATTGGGACATTGGACTGAAATCTCAGAGCCCTTGCAACATTTAAAATGTGCCTATGTTTCCTTTCCACCACTCCATTTTGTTGTGGTGTGTAAGGGCATGAACTTTGATGAATAATCCCTAAAGATTCAAATAACTTCGTACATTCAATACTAACAAATTCCATGGCATTATCCGTTCTAACTATTTTAACCCTCGGTTCAAACTGATTTCCAGCATATGCTAGGAATTTGTTGATAATATTCAACACATCAGATTTATTTTTCATAAGAAATCCCCATGTGGCCCTTGAATAGTCATCAACAATAGTTAAAAAATATCTATCACCGTTATAAGTTGGTTCCCTATAAGGTCCCCAAACATCCATATGCAACAATTCCATTATAGAAGATGTCACACTTGTTCTCTTAGGAAACATAGTTCTAGTATGTTTAGCTAGAGGGCATACATGACAATAATTTTGACTATCAATCACTTTTAAGTTCAGTTCAGGTAGCATTTCTAATCTCTTAAAGGAAACATGGCCAAATCTTTTGTGCCATAAAGAAATCATATTAATTTCTGCTTTATTGCATACATTTTGACATTTCAGCTCTTCATCATTACATAAATTGGCTATAAAGTCAAAATCTATATTAGCAGATACATCATCATTCCCATGCAAGTAGTAAAGACCGTTCCAAACTTTACCAATCCCCTTTATCTTGCCAGTCCAAATCTCCTGAATTAAGCAAAAATGGGGATAGAAGATCACACATACATTTGCATCTTTTGACAATCTAGACACAGATAGTAAATTATGCTTAAAGCTAGGCACATATAACACATTTTTAAGTCTTAAATCACTAGTCAATGTGACAGTCCCTCTGTTAGTCACACGGTTAAGACTGCCATTAGGTAACTTCACATATGCCTCAGAACTATCACACACAGACCAATTATCAAATAGTGACATATTTGAAACCATATGCTTATTTGCTCCCGTGTCAACTATCCAAATATTATTATTATTATTATTATTATTATTATTATTATTATTATTATTATTATTATTATTATTTATTCCAAGAGTTAGGGCAAGCAATACCTGATTTCTTACCTGCTTGATTTGCAGATGCAATAGTAGCTGTAGGTTCTTGCCCTTGTACCCCTCCAAGAATTGATAGGATTTGCTGATATTGACTTGCTGTCAGCTGCGGCACCACTGCTCCTGAATTGTTTATCATCTCAGCATTTTGTATGTTTGCTTTTGCATTGTTCACTTGCTGGTTGGGGTTGTTTGCTCCTCCCTTATTCTGTAGATTGTTGTCATATTGGTTGGTAAGAACTGAGCTCGAATTTGCTTTAAAGAGGTTCTCATTCCAAATTCCAGAGAATCTGCCCGGGCCTTGGTTATTGAATCTTCCTCTTTGTCCTCGGCCCCTCGAGTCTCTTCTACCTCCTCTCACATAACCTTGAGGGTAACCATGTATCTTGAAGCATTTTTCTTTTGAATGGCCTGCCATATCGCAATGGTCACACCATAGGCTGGATTTGTCTGGTTGTGCAATCCATTGTCTGCCCCGAGCAAAGCTGCTTTGTAACGCTATGGAAGACTCGGAGTTATCACCTTGAACATTGATGTTCCTTTGAGTCTCCTCATTACATATCATAGAATACACTTGTCTGTGTGAGGGTAGAGGAGTCATCAATAAAATCTGTGACCTTATGTTACTATATCCTTCGTTAAGCCCCATCATAAACTGCATCATCTTCAATTGATCACAGAAATCGACATATTCTTTTGACAAACAACTAGCCGGTGATGGTATAAGGTTGTCATATTCATCCCATAGTTGACGCAACTTTGAGTAATAATCTGTGACTGAGTTTGTTCCTTGTGTCATCGTGTTAATCTGGCGATGCAAAGCATACAATCTGGCTCCATTAATTTTATCAAACCGTTCCTTCAAGTCTCTCCATATCGCATGTGCGGACTCACAATATATGATGCCCTGTACTAAATCTCTTGATAGAGAACGGTGTATCCACGACCTTACCAATGCGTTGCAACGCTTCCACTGTTGGTTCCTAGGTTGATCCTTCGCAGGCTGCTTGCAAGATCCGTCGATAAACCCTACTTTATTCTTCGCCTCAAGTGCAATCATGATCTCTCGACTCCAGACTTTATAATTTTCGCTTCCTTTCAATACTTCAGTAACAAGATCTAGATTGGGAGTATCAGATGGATGGAGGTACAGAGGATCACTGAAATCGATCATCTATGGCCTATTTGATTCCTGATTGGACGATCTTGAATCTCGATCGTCACTGTTATTTTCTTCACTCTCCGCCATTGTTGGACGATTTCTTCCTCTGAGTATCTGCTTTCTTCTCAAGATTAACTCATTCGTAGGATCCTTGCTCTGATACCATGTAAAGACTAAAATATAATCCAGAAATTCTTATTCAATCAAGAAGAAGAGTTCGATGCATCTGATACAATCTAATTCCTAATTTCTATGCTTATCCTCTATTTACAGTTTAATACCTGTAAATATAGAAAATACATATTCTATCTATAAAGACATTCAAAATTACAATTTAATCCTCACTACATTAACACTCATCACTCTTAACATGACCGTTGTGATGATTAATTAAGAGCATGATCTATATGGTATGATTGACTCGAATATTACATGGAAACTATACTTGATTTGGTGATTATTATATGATTTGACTTTCCATGTAAAGTGCTGATTGAAAAGGATTATATATGAGCTGCACTTCAGATTTTCGAGGAAACCTAGAATTTGCGAATATAAGCCCACGAGAGATCCTTGAGCAGAAACTGACGAAGAGATTCCTGAGTTCCCATTTGCGATACTTTTCTGCCTTACTGAGCATTAACTTGCGTATCCATCACTGAGCGAGTGATTAATCAGATATTCCATCATCCCCTGCCATACATTCTGTCTTCGGGCGTGTTGTCTTCGGACGAGAGCAATACCAAGGAGGCAAGGTCGACGTTTACGCACACGTGAAGGGAAGGACAAGTCCGGGGGCCCTTCGGTAGCGAGCTGTGTCTATCGGTATCAAGGAGATTCCGAGGAACGAAACTCGACGTGTGGTAACCTAGTAGTGTCTAGTGTTCGACTTGTTTCGGTTGTGTATTGGACTAACCAATCAGTTTTGTATCCAGCTACGGTGCATTATAGTGATTGGTTAAACTCTTGGGAAGCAAATCCCAAGGAGAGGAGTAAACCCCAGTTGGGGATATAACCTCTATAAAAATCCTGTCTCGCATTTACTTTTCAGTTATTTCGTTATCATTGTGAGACAGACCCGAAACACATCCGACGGTACTAGGATATAGCAGGCATACTCGTCACAATATCATTAGGCATATCTAAGTCACTACATTCAGGATTTGTGAAAAGAAGCATAAAATTTTATAAGCCTAATTCACCCCCTCTCTTAGGCACATTTATATCTTCAAAATTTTTACCAATGTATGATTTTTTTTCTCTACAAATAGAGGCAATATTGCTACACTTTGACTCGCAATTTCAAATTATCTATTTTTCCATTACATTCTATAATATATCATAATTCATATTATTTTTCTATCTCCAATAACCAAAGTATCTAAACCTTATATCATATAAAGTAATCTATTTTCAAACATTCAAATACTACTAAATTATAAAATATAAATATTATAGGTTGTGTTGGGTTGTTGATAAAGTATGAAAATTGTTGATGATTGTGAATGTGGAGGAGAGAGAAATTAATATGTTATTCTCATGACCGGTTGTGAAAGTCATGGATAAACATAGTCTAATTGTACGAATATTAAGAAACAAGGTAAAATCTCTATTATACCCTTATTTAATCGTTTTATTCTATCTAATCTAATTATTTTATTTAAAGTGAGGTGTAATGGAACTATTCAAATTATTTTGTTCTTGGAAATAGTAAAACGACTTCTATTTAAAAACAAAATAAAAGTATAAAACGGCTTGTATTTAAAATCGGAGGGAGTATTTATGTTACTTTATTTTTCAAAATTTGATAGAAGACAAGTAGTTTTTAAATATACTATCAAATAAAACCTAGTATGCAGGAGTATAAGTGCAATATTTAAACCATTTATAAGTGAAATGATAAATTATGAAATTAATTAAATTATAAATAGAGGGACTAAGTTGCAAATAAAATGATAGACCAAATTGACAATTTTTTAGCCACCCTAGCCCTTTTTATATAATAGAATATATATTATGAAAAATGTATTAGGTGTTTCTTTTAATTTCAGTATTATTATTTTAATTAACTTAAATCGACAGATTAAATTTGACGGTTTAACTCAAGCCTTGAGGCTTAATAAAAGAGTATAATACTATTTTATTAAGCAGCTATAAACCGTCCAATTAGTCTGTCAAGTGAGTCTTATTAGAAAAATATTTATTGAATAAAATAAAATGAAAACCACCCACCGCCTTTATTACTTACTTAATTATTAACTAGTATTTTTAGTATATTATAATTCTACCTTTAATTTAATAATAAATTAAATTTTCTTTTTAAATTATAATACATATGATATTATAGCAATTAGCAACACATTTGAGTGTGTGCAAGAATACTAGTATATATAAAGATTAATTCTAAAAGCATACACCTACCTTTTACCAATAAAATTCCAATTCAACTCGTTATATTTTCGACATATTATATTTCGATGGCATATCGCATATCAAACGCAGAGGGTTACTCCCAAGTTTGTAAGGACCTTTATAAAGAGAGCAAAGGATTAATATATTACTGGTCCAAGAAATGGGCTCAAAATTTTAAAGCTAAATACACTGCGTAACCGATTGAATGCTCTCGCCTCTCTAGCCAACTCTCGAGTATTTTTACACTCTAACACCGTCTTTAGTTCGGCGGAATTTGGTGGAGAAAGGATAACTAAAATCAAAGAAAATTTGATTTCTCCTAGCAGGAGGGACGATATGATGGAATTAGAGAATGAACTCTGTTTTCTATCGTTTTCCTCGCGGTTTAGTAGGAAAAGGTAAATTACTATGTTTTTTAGTCATCTTTTTTTTTTTTTTCCTTTCTTTTCTTTTGCACGTTATTTGTTTTCTAGGCCCTGTTTGGTATGCAGAATTTGTATGAATGACGAATAATTAAGTTAGAAGATCGAAGAATGATAAAAGAATACTTTTCGGCTATTTTCGTTCCCTTTCAATGTTAACTAAACACAACCTAAATTTAAAATTTTTTCTCTTCAAGTTCGAGCTTTTTTAGTAAACCAGCCCACGAGTCTATCGATATTAAGCTTATAAAATAAAAGAGAATATTAAAGGAAAAATAGTAAATAGCTCGGCTCCAACTCGATTTACACCACTTCTTTAGTATGTTGATTCTAAATTATTGAGCAAAAATTAAGTTCTATGAGTAGTTTGATGATATGTTTTCAATTGAATAGTTCCAAAATACTCAATTTTATGTACAGCAATTGAAAATCCTAACATTCTCAAACAGAACAGAAAAAAAAAGACAGGCAAACCTAAGAAAGAGAAGAAAGGATGATGCAGTGGGTTTCCTAAATGGGGAGAAGACATGAAATGCAGCAGTAGAATGAATTGAAGTGAATATATCTCAGAGATTATTTGATAAGAACGGAAATCGAAAATCAACGGTGAAGCACCGTTGCCCAAATCAACGATAAACGTTGCCCAAAATCAACGATAAAATACCGTTGCCCAAAGCTTTCGGCTAATAACCTTCTTTTTATTAATGATGTGATAATTGTTACAGAAGGGTCGATGCCCAAAGCGAACACATAACAGTCTACCTTAATAGCGCACTCCGAAAACGAGATAGGTAGCTGCTTACACACCCCTTCTGATTCATGTCTATGCCCGTCTCCTAACTGCACCATGAATTTGCCCGTCTCATCCGGGTTAAGTTGAAGTAAGGAAACCAAGTATGAGGAAATAAAATTGTGGTTTGAGCCACTATCAATCAATATCGTCACCGTGCGTCCTCCCACGATACCGCGTAACCTCATCGTGCGAGGGCTGGAAATTCCGGCCATGGAATAAACCAGAAAATTACCACCTTCTTCATCTGAACACACTTGGTCTTTTTGAAGTTCTTCCTGCCCCGTCACCTCACAATACTTGTACTGTTGGAGATCAAACTCCTCGTCCTCCTCAGCCAACATCACTCTCAGTTGTTTGAACGGACAGTCATGCGTAGGTGTAAACGATTTCTTACACTTAAAGCACAACCCCTTTGCTCTTAGGTCCTCTAATACCCTCGGTGGAAGTCGAGTGAATCTGGAGCGGGCAGTGGACTGCCCGGACATACCTGAATTCGTTCCTAGTGAATGCGTGGCTGGTCTAGAGAAGTTTCCGGTCGAACCCCGTGCACTACCACCCACTGCTGTCGCATTACTCTCCTCGGGCAGCCTCGAAGAATTGCCCGAATTCATCCCCGAACCACTGAAAGTTTGACCATCTCGCCCTCCACTCTGAAAAGACAAATTATCCTCAATATCTCTTGCTAGTTCCATTGCCGTCTCCAAATCATTTGGGCGAAGCAGACGCAACGATCCCCGGATGGGACCCTTCAACCCATTCATGAAATAGCCCAAATAATGTGCATCGAATAGTCCTGGAACTTGACCCGCCAATTGGACGAATATGGAGATGTAATCCTCCACCGTGCCTGTTTGTCGGACTCCAGACAGTCGCTCAAACTTGCTACCCTTAAATCGCGTATTGAAGCGTGCCACTAACGCCTGCGTGAACTCGTCCCACGAAATTCCCGGCTTTCGCGCTCTCATCCATGTCAGCCAGTGCAGGGCAGATCCGTCCATGGCAACTCCAGCCGCCGCCACCTTCCTTCCCGGCGGTGTGTTGTTCAATTCGAACTGTTCGGCCCGTGCTATCCACCCAGTCGGATCTGTTCCCTCAAACGTCGGCAAAAGCGCCAACGTACCACCCCCGTGCACCTGATCGTCAGCGGCCGGCGTAACCTTGCCCGTGACGGACGACTTTGTCTCATCCTCCGATGACTTCAGATCACTTTTGACAACGCAGTCAAGGCGCCGTGATTTCGGCCAATTGCATACCTTGTGCGTCGAGCTTTGCGCCTTGTGCGTCCAACTTTGCACCTTATGCGTCTAGCTTCTCCCTCACGTCGGCTTGATCGATCTCTAACTTATCCAAATGATCGCTGTTTGATCTCGTCATTCCGGCGGGAACGGGATTCGGCAGGTCGATCCAATTGATAAGAACGGAAATCGAAAATCAACGATGAAGCACCGTTGCCCAAATCAACGATAAACGTTGCCCAAAATCAACGATAAAATACCGTTGCCCAAAGCCTTTCGGCTAATAACCTTCTTTTTATTAATGATGTGATAATTGTTACAGAAGGGTCGATGCCTATTTATAGACTCTACTACGATACTAATTAAGGACGTAATTCCAGAGGATCAATAATAATAATTGCTAGGAAATCCTAATAATTAATTAGAAGATCTCCATTTATTTATAGAAATATAATCTTAATAGTTAATGCTAAGATACCCTTCCTTCTGCTCACGAAAAGTGGGCTCAAGCCCGTCCCCGCCGTCAGTAAACCAATATGGGCCTCGGCCCATGCCCCGCTCTCTATCAATTCCATTCCCCTTCATAACAACCTTGTCCTCAAGGTTGAAATCCGGAAACCGTCTCTTAAAGTAGATCTTACTCATCCAAGTAGCATCACCCTCGGGTTTCCCTACCGCCTTAAACAGTTGCTTGTTTCTCACCCCATTTTCACGTTCCTTCCTCGATGCTAGCAACTCCTCGGGTTTCCACACCGACCCCATTGTCATCTCCAAACTTTTCGGCAATTCCGACTCTACAGCATGGCTTTCCACCACGTTCGGGCACATCGCGAGATCCCCTCGTAACTCCACTTGGTTGCCAACCCACTCGAAACTCATGGTTAGAGTTTCCCAATTCGTGCAAACTTCTCCCAGCGTGGCGAGCCATGCAACTCCCAGAATTACGTCAACCCCGCCCAAAGCGAACACATAACAGTCTACCTTAATAGCGCACCCCGAAAACGAGATAGGTAGCTGCTTACACACCCCTTCTGATTCATGTCTATGCCCGTCTCCTAACTGCACCATGAATTTGCCCGTCTCATCCGGGTTAAGTTGAAGTAAGGAAACCAAGTATGAGGAAATAAAATTGTGATTTGAGCCACTATCAATCAATATCGTCACCGTGCGTCCTCCCACGATACCGCGTAACCTCATCGTGCGAGGGCTGGAAATTCCGGCCATGGAATAAACCAGAAAATTACCACCTTCTTCATCTGAACACACTTGGTCTTTTTGAAGTTCTTCCTGCCCCGTCACCTAACAATACTCGTACTGTTGGAGATCAAACTCCTCGTCCTCCTCAGCCAACATCACTCTCAGTTGTTTGAACGGACAGTCATGCGTAGGTGTAAACGGTTTCTTACACTTAAAGCACAACCCCTTTGCTCTTAGGTCCTCTAATATCCTCGGTGGAAGTCGAGTGAATCTAGAGCGGGCAGTGGACTGCCCGGACATACCTGAATTCGTTCCTAGTGAATGCGTGGTTGGTTTAGAGAAGTTTCCGGTTGAACCCCGTGCACTACCACCCACTGCTGTCGCATTACTCTCCCCGGGCAGCCTCGAAGAATTGCCCGAATTCATCCCCGAACCACTGAAAGTTTGACCATCTCGCCCTCCACTCTGAAAAGACAAATTATCCTCAATATCTCTTGCTAGTTCCATTGCCGCCTCCAAATCATTTGGGCGAAGCAGACGCAACGATCCCCGGATGGGACCCTTCAACCCATTCATGAAATAGCCCAAATAATGTGCATCGGATAGTCCTGGAACTTGACCCGCCAATTGGACGAATATGGAGATGTAATCCTCCACCGTGCCTGTTTGTCGGACTCCAGACAGTCGCTCAAACTTGCTACCCTTAAATCGCGTATCGAAGCGTGCCACTAACGCCTGCGTGAACTCGTCCCACGAAATTCCCGGCTTTCGCGCTTTCATCCATGTCAGCCAGTGCAGGGCAGATCCGTCCGTGGCAACTCCAGCCGCCGCCACCTTCCTTCCCGGCGGTGTGTTGTTCAATTCGAACTGTTGTTCGGCCCGTGCTATCCACCCAATCGGATCTGTTCCCTCAAACGTCGGCAAAAAGCGCCAACGTACCACCCCCGTGCACCTGATCGTCAGCGGCCGGCGTAACCTTGCCCGTGACGGACGACTTTGTCTCATCCTCCGATGACTTCAGAATCACTTTTGACAACGCAGCCAAGGACGCCGTGATTTCGGCCAATTGCATACCTTGTGCGTCGAACTTTGCGCCTTGTGCGTCCAGCTTTGCACCTTATGCGTCTAGCTTCTCCCTCACGTCGGCTTGATCGATCTCTAACTTATCCAAACGATCGTTGTTTGATCTCGTCATTCCGGCGGGAACGGGATCCAGCAGGTCGATCCAATTGATAAGAACGGAAATTGAAAATCAACGGTGAAGCACCGTTGCCCAAATCAACGATAAATGTTGCCCAAAATCAACGATAAAATACCGTTGCCCAAAGCCTTTCGGCTAATAACCTTCTTTTTATTAATATAATTGTTACAGAAGGGTTGATGCCTATTTATAGACTCTACTACGATACTAATTAAGGACGTAATTCTAGAGGATCAATAATAATAATTGCTAGGAAATCCTAATAATTAATTAGAAGATCTCCATTTATTTATAGAAATATAATCTTAATAGTTAATGCTAAGATACCCTTCCTTTTGCTCACGAAAAGTGGGCTCAAGCCCGTCCCCGCCGTCAGTAAACCAATATGGGCCTCGGCCCATGCCCCGCTCTCTATCATTATTGCTGATTTGCCTCACCCTCAGAGTCAGATATATCAGAATGATAGTTCCCATGCTAGACCTAAGGAAAAAAGAGAGAGAGAGAAAAAAAGATAAACTTCGTGTAAAGACATTGAAGAACTCCTAGATTGTAATGTAATGAAGAAAGACAAAAGAAATAATAAAGAGGGTGTGTGTAAGAACATACAAGACTGAGAAGAGAAGCACTACTCTTCTCGAATTGAACGAAGCAGATCGCTTGTACTTCCTCTGCTTGTTAGTCGGAGTGTCGTGTTTATCTGCTTCGTATGAACGATAACAAGATGAGAAATAAGACTAGAAATCCTAGTACTTCACTAAAGAATCCATAAGGGTCATTACCGTTTGAAGTGAATTTGAGTAGCTCAAGCCCATGGTTCATCAATAGGGTCATGAATCTGCCTCCTATCTGTAAGTGAAACTCTTTCTGAAATGATCTCTGCAGCAACAAAAGGAAATGTAATATTACTGTCAATCTATATGAAACAGAATAAAATGAAATGGTTGGAATTTTCACAGGCGTACTGCGAGGGAATCATCAGAAATTGCTGAAGGTTCTTCGACTGAATCTGAACCCGCAGAGCTTCCTTTCTCGATATCGACAGCGTACGAATTACTGCAATTCTTTTTCGCTCTATCAGTCTTTGGGTTGAAGTGGATTTGAGAGATAGGGACAGTTTAATTGCATCTCAGTGTCCAACGAGTTGGGAACACCCAAATGCCTCGCATTCAATGGCATCTCAATCTGATTCTGATGAATAGAAGAAATTGTATAAGTCAAACAACATACAAAAACAACAAAGAAGAGCCATTTTTCGGCACCAGCAGCTTTCAGCACAGTGAAATAAGCATTAATTACTTGGAAAAGTTACTCTTATTAGACAAACAGCTCTAACAACCGACACGAAGCTGTCTTCAACGAACATATGCCTTCAGTGAACATAAATCCTCGCTTCAAGGATAGCAACTGTTTCCAAGTATTTTCTCTCTCTATGAGTGATTTTCTCTCTATTTTTGAGAGTTTTTTCTCTCCTTTGTGAGGGGCTTCGGTTTCATCCAAAATTCTCTAAATCTCTTTGGCATGTATTCTTGCTCGATGTTGCGTCCGATTCGTACGAGGAAGGCTGTCTCTTATCAATCTCGAATGTTTGTGACTGTGACTCATGGCATAGGTGTAGTCGATCATTTTTATTAACCTTATCTCCTCTCTTTTCTCTACCATCGATTTATTTGTTTCTTTTTCTTGTGTTTTGCAATATCTTACCATTGGGATTGTCTCTCTGATCTCTCGAGGGGTTCAAGTAGAACATCGCGTGCTATATTTGCTGTGGCTTCGGGGGTGATTCGCGAACCTGATACGATGGACCCGGCTGAGATCACACTTACAGCGGAGGAGCTTGACGAGATTTTATTATCGGAGGATGTTGTTGACCATAAGAAGCGACATGGCGGATTTGATGTGGTTGGGCGCATCTTGTCGATGAAGTCCTTCAATTTTGAAGCGGTGAAGACCACATTACAAACAGCCTTTAATCCTGGGAAAGGCATGGAGATGTATCAATTGGATGACAATCGTTTTGTCATTCGTTTCTTCCATGAGATCGATAGGAAGAGAACGTTGTTGGCTTCCCCTTGGGCCTTTGAAAAGCAGCTTGTTCTTCTGCAGGAAATTGAAGGGAATGAGGACCCTGCTGGGGTCGATCTAAACAGGTGCTCCTTTCAAGTTCAGGTTCATAATATCCCGGGTTGGGCTCGATCTGAGAGGGTTGCGGAAATTATTGGTAACAACTTGGGGGAGTTTGTTGAGTCGGATGCTAAAAACTCACTGCCTTGGCAACCTTTTATCCGGATTCGAGTTCTTATTGATGTCCGTAAACCGCTAAGGAGGGTGCTGAAATTGCAGCTCGAGGGACAATGCGAAGTGTTCGTTAACTTCAAATACGAACGTCTACCTAACTTCTGTTACTTGTGCGGGCTTCTGGACCACCAACAAACATCATGTCCACTTCAGTATGAGGAGGGTTTCGAGATGGATGTGAAGAAGTTTCCCTATGATGCTACACTTCGCGCAACTCGGGACAATTCTATGATGCGTCGCATTAAGGGTTCATCCGTCTCAGATGGTGGTCCCGCCCCCACCAACCCTATTCCTAGCCACGCCAAAACAAACCCTAGCCATGGTCAACTGCCAATCCTAAACCCTAGTCATGGCCAGCAGTCAACCCTAAACCTCAGCTCGAAAAACAAATCACACTCCCTTGATTCTCTCACTACATTTAAACAACCCATTACTATACCAATTCGTTTGAATTTTTCAAATCCCCACCCATTATTACCATTTATCCAATCATCACTCCACCCATTATTACCAATTATCCAATCATTAATCCCCCAATCCCTACCAAAAATATCGCTTTGACCATTTCATACCAATCATCCAATCTACAAAACTTAGGAAAGGACAATTCGAGCCACTCCACCCAAGATTTGAGCTCTATTCAATCCAAAACTAGTACCCTACCTTAGTGGAGCAACCTACCTTAGTGGAGCAACCAACCAATAAGGAAAACGACACCTTGGTCCCTACCAAGTCCAACAAGTCCAAATCGCCTACCACCATACCAAATTTGACCCCACCCAAACAGCCCCAATTTACCCAAAACCCCACCCAAAATCCTTCTTCGTACAAGGCTGATTTGGTTAGCTCGAAGCTTGCCTCTCCAAACCACCAAACAGATACCTTCCCAACCCTATTTCCTCCCACATGCCCCTCTCCCCAAAACTGTTAACCTCCTCACAAATTAAAAAGAAAAGCCTGACCCTAAACCTAAGCTAGCTTGGAAAAAGTACGTGATTTCCCCCCGATCAAAATCTGAGATATTTCTCAAAAATTCCTTTGACCTTTACCCACAAAAACGCAAGGCCTCATTTGACCCCAACATCGAACCCCCAAAAAAGAAAGCTACGGCAACCTACATGGATGCAATGGACACTTCAGAAGGATCGGCGGAGGCTGCGGAGCAGCCCCGCCGAGAATTATGAATCTCTTAATTTGGAACTGTCGTGGTTTGGGCAGTGCTACGACAGTTCATGAGCTGATGAAACTCGCCCGGGCTCATGCGGCTGATATTATTTTTCTTACTGAAACCAAAAGCAGCAAGAGCTATATTGAAGGTGTTCGTAATAAACTAAATATGCATGGTGTTTTCGTGGATGCTGTGAGTCGTAAAGGTGGCCTCGCTCTCTTCTGGAATAAAGCTATTTGTGTGACGCTCAGCTCATACTCAAACTTTCATATTGATGTCTGCGTTGAAGACCACTTGCGAAGTCCACCATGGCGCTTTACGGGTTTTTACGGGGACTCTAATCTTTCTCAGCGTCGCCATAGTTGGAAACTCCTTAGTCGGTTGCGGGACCTTGGCCCTACGCGATGGCTCTGTGCGGGTGATTTCAATGAGATCCTTGTCCAAAAAGAGAAGAAAGGTGGCCGTCCTAAACCTCAATGGTAGATGACTAATTTTCGAGAGGCGTTAGAATCTGCTGGCCTTACTGATCTCGGGTTTGAAGGGGATACTTATACATGGAATGATAGAACGCCTCACCCGCATACTATATTTGAACGCCTTGATCGAGCGTGTGCTACTGTTGAGTGGAGGGACTCGTTTTCGGAGGCTAGGGTGCGCCATGTCCAACAATTACCTCTGATCACCATGCCTTAATCGTGCAAACTGCGGCTGGACCAGCTTTGGAGCCTCGTTCTAAACGTCCATTTCGCTTCGACGCAACGTGGTTCGGGGATGATCACTACTTGGAAATTATCAAGGACTGTTGGGGAGATCCGCCGCGAGAAGCTGGTAGGGATGGTTGGCGATGCTTTGAGCTTTGTAGAGAACGACTTGAAAAGTGGAACCACACATCCTTCAGGGGCATGCAGCTGCGCATTAAGGCCTGTGAGCAGCGCCTAGAAGCCTTGCGAGCCAAACCTATCTCGAAGGAAACTAGAATGGAGGAAGAAACGGCTATGAGGGAGATGCACGACTTGATCCACCTAGAAAATATTTATTGGCAGCAAAGGGGCAAAGCTGAGTGGTTGCGTAATGGGGATAGGAATACGATGTTTTCCATAGACGAGCCACATCAAGGAGAACCCTTAATCACATTTCTAGTCTCCGGGATTCGATGGGTGTATTATGCTATCACCAGAAAGAGATCAAGCAGATTGTTGAGGGTTACTTTAGGACTCTTTTCCTCTCCGGTCAACCGAACGATTCCTCCATGGAGCAGGCGATACAATATATCTCCCCCCGAGTCACAGAGGAATGAACGCGATGCTTTTGCGCGAATACTCGAGGGAGGAAGTCGACAATGCCCTAACAGGTATGTTCCCGTATAAGTCCCCAGGCCCGGATGGATTTTCACCTATTTTTTTACCAAAAATCTTGGGAAATTATAGGTGAGAAAACGTCCCGCTGTATACTCGATTTTTTAAACCACGGAATATCTTCTCCCGTCTTCCATGACACGCATATCATCTTGATTCCGAAGATCGATAAACCCGAAACCTTGGCCCATTTTTGCCCGATTAGTCTGTGTAATGTTGTTTACCGTATTGCTTCTAAATGTATTACCAACAGACTAAAGGAAGTCATGGATCATGTTATCTCCCCATCTCAATCCGCATTCATCCCGAATAGGCTTATCACAGATAACGTCCTCATTGCTTTTGAGACGAACCACGCCATGAAACAGAAACGAACCGGTCGAGAGGGTTATTGTGCCCTTAAACTAGATATGAGCAAAGCCTACGATCGTGTTGAATGGGCGTTTCTCGACAAGGTTACGTGCAAACTAGGGTTTGATAATCGTTTTATTCAGAAAATTATGTCGTGTATCTCGAAGGTCTCCTTTTCGTTTATTCTAAATGGGTCTTGCTTTGGACGCTTAACTCCATCTAGGGGTTTACGCCAAGGAGATCCATTATCACCTTACCTTTTTCTTTTTTGTGCGGAAGCGTTTAGTAGTTTGTTGCAGCAAGCAGAGAGGGTTGGATCACTACGTGGAATTTCAGTGCGTCGGGATGCTCCTTCGGTTTCCCATCTTCTTTTTGCCGACGACACGATCATCTTCAGCAAAGCTAACACCGAGGCGATGGGGACTTTCAGTCCATCATTGATGTGTACGGTGTTGCCTCGGGTCAGACGGTGAACTTTTCGAAGTCCTCAGCTACTTTCTCCCCAAATGTGAAGGAGGAAATACGAAGTGCATGCTGTCGTTCCCTTGGGATCGACCCAAGCGTTAAACATAGCTTATATCTAGGACTCCCATCTGTGGTAGGAAGGAACAAGAAAGAAGTCTTTGCTTACCTTCGGGAACGAGTGTGGAAGCGAGTTCAAGGATGGTCTGAAAAGTCGTTATCTCAAGCGGGGAAAGAGGTTCTTATTAAGGCTGTCCTCCAAGCTATACCATCATATGCTATGTCCTGTTTTCTACTCCCTGCAGGTGTCCTACATGACATACAAAGGTTGGTGACAGGGTTTTGGTGGGGATCAAACAAGCAATCGAGTATTCATTGGACAACTTGGAGGAAGATGTGTCGCCCGAAAGCCATTGGGGGAGTAGGATTTCGTGATTTACACATGTTTAACTTGGCTCTTGTAGCGAAGCAAGCATGGCGTATCCTTACTCAGCCTGAGGGTCCTCTAGCTCGGATACTTAGAGCACGCTACTTCCCGGATGGCGATCTGATTGGAGCTCCTTTGGGGTCGAACCCGTCCCTCACGTGGCGTGCGATTTTCCAGGCGAAATCCGTCCTCCAGCTGGGGCTTCGTTGGGAGATTGGTACGGGCTCTACTATTAATATTTGGAACCAGCCTTGGATACCGGGGACTCGACGCTTCATCCCGATCACTCCCCCAAAGCAATGCTATATTAACATGAAGGGTACTGATCTTCGTCTTTCTGTCACGCAAGGCTGGAACGATTCCTTGGTTCGGGCAATCTTTCTTCCTGTTGATGTTGACAAAATCCTTGGCATCCCTCTTACTTCGCTCCCTCTGCCAGACAAACTGGTTTGGCACCTCTCAAGGAATGGTCAATTCTCGGTGAAATCAGCATATTGGGCTGCTATGGAGGACATCGATTCGCCACAAGCGTGTTCTAGTGCGGGGCCCCTTTCGTGGAAGTTCATTTGGAACTCATCAGCTCTTCCCCGAGTTAAGCTCTTTGCATGGAGGCTTATGCATGATCTTATCCCGTCAGCCTCTAATCTTTTCAAACGGAAGGCTTTGCCCAGTCCTTGTTGTTCTAGATGTGGCTTTGGGGAGGAAGATGCTAGACATATCTTTGTTGATTGCCCGGACACTAAGCCTTTTTGGAGGATGTCCCAACTCCCGAAGCGTGACATCAGTCAATGGTTTAGCTCTACTGAAGAATGGCTCCGTATGCGGCCTCTATCTTGACGAAGGAAGAATTCTCACGCTCTATAGCTACGTGCTGGGAAATTTGGGGTGCCCGAAATAAATGGATCTTTGAGGGAATCGCGTGTGTGCCTGGAGCTTCGCTTAGAACATTCACTTGCCCGGACTTCGAGCCGTTAGTGGGAAAATTGGCTCCAAAGGATACACCATTAAACGGGGAAGGGTGGCAGCGCCCAACTGGTGAGGAGCTAAAGATTAATTGCGATGGGGCGATTCACTATGATAGGCATGGGGCATCTCTTGGTATTATCGTGCGGGACAGCTTGGGGACTTGTAGGAGGTGGCGAACCCGTTTTATCCATGGCATTCATGAGGCGGTGGTCATTGAAGCCTTAACCGTTCGAGAAGCTTTATGCTTAGCTCGTATGGAACGCTGGGATAGAGTGGTAATTGAGAGCGATTGTGAAGAGATTATCTTGGCCCTTCGAAACCGTAGCTCAGATTCTTCTAAAATCGGAAGTGTCCTTCGAGAGTGTCTTTGCATGATCGACTCGCTTCGTGATGTTGGTTTCTCTTTTGTTAGACGGGATGGTAATAGGGCTGCCCATTTTCTTGCTAAGAATATGGGTTGGAATGCCGAGGGTCGTACTTCCCCTGTTCACTCACTCGCATGTATTCTGTCCGCCGATGTTTCTTAACGAAAGTTCAGTCTTTGTCTAAAAAATAAAAAAATCCTCGCTTCAGAAATGAGTAAATTTGCAGGAAAATCGAAGGGGGAGTGGTAAAGCGAATAAAAACAGGAAGCAAAATGTGTCAAATCTCAACGAAATTAGAGAACATTTTGGCAACTTTTACCAGTGCACTACAAGCTACGACCAGATGAAAATTGCTTGTTCAGTAACGCAAAGTCAACGGCGAAATAGAGACAAATCGAATGTGGAAAATCGAGTAGGTTTGGATCTCAAAATCAAATAACATCTAGCCAGATCCTCCCATATCAACTCAGTCAACAATCGCAGAATCGAACATCGCAAAAATGCTGATAAAACATTATCAAGCAGAAACGAAAGGACTTCCAAAAAACAACATTTAGCAGCTCTAATCAGACGAACAAAAATAAGCCAAAAAGGAAATCTCACATGATCTTCTCCAGAATCTACCGCCATTGCCGTAACTGATGCCGATTCGCCAGTAGAAATCAACAGAGGACAGTCTCGATTCTATTTCCAGCTGAAATCACACTGATATATGCATTCTGTATTTTTTATAAGAACGCGGTGTGTGTTTATGCGTGCTTTGCTTGGCTTTATTCGATATTAAATAACAGTGCGTCATGAAACGACGACAAACATTTTCTGTTCTTTTGACGATTTGACTTTTATGCCCCCTTCCCCTATCCCAATCTTGTGACCGTTACGGTATTATTATCATAGTAATAATATTATTACCTTATGGTGAATTTAAAGAAAAATACATATTTGTATAAAAAATTTACAAGTTAGTACCCATGTTAGAAAATTTTTATATAAGTATCCGTTTGACTGTGTGTATCATTTTTCCAGTCTTGACGTACCTTTATATGTGTATTACGTACCACCTCACGTGTGGTACCTATATCGAATATGCTCCTTTAATGAGTTCTATGATGTACCATTTCTCACTGTATTATGTACCACAATACGTTTCTCTATGGTACCTAAATGTGTTATATGACTTATCTTACGGCGGGACGGGTACCAATGTGCAAAAAATTTATTGTAATTGGTACCTACATATAAAAAGACAATGACAGAGTATTGACTTGCAACTTTTTATGTAATTGGGGTATTTTTCTGTAAATTTCCCTACTATTATTGCTTATATTATTCTTGATATGTAACAAGACATTTTACCTCATTACAAATTACAATTGTCACATTAATTATTTTTCCTTATAAGTCCATCACCAAACTGAATTATTTTCTTCATCTAATCTTGAACGTGGGTTTTTATTTCACGCGTGAACACAATGATTCGCTCTTGGCATGTGACATCGTATTAGATGACTAAATTAAATCTAGCACTGTCATATTTTGATTTCTGGATTTTGTTATGAATACTTAGGCTGTCAATCGTGGAAGAATCTATGTAGGATCTCTGTATCATTGCATAATCAATTTATATATTTATTTATTTATTTTATTTAGTTACATATATATATATATATATATATATATATATATATATATATATATATATATAAGAAAGAATGCACGTGAACTTTGAGTAGAAAAGGTAGGCTAGGTTAGGAGTGGTCAGCATCAGGTACATGGAGTTGGTGTCGCACTTACAAGTCACGGACTCCTTCGCATTATGCATTCATCATCATTATTATTAGTCTACACCAAATAATTGATAATTAATTATTTATCGAGAATCATAGTGACCCTTCTTTTCTTCTCTCTCTTATTATTATAATGATAATTATTATTATTATTTTCTATCTAGAGATATCTCAGTGATGACGTACCATGATTATGGGACTAGTTATTTTGAGATCTTATTTACAAGAAAAATTGATATTGGGAAGTGGCGATTTGCCGTGGTGGACACCCACCGTGAGCAACAACCGTTAGAGCTGTCAAAATGGTCCGCGGGCCGCTCCGCTCTGCCTAAGGGGCGGGTTAGGCTACGATTTTAAGGGCCACCACTAAACGGGCTAGCCTGCGCGGGTCGCGTTAGACGGGGCGCCACGGGCCGGCCCATTTAATTAATTTATATTATAGATTGAATATATATTAATTTAATTAGAGGAATTAATTAATGATTCATTTATAATTAATAATGCATTTATTGATTAATACATAATTAATGTATATTTAAATATCGTAAGTAATTAAATAATTCAATTAATGAAAAGGTTTAAATCAACATAAACTATAAAAAAATTTCCAGGCGGACGGACGTATCGAGATGATGATTTTCTTAAAAATTAACGTGTTGGAGATTACAATTTAGGTTAGCACTTGATATGAGAGACTATAGGGAGGTATTGACAACGTTGAGAATCGAAAAAACGCAAAAAAATGAGATATTTGCTTGGTTGCTCACGGTAGGTGGGCACCATAAAAAATCTCGTGGCGCGACAATTCCAATACGTAGAAGTCGGTGGCGCATGGTCCGACGCACACGATATCGAAGAATAACGCGTGTTTGAGAATATTATACATTAAAATAAATAAGTCGCGCATTCATCTCTAATGTTTGAGATTCGAAGCTTTGCTCCCACAATTTGACACAGTGTGCGACATGCTGCGCTATTTTTTTTACCATAATCTCGTGTCATTTTAGATGTTTTTTGCGAGTTTCGCCTCTAATTTACCAACATTATGCGAAAGACGATGGGAGAGAATCGCCAAAGTAAATGGGATCAGTTATTGCCCGACGTGCTTGCACTCATATTCATGGGAGGCTGTTGCAGGGAAGAGAGCTCGACGATAAGAACGGAGGTGAATTGCGAAAAACGTAAATGGGATAAGTTATTATCCGACGTACTCGCGATAGATAATATTCAAGAATCTCCCCCTCGAGGATGTACTGACCGTTGTCCCGAGTGTGCAAATCGTGGGAGGCTGTTGTCTCGGGATCTTATTGTTGGAGGGAGATCGATATTGTGGAGTGGAGCGAAAACTCCGATCCATTAGTCATCGATCGTATGATTCGATTCCTGATGAAAAGCAGCGGATGCTCTGTGAGAAAATTTTGCTGTCTCTCGTAAATCAGTGAGGGAATCAAAATTTGTTTTTCTCGATCGAAAATAATATGAAGTAACATGGTAAAATCAAATAGATGTCGTAAGCGCAATTACATATAGAAGAGCGAAACATAGTGGCTACGTACATGTTGAATTCTTCACCCATGCCCCAAGCATTGAGTACTAAAATGTTGTCCTAATATTAATTATTATTAAATATGTTATACTCGTATTAACCTTACCGCTGTATTTTCTGAAAAATGGTATTGGACTCACATCATTCAACATGGTGCTCTCTTCACAAGGATTGAAGTTAGGGTAACCACAATGGTGATTTATATATTGTCATATGTGCTTATTTGACACTTTATATGACACACCACCATTGTGGATGCGTCATGAATATGACATTGTGTCATATTTATGATATTTTGTTAAAGGAATATTAAAATATTATGGAGGAGAGAGAATGAAGGAGAAAAAAAAGAAATTATTTATTTATAGTTGTAGGTCCGTGTTATAATAGTGTTATTATTGTGAAAAAAGTATAATAAAAGTGTTATAGAATAAAATATAAGAAAATATAGTGAAAAGCTGATGTGGCAGTATTATGAGTGTGTTATTGTTGTGGACACCCTAAAAGGTTATTTCTTTTGCGTGACGGTCATCTTATTGTAATCATCATTTGACCTGATAAAATTGTCTGGGAAAATTATAAAAATGGGTCAATAAGAGTGTCAATTTTCGATTTTAGGTGACTATGTTTGACAGTTACAAAACTAAGTCACTAAGTATGTATCCAGTAACAAAATTGGGTCACTAACCTCTTTTTTCAAATTTTACATACTAGTGACCTAAATTTGTAAATATATATAAATATATAGTTAGTGACCTAGTTTTGTTACTATATATATATATATATATTTAATGACTTAGTTTTGTAACTAGTGACCCAATTTTGTTACTATATACATATATGACCTAGTTTTATAAGTTGCAAACATAGTATCCCAAAATAAAAAAATGGTATAGTTAGTTGCCATTTTTATAGTTTTGCCTAAAAAGGTCTGTCCATTCATTTTTGTGAGCGTCATCTGATTTAACTATTTTTCATTAACTATTTATGTTATTTCGTTTAATCCCCAACGCGTCACAAATATTAATTTATGTAATATTTTGCCAACCTATAGAAAAGAGATGTCGTACAGATATTTACTGCAAAAGTAAACCCAAAGGCAAAATAATCACTCAGTCAGTCTTGAGGCAATAATATAATGGATAGCGATCTGTAATAATATTGCGTGTGATGTTAAAAATACAGTCGTAATTAGATATCAAATGGCTTCTAGAACATCGTATTAATTGATTGATGTGAAACACGAATCCGACATGTTTGGTTGGTCAAACGTATATATATACACAGATGAATACATGAGACATTCATTGTACCTAACCATTGCTTGTCACTCTCTTTTTTTCTGCTTCACACTCTTTTCTTCTACTTATTCCGTCGCGTAGCAAAAACTAAATCATCCACAGATCCTAAAAAGTATACGCCCACTGAGCTTATAGGTAAGTAAAAATTCTCCATTTTCTTCTTTTAATTCTTCTTTTGATCTGTGTTCCTCTATATATATATATTCTAGCAATTGTTTCGTAGTTCTACGAACGGAAACACTAACCAATTGAGGTGTAAGGACTTTCCTCGAGTGCTCCTTAATTTGGTTTTGTGTGTGTGTGTGCGCGCGCCCTCCTCTGATGAAGTAGTTTTCTTGGATTTTTTCTTTGTGGGTAGTAAGGTTTAATTTGAAAGTTGTGATTTTTTTTTAATTTCTTTTTCGTATTGCTTGATTTCTTGTATTAAATGAGGTTTTCCGTTCACCATATTAACCAACATTATTACAGGAAAAGAATGGAAGAGAATCGCAAATGGGATCAGTTATTGCCCGACGTACTTGCGTTAATATTCAATAATCTCACCCTCGCCGAGGCTTTGACAGTTGTCCCAGGCGTGTGCAAACCTTGGGAGGCCGTAGTTTCGGGACCATATTGTTGGAAGGAGGTCGATATCATGGAGTGGAGCGAAAAATCCGACCCATTGGCCGTCGATCGAATGATTGGACTGCTCGTGAAAAGAAACGCATGCTGTGTCTCTTGCGCCAGCGGAAAAAGCTGCGACTTCATCGCCAATAAGTGAGGAGATTTCCCTTTTCGAAATTTTGTAAGATCGTTTTAACGAACTAGCTAACGTAAAGTGGCTTTCGGTTAACGCTATATATTTTTCGCCATCTAAGTTAATAAAAGAGTTGTTACTTTCATGACGCTCAATTTAAAGGGTTGCAGTTTCGAGACATAACCTTCCAAAATTGAAGCAATTGAATGACGACAAGCAGTAATTGGTGTTATGTCGTCATAGCATGTGACGCGGCGCCCGGTTAGTTCTGGTTGTCCCTACATCACTTCAATTTTGAAAGTTAGTGTAAATTGAAACCATATAAGTTGATCATCTCAAAGGTCATCACTTTAAACTTACAAGAAAAATATGTACTTAAATCCTATACCGTCATATTTCCTAGATCAGTCTTCTTTCTTGTGATATTCATCATTCGATATTTACAGTTTTTTTCATCTTTGTTCGAACAACGCTCAATCTCTGCATACTCTCAAGTTCCATCGAAGCGCAATCAACGACGCAGTGGTCGAAGCATCGGCTCAAAAGCTCTCCTCACTGACCTACTTGGACCTGAGCTACAGCAATAACTTGGGAGCTCCGGTCCTCTTGGCATTCGGCAAATGCTGCTCACCACACTGCGTCATGAAATGGATCCGTTCGGCCCGACCCTAAGGGACGACGAGGCCTTAGCCATCGCCTCGACAATGCCGAGGCTCAAGCACCTCGACATTCGATACTTGCCGTGAAGACGTCGAGCGTGATAGAAATCCTTAAAGGGTGTAAGGATCTCGAGTTCCTAGACGTTCGAGGTTGTTGGAACGTGGTGTTGTACAAAAGGTTGTTGTTGAAAGAGTTTCCGAAGCTTAGAGTTTTGGGAACCGTTCTTGATGGTCCTGACGCAACTGGCTGGGATTGCTCCGATGCGCCCTCGGGTTTTTGGCTTGGGACTTCGAAGTTGACGATTATGATGATGAGGGTGAGGATGATTATGAATGATGATGATGATGGTGACGATGATGAGAATGATGATGATATCATGTAGATGATTTACAATGATGATAATTTTTAGGATTAGGCCGTTGTTATACATCCGCTAGATGCTGTTTATACAAAAATAATATAGTACTAACAGTTCTCTTAATGAAGCAATTATTTCGGCCACAATTTTCGTGTAATATGCATGAATTTTCCGAAATTTCGAGGTATCATAATGTGTATTCGAGTTGCAAGTCCGCTCGCTGCTATTTATTTAAACATTCTAAATAAATGTCAATACTAACAATACAATAAATATAATATTAGTACAAACGGTCTTTTATACAACAATTATTTCGGGCACAATTTTCGTGTAATATGTATGAATTTCTGAATTTTCGAGGTGATGCGGTGAGATGGATCTACCGCCATCGGGATACGAGCTGCCTTCTTCGTCTTTCTCTTGCCGTGAGATTTATCTGACCTCCTTAGTTTGGTGCCTGCACTGCCCAAGAAATGGTGGTGATGGCGTTTTCCCTTCTGCCTTGGGCAGGAGGGTGGTCTTTTGAGGCGGAGGCATAAAGAGGAGATAGAGGAGAAAACTGTAGTGGAAAAAGTAAAGGATGTCGACGGATGGTGCACTCTAGGAGTGAGTAACATATTTCTAGTTCCTAGAAGAGGGAGAAAACCACTTTTAGTCCCGATGTTTTCCATATGGGCGTTTTTGGTCCCCGATGTTTCGACTTGCCACATTTAGTCCCTCTAGTTGTCTAATTTAACCAATTTTGGTCCCCGGTTGGATTAAACGTAAATTGGGATGAAATGTCATCATGAGAGTCGCACGTAAAGTACTATAATCTTTCAAAACACCGTCTATATGTCCGTTCATCTTAAAATCCCCAAAAACTGTCTCCTTCATCACTCAATTTAGATTTTATGGTCTCGGTTTATAGGACTTGATTATGTGATGAATGAGATAAATTTATGGGATTTTAAATGATTGGACGTATAAATGGTGTTTTGGAAGATTATAGTACATTATGTGCGATTCTCATGATGAAATTTCGTCCCAAATTACGTTTAATTCAACCGGGGGACCAAAATTGGTTAAATTGAACAACTAGAGGGACTAAATGTGGCAAGTCAAAACATCAGGGGACCAAAAATGCCCATAGGGAAAACATCGGGGAGCAGAAGTGGTTTCCCCCTAGAAGACATACTTGATCCTCGGCCGTTATCCCACGTCCCACGATTTTCGGCCTTCGGATTTACTCCCGCATTCCGCACTTTTCGGCCTACGGTCAATCCCACATTTCGCATTCCTTGGTTTTCGATTAGTCCCTTGCTCCACGTTCTTCCCACGATTCCACCTTCT
This sequence comes from Craterostigma plantagineum, assembly GCA_027422505.1. Classification (NCBI taxonomy): domain Eukaryota; kingdom Viridiplantae; phylum Streptophyta; class Magnoliopsida; order Lamiales; family Linderniaceae; genus Craterostigma; species Craterostigma plantagineum. The sequence continues at coordinate 317,435 of JAPQWV010000406.1, forward strand.
CTTGACTGCGTGCGGGGTGGAGATCGTGCGTTGACACGATCCCCACTTCCTTCCTCCACCTTCGTTAGTCGTGGCAGGCCTTGTTACCTTTCATTGAAGGGGCCTCTTGCCTCTCGAGGAGTCGACCTATGGCCCCTCGGACTACTCGGCCTCGGGGGTTCAGCCCCCACAACCCCTCGGGCCATCGACCCGAGAGTCACCTCGGCGTCTTGAGGGATCGCTCCCCATGGCTCCTCGGGATGTTTTCTCAAAAGGCTTCCCTCACACCTCGCGGGGTCTGCCCATACGGTTAGTCGGGATTCTTACTTTAAGGCCTCTTTCATGACTCGAGAGGCGAGCCTGTGTGGCTCCTCGGGATATTTTCCCAATGACTCCCATTGTGACTCAAAGGCCGGTGTCTACGACATCTCGGCATATTTTCCCGAGGACTATCGTTGCACCTTGAGGGCTTGACCTTCGTGGCTCCTCGACGTACTTTGGCTCGACGTATGTGGCTCCTCGAGGAAGATAAGGCGAACTTGTGTGGATCCTTGAGATATTTTCCCGAGGACTCCCCTCGTGACTCGAAAGGCTGGTCTACGACATCTCAGGATATTCTTCCAGGACTACCCTTGCGCCTTGAGGATTTGACCTTCGAGACTCCTCGGGATATCATTCCGAGGGCTTCCCTCGCGACATGAGGGGTCCGCATTTACGGCCCCACGGGCCATGTACCCGAGGGCTGTAACGACACGACTTCCTAGATACGTATTTTGGCGGATTTTCAGCGTAAGCAGCGGAAAGCCCATTTAATTAAAACTTTTAAAACATAATAGTATAAATACGTTCAATGTCTAAATCCATAAGTCCAAACACAAACACATTTTTATTTATTGACTCGAAGCCTAAGAAGTACACGCCCAAATTTAAAAACACAAAACATAAACTCGTTCCACAGGTCGCGTCCCATGTACTGCGCCGCCCTCAAAAGTCCGTGGAGTCACCGCCATTCAGCCGCCTTACCTACACACGTAAACCCTGACCTTTTGCCCAGTAGATGAAAATATGCATGAATGCAAATGCTCTCACAACCCAATCCCGACACCTCGCGAATGCACACTTGACATCTCACGAATACACACTTGTTTTCACCACACATCTTATTTCAAATACAAGGCTCTAGGCTAGACTCGGAATTCACGCATAAATGTCATAAAAAGCCATGATAGTACGGCCCCATCTCGGTCTCAACCGTCTATAACAATGTCAGGTAACGGCCCCATCTCGGTCTCAACCGTACCTAAAATAGTGACAAGCGGCCCCATCTCGGTCTCAACCGCGAGCGCTTCATCGAGTCGTAGCCCGACAAATAACATCAGTCACTCTACCCCACTCATCAACATTACCGAGACCCAACACGGTTATAACTCCCCTCATGACACGTGTATGCAAATGTCGTGCAAATAAAGTGCAACACATAAAATGCATATTTTCATATAACGTATAGGCGCAAGGTATTAGCTCGGCCCGATCCAAAAACTAGTATACACAAATAATTTGGGCCCAAAGCCCGCGTTCCGATTAAATCGGCCCGAAAACTTCCTACTAAACTCTCCCCTAAATTACACTAAGAGTTCCAAAATTTTAATCCTTTTATCTTTAACTCCAAATTTTTAAAATAATACTTCAATTCCTATTTTAGAAATATTTCTCCAAATTTTTACTTTTAAAAATCCAAAATCTCATTATTTTATTTTTAAGGAAGCAAATTTGAAATTCCTTGACTCAATATTCAAAAATTTTATATAATTATAAAATGTCTAGAAATGATCTCAAAATTTATCCAAGATTCAAAAATTTTCTCAAATTTCAAATCTGTCCCAAATTTTAATATTATTAGTTTAGACCCGAAATTTTTATAAAATCCAGATTTGCCCCAAAACCTTTGAAAATTACAATTAACCCCTCTGAATTTCCGAAATTGCATAATGACTCTAACCAAATTCATTAATCCTTTATTTAAAAAAAAAAACCAAAAGTTTCTGAAAGTTTTCATTTACGCTAGTCGAAACTCAACATAAAATTTTAGTACTCAAACTTTTTAAAAGTTTTAATTTGGTCCATACCTTATTATTTAGTCCCTAATTACTTTTGAAAAGTTCCAATTTAATCCTAGCCGATTTTATATATATTTATTCACGACATTTAAAAAAATTCTAATTTCATCCCAAACGAAATTTAGTATTAGAATATCCCCTGTTTGAATTTTTACATTTAGTTTCTATATATATATTTTTTTACTTGTCAATTTAGTACCCGAGTTTTTGAAAATTTCACAAAAGACCCCAATAACATATTCCGAATTTAAAATATGTCCTAAAACTTTATATTTCTTTAAAAGTATTCTCTGTTCGGAATTTTACAACACAAACTCCCTAGATTTTGTAAAATTTCGATTAAGTCCCTAAAATTTTAAAATAACTATTTTATAGACCGTTTTGCGACAGTTTCGTATTTCTCAATGATCAAGGGGTAAACGCTGTCCGATGGATCTGAAATTTTAATCGCACTTAAAGGACTTACAAATCTAAATTCTAACCAAAGGGATCCTTAATCCGAGGTGTAGATTGTGAGATATGAATTTTTATATCTCCTGGCCGAAATGAATAAAGAAACCCTAGAAAACTCTAATCTTTCCTATGTTTAATCCTAATTTCTTACTCTTAAAATCCTCTATCCTTATTTCTAAATACTCATGATCCTCCTAAGCTAACCGAAATATATATATATATATAATGAACAATTCATGCAAATCAATCGTCACTATCACGTAAACACGAAGAACTCGATGAAGAACATGCAAACACGTAAAAATTCAAAATTCCTAATATTGTTTACGTATGTAGGTGATCTTCACCTACCTTAATCCCGTAGAGAGCTACGTAACGGGTTGTTTCCTGTGATCCCGACCCCAGAGCTTCGATTCCGAGCTCCCGAAGGTTTTTCTCCTCCTCTCTTTTCTCTTTCTCTTCTTTCTCCATTTTTCATTCTTTTTCTTTCTCTCCTCTCTTCCTTCTCTCCCTCACTCTCACGGCCTCTCCCCTCTTCTCTTTTACTTGTTGGTTATTTTGTCCTCATGAGATTAATGAGGTGGCTTAATGGTTGTTAGTTTGCCTTCATGCTCACATGGAGATGACATTAGGTATTATAGATCTTGTCATTATGCTTGAGGAGGTAGCATTAGGTGTGATATTATCCTTTCTTTTCTTTTTTCTCCCCTCGCTCCTTCCCTCTCTCCCAACGTGACTTCCTCCTTTCTTCTTCTTTATTCTCTTTAATTTATTTATCTAATCCTTATGAGGTGTATTAGGTGTATTATTTGTCCTTATGAGGTGTATTAGGTATATTTGATTTAACTACTAATTAGGTGATCTTTTGTTTTATTGTTTTTCTTTTATTCATCAATAATATATCATTATGGAACAAAATAGGATTAAATATATTTAAGATGTTGAGGTGTGATGAGGATTTTAATTTTTATTTTCGGCCCTATGTATATGTATTATTATTATTATTATTATTATTATTGGACCAAACTCCTAATAACTTGGGCCATTATTTCCTTATTCGGCCCATAATTATATTCGTTCTATTTATATTTTTCGGGTCCAATTATATATTTTTGGCCCGGCTCGGAAAGAAATCGGGGTATGTTCGAAAATCGACTCCACACATTCCGAATATTATTGAAATAATCCCGTATATATTTTGCGGGTATTACATCCTCCCCCCTTATAAGAATTTCGTCCCCGAAATTACAGAACGAAAAATAACTCGGGGTACTTCTCTCTCATTTTGTCTTCGCATTCCCAAGTGGCTTCTCCCGATACTTGGTTCCGCCACAAGACCTTCACGAGGGGTGCGTTCTTATTTCGAAGGCGTTTCACCTCGTACATCAAAATCTCCATCTGATTCTCTTCATAGCTCAGGTCCGGCTTCCGTTTCGATGATTCACCTTGCACTACATGGCTCGGGTCTGGGACGTACTTCCGTAATGCAGATATATGGAAGACGTCACGGACTTGTGTGAGCGATGTGGGCAATTCTAGTTGGTATGCCACTTCTCCAACTAGTTGCATTTGTAAAATGTCCGTTATAACTCGGACTCAACTTCCCTTGAAATCCAGAGTGCACGCTCTCAACATATCTTCGAACATCTGGATTGTTCTTTCAGACTGTCCATCTGTCTGAGGGTGTTATGCCGTACTGCAGGACAGTTTTTTTGTCCCCATGGCCTTTCGTAAACTCCCCCAGAATTGGGACAGAAACCTCGAATCCCGATCTGAGATGATTGAAATCTGGATTCCATGGAGTCTCACATAACTTTTTTTTATACTGTTCTGCGTACTTCTCCATGGAATTGGTTTGATTGATTGGCAAGAATGGGCCGATTTAGTCAATCTGTCGACGATCACCCAGATTGTATCATGGCCCTTTACGGTTTTGGTAACCCGACGACGAAGTCCATGTGAATGATCCCACTTCCACTCGGGAGTCGTCAACGGTTGTAGCATTCCCGTAGGCCTTAGATGCTTTGCCTTAATTTTGTTGGCAGGTCAAGCATCGTTGTACAAAGGCAGCTACATCTTTCTTCATTCTTAGCCACCAATAATTTATTCGTAAATCCCGATACATTTTTGTTACCCCGGGATGTATCGAGTTGATTCTCGTATGCGCCTCCGTTATCATAATTCGACGGATCTCTTCATTGGGTGCTACATATAGACGACCTCGGAACTGTAAGTTTCGTTGTCTCGAAATTCGCTCATATGGACCATTCCCGTCTTGTTCTGCTGGATCTTTAGATATAGTTCGTCTTCTTTTTGTGCCTCAATGATTCGTTCTATCAGCGTTGGCTTTAAAGTCAGCACTGCCAGCTTTGTTCGATCTCTCCAAAGTTTATTATTTTCACTCCGAGTTGGCTCAGGTCTGTATACACTGATTTACAGCTCAAATCATCTGTAACCACGTTCGCTTCGCCTGGATGATAATTTATCCCACAGTCATAGTCTTTTACTAACTCGAGCCATCGTCTTTGCCTCATTAACTCCTTCTGCGTGAAGAAGTATTTTAGGCTTTTATGATCTGTGAAAATCTCGCATCGTTCTCCGTATAGATAGTGTCGCCAGATTTTCAGAACAAACACCACGGCTGCAAGTTTAAAATTGTTTGTGGGGTAGTTCTTTTCGTACGGTTTGATATGCAATTACCTTCCCGTTATACATCAACCGCACCACAAGCCATTTTTCAAGGCATCACTCTATACCTAAAATCCTTTGGTATCAGAGGGAATTGCAAGAACATGAGTTGTTGTCAATCATTTCTTCAACTCCTAGATGGTTTCTTCACATGCTTCCGTCCACTTAGTTGGAACATTGTTCATAAGTTAAGTCTGGCTTTCTTCACTGTTATTGGCATGATAAGCAGCTGTCGTTGGATCTAAGATGGCGCACAATCTAATGATCAGGATTTGAAGGTTGAAGATTTAGTTATGTTTCTAGGATATCGCACGAAAAGATAAACGGCTGAGATGTTTAAGAAGTGAAAGAATCGGATGGTGAATCGTGAGCGTTGGATCAAAAATCCGACGATGATAGTGAAGGTGCTATTTCCCTTACAGAGACGCATGCGATTCTTGCTCTAACACGCAGGAATGCAATACCACGTGGCGACTAGTGGAGCATTCGATCGGATAAAATAGACGGTGAAGATAGATCGCGAATTAACACTTAAACATTATTTCTATCTTATTAATGTCAGATTTCAAGTTCACTTTCTGGAGCATGTAACTTCTTTTAGAGTGAAAATCATCGTGAGGTGAAAACACGAGAGTTGTAGAAGAGATAGAGATCTGTAACTTCCGTGTTGTGATCAATAAGAAAGGAAGCTCGATTGATCCGTGGACAAAGGCTAAAGTTCAGCCGCGTTTGTGCGTTAGTTCGCCGTACTAATTTCATTGATGCGACAGAGTCTGCACAGTGCATGTAAATACGGCATTGATTTAAACATGAGCACAATTTCTTTGTCGCAACGGACATCAACATCTTTCTTCGAGATTTTGGATTGGATTTTTGTGATAAAAGTCCAATGTGATTTCTTCTTGTACGTGATCTCGCAAATCAAGATTACGGCGTTCGAAGAAAAATCTGATCTCGACATTTATGAAGTTTATCTTTATACGGCGTTCGAAGGAAACTCGAAATTAATGCTGCTTATCCTTCGCTTCACTCACGCCTATAAATAGGTACTTGATGCACGCTATTTTGCACCACAGCACAATTCTCTCCAACCACATTATTTTTTTTTTCAATGTATAATCTTGGAGGAAATGCGGATCGTGAGGATGTTCCTCAAGAACCTTTTTGGAGGGAAAATCTCGAAAAGCTTAAATTTGAGTTATTCCTTCTTTTGGGATTGCTCTTCGCTGCAATCGCCATTATTGTGATGTGGGTTGCCACTCACTGCACTTGTTTTTAATTTGTGAAAGGTTAAGTCATGGGAAGACGCGTCTTTGTCGGGCATATTGGAAGAAGACGCCGTCAGAACTTCCCGAACGTCATTGATGTTTTATCTTCTAAGTTTTTTTTTTTTTTTTTTTTTTTTTTTTTCCGGGTTGTAATATGATTTTCAGTTATGTAATCGTTATGCATCGACTCTATCATGTTTTCTCTACGTCCTCGTCTCATTTTCAAAATTGAATACAAGCTCCGAATTGTAAAAATTTTATATCGTTCGACTCTCTTTTATTTTGCCGTTTATTTATTTTAGCTTCCCGAATTTCAGCTTGGTCCAATTCGGTCAACCCCAAATTCTGAAAAAGATCCGAATTTTTATCATTCTGTCCTACCTTAATTTAACCGAGATTCTCCTAGCAATCTAAGTGTAAAAGTACGAAATCTCTAACTTTCGAACACATCCAGGAGCACATAAAATTCACACAAACATTCACGTAAAGCATATATCAGAAAATCGTAAAGCACATAATTACGTATTAAACTTACATGCGTAGGCTGATCCTCCACGCTTTTGAGCGGCAGTACATGGACAGTCTACAGAATCTATAACCTAATGCTCTGATACCACCTGTAACATCCCGTCCCATACCGGGTGTCACTGTAGCATGCGTCCCTACCGGGACTTGTGGGGTTGGGCTCACCACACTCCGACTGATAGTCTGGCCCCACTGTACCACCACTTAACCTTTCAGCGTGCTTCGTCCTCGCTCACACGCACCCTGGGCAAACTTCCCAGGGGGTCACCCATCCCAAGATTGCTTCAAGTCAAGCACGCTTAACTTTGAAGTTCTTTCGGATGGACTCCCGAAAAGGTAGGTCGGCCTTGGTGATATGAGTAGTACTATCAATTCTTTTATACGATTCTTAGCCTGACACGCCCATACATTGTCAGTTTCAGGATCCCCTCTCATTCGGGTGTCGGATCGGTTCGTTCATGTACCCCTTCGCCTAGAAGCCTGCCAAGAGCCGCTCCTTGTCCGTGCATCTCTTTAGCACCGGCGATCACTTCCCGTCCTCGTCGGCCCCGGGCGTCACATGCCCACCAGCTTCCGCCTGGTTCGTCCCCGAACAGCACCGTACTGCGAGAGGTTGTGCTCTGATACCATCTGTAACGACACGACTTCCTAGATACGTATTTTGGCGGATTTTCAGCGTAAGCAGCGGAAAGCCCATTTAATTACAACTTTTAAAACATAATAGTATAAATACGTTCAATGTCTAAATCCATAAGTCCAAACACAAACACATTTTTATTTATTGACTCGAAGACTAAGAAGTACACGCCCAAATTTAAAAACACAAAACATAAACTCGTTCCACAGGTCGCGTCCCATGTACTGCGCCGCCCTCAAAAGTCCGTGGAGTCACCGCCATTCAGCCGCCTTACCTACACACGTAAACCCTGAGCTTTTGCCCAGTAGATGAAAATATGCATGAATGCAAATGCTCTCACAACCCAATCCCGACACCTCACGAATGCACACTTGACATCTCACGAATACACACTTGTTTTCACCACACATCTTATTTCAAACACAAGGCTCTAGGCTAGACTCGGAATTCACGCATAAATGTCATAAAAAGCCATGATAGTACGGCCCCATCTCGGTCTCAACCGTCTATAACAATGGCAGGTAACGGCCCCATCTCGGTCTCAACCGTACCTAAAATAGTGACAAGCGGCCCCATCTCGGTCTCAACCGCGAGCGCTTCATCGAGTCGTAGCCCGACAAATAACATCAGTCACTCTACCCCACTCATCAACATTACCGAGACCCCACACGGTTATAACTCCCCTAATGACACGTGTATGCAAATGTCGTGCAAATAAAGTGCAACACATAAAATGCAAATTTTCATATAACGTATAGGCGCAAGGTATTAGCTCGGCCCGATCCAAAAACTAGCATACACAAATAATTTGGGCCCAAAGCCCGCGTTCCGATTAAATCGGCCCGAAAACTTTCTACTAAACTCTCCCCTAAATTACACTAAGAGTTCCAAAATTTTAATCCTTTTATCTTTAACTCCAAATTTTTAAAATAATACTTCAATTCCTATTTTAGAAATATTTCTCCAAATTTTTACTTTTAAAAATCCAAAATCTCATTATTTTATTTTTAAGGAAGCAAATTTGAAATTCCTTGACTCAATATTCAAAAATTTTATATAATTATAAAATGTCTAGAAATGATCCTCAAAATTTATCCAAGATTCAAAAATTTTCTCAAATTTCAAATCTGTCCCAAATTTTAATATTATTAGTTTAGACCCGAAATTTTTATAAAATCCAGATTTGCCCCAAAACCTTTGAAAATTACAATTAACCCCTCAGAATTTCCGATATTGCATAATGACTCTAACCAAATTCATTAATCCTTTATTGAAAAAAAAAACCAAAAGTTTCTGAAAGTTTTCATTTCTACGCTAGTCGAAACTCAACATAAAATTTTAGTACTCAAACTTTTTAAAAGTTTTAATTTGGTCCTTACCTTATTATTTAGTCTCTAATTACTTTTGAAAAGTTCCAATTTAATCCTAGCCGATTTTATATATATTTATTCACGACTTTTAAAAAAATTCTAATTTCATCCCAAACGAAATTTAGTATTAAAATATCCCCTGTTTGAATTTTTACATTTAGTTTCTATATATTTTTTTTACATGTCAATTTAGTACCCGAGTTTTTGAAAATTTCACAAAAGACCCCAATAACATATTCCGAATTTAAAATATGTCCTAAAACTTTATATTTCTTTAAAAGTATTCTCTGTTCGGAATTTTACAAGGGCCACTTTGCATATTGAGGGGTCGGCCTCGGCCTCTACGGCCCCTAGGGCTATGTACCCGAGGGCCACCTTCGCGTCTTGAGGAGCCGGTCCCGACGTCTTCGTCCCCTTGGGATATTTTCCTGAGGGTCTCCCTCGCGTCTTGAGGGGTCAGCCATCCTCTTTCTGATTCGTCATCTTTCCTCTTTCTACATCGTCCTATTCCCTCTTGCTGGTACGTCCTTTTCCCTCTTTCTACTTCATCCTCTTCCTTCTTCCTGGTGCGTCTTCTTCCTTCCTCCCGGTCCGTCATCTTCATTTCTCGAGGACACTGCTTTTTCACCCTCCTGGCATATTTTCCCGAGAGGGTGGCATACCTCCCGTCCCTCGGGCGTGTTTTCCGAAGGGGTGGCATACCTTCCGTTCATCTAGCATGTTCTCCAAAGAGCCCGTTGTCCTAGAGGGTGTATTTTTTATACCTCCGGCCGAGGGAGTATATTTCTCATACCCTAGGCCAAGGGCTGCATATCCTTGAGAGCTTCTCCTTCCCTCGCAGAGCTTCCTGCCTCATTCCGTTATGTTGTTTTAACTTCTTCTGAGTATTTCGTCTGAACCCGGAAAAATCCGGGGGTAACACGATGTGCACAGAATGTTTGTGTCTAGCGCCTGCTGTTCGCTTTTCTAAGAAGCAACTCTTTGAACAAAGAAAATATATTTTAGCCTCTTTCATTACATCCATGCCATTTCTGGTTTTACGACATAACAAATCAATGAAACTCAATATCAATTTTTTATTCTCCGTCGCATGGCCTTTGTCGATTATAGCTTTTATTCCCAAATAAATAATGAAAATTTTGAAAAATCGTTTTGAAGAAAACCCTCTACCTCCAAGGAAAACAAGGTAATCCAGAAAAGCCATTTTAACGAAAGTGCGACCAGAGATGCTTTCAATCAATGCTTATTACTACCACTCTTACACAATATGCAAATCCAGTGAAGCTTTTGTTTCGGGATCTTATTGCCAAGAAAATATTGATATTGAGGAGTGGCGAGACAATTCCAAATTAAAGAAGTTAGTGACACACGCGCACAAAAGTGTAACGCTTTCTTGAAAATGACGCCGTAAAAACTTGACCTACCGCGAAAATGGAATGACGAGCTCCTCCCCGCCTGATTGCCACCGTGCCCCTTGGCTGAAAACTATCGGACAAGGTGGATTTTTAGGGGTCGTTTGCCCTCTTGTCTCAGTCAAGAGGGTAGTTCCGTTTTAGTGTAATGAAGGAAAAAAGTGCAGTGTAAAATGACAGAGTAATGGTGTATATCTGAAAAAACGTTGTGGAGTAGCGTGTTTGGTCCTTGGCCGTTACTTCCCACGTCTATCCTTTCTTCGCTTAGGCGGTTTCCTCCGCATTTATCGCTTCTCCGCGTGCTTATCGGAGGTCGTTCCAATGTTCGAGTAGTTGCGCAAATGAGGAGGGTGAGTACCCCCGATCTTGGGCCATTTGATGATTCCCCTCGGGAGTTTTTGCGTGTGGTCATTTCTTGGGGCCCTGGCAGGCGTCTCCCTCTTCGGGCCTCGGGCACCATCCGTGAGCCGCGCCCGAGCTCTTCTTCCCTTGCGCAAGTCTTCCCTCGGGGGTGTGTCTTCCCCTGCGCAAGTCTTCCCTCAGGGGTGTGGCACGTTGAGAGGCCCTGAGGTGGGGCCGACTTGCATGGTGGCGTCGCTCTCACGCCACGACACTGTGGTCGGTTGGAGGGGGTCGCTTGGTTGGTTAGGCATGGTCGAGTATTTTGCCACGCTTAGGGTTGAAAACCGGGGGTAACAATAGTCCCCCCTTCAAATAGTGCAAAAGAGTATGTGAATTTTGGACGTGGTCTGGCAGCGGCGAAGTGAGTTGGTGGTACACGTGTTCGGGGGTTTAGGGGAGGCCTTTAAGCTTCGATAAGAGTTTTTCCTGGCTGGTAAGCCGCTTTGGCTTTATCACCACGTGTCGCCCCGCCATTGGTCACTGTCGATGGTACGTTTGGGCGGGAGTTCTGGCGCCATTTCCCGTGGCCGACGCGGGTTATCGCGACCCGTTGATTCCATCATAATCCAAGGGTCCAGATCAGTCAGCTGGGCATAATACCCCACGCTTCCTTTCATTTTCCTTTTTACGTTTGCTCGCTCTCGAAATTCGCCCGAGCTTCCGATCCTTCCTAGCTCTCCCTTCCAGCTTTAGGTGCTTGTAAGTTTTTCTATTTCTGCACCCTCCCTCTTTCTTTTATTAAGTATGTCTTCGGGTAGTGATACTAGTACTAGGTCGTATCCAGGTTCGGGTAGTTCTAGTGATAGTTCTTCTTCCTCGGGTAGTTCCTCGAATGAGGATTCGGGTAGGACGGTCAGCGATGTTGATGCTGGGGGTGAGAGCACTTCGGGGAATAGGGAATTAGTTATTCAGCCCGAGCCCCTGGCTCCATTGGGCCGTCCCATTCTCAACCTGGATCCCCCTCCTTTGGAAATAAATTTTCCCGATGTGCAGTGGTATCGTGTTGCAGTGAGGGAGTGGGTTAGACGCACCGAGGCAACTCAGGAAAGGGCCGGGAGTCGAGAAAGGGTTGATGGAGAAGAGGAGGAGGAAGAGGGGGAGTTCCTCCGCTGGCATGAGATCAGGGTGTCCTCTTTCACTTCTGCCCAAATCCCTCGCCTCAGGGCCAATTCGAGCATGTCCGACCAGTTTGAGATCAGGGTACCCTCCTTGATCGATGTTGCTAGCGGTCCTCCGAAGGGGTTCGGGACGTATTTTTTGCATTATGTAGATGGGCCTCCTATTCCCTTTCCTCAGTTCCTTGTAGATATTCTTAAGTACTTCGGTATTTCCCCTGGCCAATTTGCCCCTAATTCGTTCAGCCACATTATTTCCCTAGCAGTCCTTCTAAGTAGCTTCGGTTACTTACCCTTTGTTCCCCTGCTCTTTTCCTTTCTTAGAATAAGTAGGAGGGAAGAGGGGAAGTTCTTCTTTTCCCCCTCGCCCCGGACAGCCGATCCTATTCAAGGTCATCCCTCCTCCCACAAAGAATGGATGAGTAAATACTTTTTTTGTCTGTTCTTCCGAAGGCAGCCCTGAGAATCAGCTGCTTCCTTTTTCGTGGGAGGACGATGTGTCCATTAAGAACCCCCTTCCTTCAGGCTCCTCCGGCCAGGCAGAGTCTTTCCACTCAAAAATCGAGAACAAACATTTTTTTGGCTCCCAAACTTATCAAAGACGATCTGCTCTTCCTGTTCGGGTTTAGTTCCAAAGTAACCGAAGTGCCCCAGAACTTAGGTATATATGCGTTCCATGACCTCGCTAACTTTGGTTCCGTCACATCACGCCCTGACTCTATTTTAATCTTGCAGCCCGACGCATGGATATCGCAACTCTGGCGGCCTTTGCATCCTCCAATGAGGAGGATAATGTGCGGGAGATCGACTCGACTCCATCCACCCAGCCCTCTAGCTCGAAGGGGAAGGGGAAGGGGAAGGCCTCAACCTCAACCTCAAGGTCTAGAAAGACAACAGGCAAAAGACCGGCGACCTCCTCTGCTGGTGTGGCCCCGAAAAAAATCCAAGACCTCCTTTGCGCCTCTTCCTTCAACTCCAGAGGGGCTCGTTGCCCTGGGTCGAGCAAAGCAACCTTGCTTTTTCGCGGAGTTGAACCCCGATGAATGCTGGAACATTTTGAAGGACTTCCATAATGAAGACAATCGGCGGTGCTCCCACGATCTTCCCGACTTTGAGATTCAATTTGCCCTATCTGGGGCCTTCGGGCAGGTAGATTTTGGCGTCCCTGTCATTTTCTACGTTATTCCGTGGCTAACATCTGTTAACTTGTACAGGGCCTCATCCTTCTATCCGATGCTATGAAGCGTTGGACCCACCTCTCTGTGGGTTATGAGGTCCTGGAGAAAAAGATCGAAGCCATGGAACTAGAAGGTGCCCGAGGAAAGAGTCAGGAAGAACTATTCAGGACGGAGCTCGAGGAGGCAAAGTGGCAAACCAGAGAGGCGAAACAGCAACTATCCCGAGCCGAGGCTGAGAAAAAAAGTCCGATCTTCTCCGAGAAGGGGCGGAGTCGGCCCGTAAAGCTCTTGAGATCCAGATGGCCACCGACCACTTCTCCCAGAAGGACTTTGCAAAGGGGATGCGCAAGTTTTTCTGGTATGGCTTCTGGGGGTGTGTTTCCCAACTTCGGGGAAACGGGTATGACTCCGAGGCCCACCCCTTTGACTTCCTCGATGCCAATCGCGCTTTAGAGATGGCACCTCCGGGTGGCTACCAACCCGAGGCCCGAGCCGGGGTTCCTCCTTCAAGAGCGCCAATTTCACCCTCCCGACCTGCAGAAGTGGCCGCAGAGCCCGAGATTGAGGTGAATAAGGACGTTGGAGACGCTGGGGAGGAGGAGCATCCTGAGGTTGTCGAGGCCACCGAAACTCCCGAGGAGCCGGAAGGAGATGTGGAGGTCACAGAGACTCCCGAGGAGCCCGTGGGAGGAGACAACGCTGGGGAGGTCGCTGAGAAGGGGAAGGATGCCAGAGATGGGGATGATCAGGCCGGGTCGGCCGAATGACGATTTTTCTTTCCCTTTCCTATTCGATGATGTAATGACTTAAGACATTATCTATGCACATATATACTTATATGCTTTTTCTTTTCATGTATCGAACGTATCCCTTTGGGGAATTATGTCTCTATGTCTAGCCTTCGGGTATTTTTGTTATCCGCGTTATCTCTTCTTTGCGTTGTATGTTTCTATTTTTGCTAATTCAGGTTATCCCGCCTTTCCTCTCAAGCATTGCATGCTTGGAAACTTCTCGCCTTATTCGCCTCGGGTAAGACACACCCCCGAGGTGGGCATGTCTAACCAAGTCTTTCCCAATTCCATTATCCCAGGATTTTTACTTGCCCTGCCGCTTATTTCTGTTTCCCCGACTCCGATTAACTCGTTCTCAACTATCCAAAATTAGCGAAGACTTGGTTGATTTGGCCGTGACCTTTCAATTTTTAAGCTCGAGAATCTTGCCACGATGGATGTGTGACTTGGTCTTTTCTCAGTTGACCCACAAATATCGTAGACCCGGTTAAACTCGACCGTTACCTGTGCGTCTGCTTTTCAAATTTGAACCAACTAACTTTCCGACCGCGTCAGGGAACTCTATATATACGGGGTGTCTTTTACGCCCTTCCATTCATCCGCTTTCATATTTTTCTGTATTTTAGTATTTTTACGCTCCCTTCCATGGCTTCCTTTGCTTATTCCAAAGGCAAGAATGTTGCTAGCACTTCTTCTATGGCTGAGCAAACTTTTTTCGACCTAGATGGTACTCCTGAACCTTTCTCCGACATGAACGTCCAGCAAGATCCTGCTGTTGGGGTGAGAACGCCGTTTCATAGTGGAGACAGTGATGATAAGAACTATCGCAGAAACTTGGCTATGTGGTCCGCTGTGGCGGAGGAGGTCCGTGCTAAAGCCAACTTCCCTGGCATCGGGCTAAAGTATCTACCCTCAGCCCTTTGTCCCTCAGGGAATATCTTGGAAAAGCTCGAATCCCTTCTGATTATGAAGTTTTGCTGCCTAGCCCTTTGCAAGTGGCTTCCACCCCCTTTTGGCTTCCTCACCTTTTACAACGATCAGATAGACATGGGTCTTAAGTTTCTCATTCCCTCTTTTCTCTTAAACCTCTATGAGTCCCTAGATGTCGCTCCTGGACAAAATCTTCCCGAATTCATGCAGCTTACTATTGTCTCTGGCTGCAGTCGCGAGGCGGGTCCACTTCCCTATCACCACTGAGTTGATCATCAGCTTCTTTCACGTGTGAGAAAGGGACGCGGGCAAACTTGCCTTTGTGCATTCCCATGATGTCTTTTACAACAACTTTATTCCCACCAAGGGATGGATGAACAAGTTTTTCTTCGTGCGCCCTTCACCTCAGCATCGGGACCACCGTTTCTCCATATTGCGCTGGAGGGACCAGTGTCAGGTCCCCAGTGAATCTCCTGACCTCTTGTCGCAATTTCTGGCTCAGGTTGGGGACCATCGCTTTTCAGTGTGAGAGTTGGTGTCAGGTGTCCCTCCCGAGGCGGTTATCTTCCCTCGGATCATAGGTGCGTTAATCCTTTTTACTTTAGTATTAATCTTTCCTTTCTTTGGTTGATCTCTTTTTTTAGGAGGTGGTGAAGTGGATTCTACTCCGTGCTCAAAATGCCCGAGGCCATCCTTCAGGCGAAGGTCCTTCAGGCGAAGGTCCTTACTTTGTCTTCAGGCCTATTCCTTGTCTTGTGAGGGAGCTCGTCGATACCGTCTCCAACAGAGGATGGATGATTCAGCTCAGAAGTGCAACGTGAAGATGACAATGAAGGTTAGTGAAGAGGCTCAGGAAGTGGGTCACCTGAAGACTTTGTTGACTATGGCCCAATTCGAAGTCGGCAAGCTCCGTCAGGAGCTCCATTCGGGGAGAGAGATCCGCCACAATCGGGAATCCCAGGCAAGTCAGGAGCTGGTTCCTGTTGAGAAGGTGTCCGAAGCGGCAAATCTGTACTTCAACTTCGGGTTTCAGGGGTGCCTGTCCCAGCTCAGGGCTAATGACTTTCCGAAAAGCGCTCATCCTTTTGATTTCTTGACTGGGAGGTGGTTTTCATGGCTCTGGCTCCTCGTCGCTCAACCCCGAAGATGGCAAAAGGAAAAAGTCTCTGGGATGAGTTTGACTTGGGTCATAGCAGCGATGCTTCCCAGAGGAGTGGTCCAGCTGGGGAGAGTTAGCCTATTGGAGAATTAGCCTACTATTTGTCTTTTAGAGTCTTGCTTGAGTCTTTCGTTATTTTCTTGTTTTTCCACGGACGTTTCTATTTCCCATTTCCTGCCTTGTCTACCTTGATGACGTTCAGGGTGTATAAATAAAAGAATTTGCATTTTCTTTATTTGAATTTTGTCTTGATCCCTTCCTTTACTGTCTTAACCAATTGCCTTCTGAGGGCCAAATCGCTCGAAAGGTAAGGTCCCTTACTCTGAGCCAGGGGCGTCCCCCTGAGCTCGAGGAGAGCCTCAAAGATTCTAAGAAAGAACTTTCGAAGCGAACGATGAGCTGCCTCTTGCAGAGGGATTCAATGTGCGCATGATCTTCTCTTTCCTTAGGAAAGATTTCAGCCTCTCGCACAGGGATTCAATGTGCGCAACGTTCCCGAGAGGAACAATGAGCTGCCTCTCATAGAGGGATTCAATGTGCACGTGATATTCTCTTCCCTAGGGGAAGATTTCAGCCTCTCGCAGAGGGATTCAATGGCGACGTTCCCGAAGGGAACAGTGAGCTGCCTCTCGCAGAGGGATTCAATGTGCGCGCTTAACTTTTCCCGAAGGGGATAGTTTGCCCCCTGGAGGTTAGATATGGTGTTCTTTAGGAATAAATCTTCTACCCGGGTCTTTGTGTCTTTTATTTGTTTTAAGCGTTTGCCCGAATCACCCTCGTATGGAAAGAAAAGGAATTGCATTAATAATCGTGTATGGCTTACATCCAAGTAATAAGAAAGCAAGCTTGGACAAATAGTGCTAAAACATAATGAGAAAATATAAGTATGCATAATGAGGGCACCCCCTCTAGGGATAATACTTTCGAAGCTTGCGGGCATTCCAGGGTCGGTCGAGTTGCTTCCCTTCGGCGTCTTCGAGATAGTAGGAGGCCTCACCCACTTCTTGGTGACACGGTAAGGGCCCTCAAACTTAGGCTCCAGCTTCTTCCTTCCCTCTTGGTTGAGGATCTCTTTCATTACTAAGTACCCACTTCGTACTTCTTGGTTCACACTCGGCGATTGTAAGACTTAGTCATCCTTTTCTGGTAGGTGGTCATCCTTAGGGCCGCTCTTTCCCTTCCTTCATCGATGAGATCAAAGTCTTCAGCTCGGAGTCGGTTGTTGTCTTCGGGATATGTTAGGATTCGGGCACTTTCAATGTCGATTTCTGCAGGCAGAACTGCTTTACTTTCGTAAACCAGACTGAAGGGAGTTTCGTTCGTTCCTTCTCGTGGAGTTGTCCGTTATGACTAGAGGACGCTTTGGAGCTCGTTGAACCAAGATTTTTCTAACCCTTCCAGTGGGGCCTTCAGTCCTTGAACGATGGTGCGGTTGGTGACCTCCACTTGTCCATTGCTTTGAGGGTACGCCACTGAAGTGAAGACTTGCTCTACCGCGAGTTGCTCGCACCACTCCTTTAGCTTCTTTCCGTTGAATCGTCTAGTTGTCAGAGATTAGTCTCCTGGGGATCCCGTAGCGGCAGACTATGTTCTTCTATATGAAGGCTATGATTGCCGTCTCGGTGATTTTCCAGGGCTTCCGCCTCCACCCACTTCGAGAAGTAGTCCACAGCCACCAACAAAAACTTTCTCTAAGCCACATTTCCTAAGAAAGGACCGACAATATCTATGCCCCACTGGTCGAAGGGGCAAGGTGAGGTTACTGATTTCATGGCCTCGGCTGGCATTTTTTGAAGGCTGGCGTGCTTCTGACAATTAACGCATCCACGGACTAACTTCACTGCGTCTCCCTTTATCGTCGGCCAGAAGAAGCCAGCTAAGAGCATTTTTCTCGTCAGCGCCAGACTTCTGATGTGGCTTCCGCAAATACCTTCATGTATTTCTCAGAGGACGTATTCGCCTTCTCCCTTGGACACGCATCGAAGCAGAGGTCCGAAATAAGATCTTTTAAATAGTATTTTGTCCATTAGGGTGAATCATTGAGCCATTCTCATGAGCTTTCGAGCCAGAGCTTTGTCCTCGGGTAAGAGTTGGCGGCTCAGGTACTGATAAATTTCTTATCTCCAATCCCCTTGGGGAATATCCGGGTCGGGCGCAATCTGGTCCTCGATTTGCCAGACGCACCGAGTGTTTCCCTTTTCCTCGAGCGTTCCTATAGTGCTCGCCCCTTTGGCCATCTGATCGACCTTCTCATTTTCTGCCCGAGTTATGAAGACGATCTTTAGTTCCTCGAAACCACCTTTAATCTCCTCGAAGGCCTTAACGTACTTTTCCAAGTTCTCCCCATTGACGGCGAAGTTCCCTCCCAGCTGCTGAACAACGAGTTGGGAGTCTGAATGTAATGTTAGACGAGTGATTCCCATCCGACGAGTCGCTCGAAGCCCCGCGAGTAGTGCCTCATACTCTGTCTCGTTGTTTGAGACTTTAAAGTCGAGCCTGAGGCCCACGTTGGTTTATTCTCCCTACGAGGATATGAGTAGTATTCCGGCCCCATTCCCTGAGCTACATGAAGACCCATCTACGAACATTTTCCATATTTCGTCTGGGAAATCCCCGAATAGCTCCACCATGAAGTCTGCCAATGCCTGAGCTTTGATTGCCGTCCGAGGTCGATACTGGATATCGTATTCCCTAGCTCTGTGGCCCACTTCACGGCCCTTCCTGAGATATCGGGTCGGGTGGCGATTTTCCCAATCGGCTGATTGGTCAGCACTACTATGGGATGCAATAGGAAATATGAGCGTAGTTTTTGGGCTGTGATAAGCAGAGCTAGCAGCAATTTCTCGCATTGTTTCCGCGCCTTTTAGGGTATGACTTACGAAGTAAATTGGCTTCTGTACGTTTTGTTCTTCTCGTACCAATACTGAGCTGACTGCCCGAGGTGTGGCAGCCAGGTAGCCGTCAGTTCTTCCCCAGGTAAGGGTTTATTGAGCGTCGGTAATTCTTCTAAATATTCCTTCAAGTCCTGGAACGCCTTCTCGCATTCAGCAGTCCACTCGAAGTTCTGGACTTTGCACAGTACTTTGAAGAAAGGCAGGCTTCGGTCCGCAGATCAGGATATGAAATGGGAAAGGGCGGTTATGCGGCCCGTCAGCCTCTGCACCTCGTTCAAGCACTTTGGGGGGGGGGGGTCATCTCCATCAGCGCCTTAGCTTTCTCTGGTTTGGCCTCGATTCCCCTCCTCGTCACCATGTACCCTAGAAAATTTCCCGATCTGACTCCAAAGGTGCACTTGCTAGGGTTCTGTGGCGACCCTACTTTTCTAATTAGGATTAGTGGCGGATTTCCGCAACGTAAGCCGCGGAAGGCCTGTCTAATTAAAACTTTTTCCTAAAATAATATACACTAATATAAAAATCTGTCTACATCGTTATCTCTGTACACGGGCCGAAGCCCCAAAAATTATCAAAAGAACAAAAGCGCTAACGCCGCTCCACAGGTCTTCATCCATGTACCGCACCGCCCTCAAAAGTCCGTGGAGCACCGCCACCAGCCGCCTCAGTCACGACGCGTATCAGCGTCGGACTCAGTACCTACAACACGTAAACACTGAGCAATTTGCCCAGTAGGTGAATAAAATGCATGTATGCAAGTGTGCCCTCAATCCCAACCCCAATATCTCACAACATAATATAATTCACACTCTTTCTTTTCCCACATTCCTATTTCACACAATACAGGGCCCTAGGTTAGGCTCGACACCCTCGCGCGCAAAGACTACTGGGAGGCCACCCCCAAGTCTCGCGGCAGCCTACCCTGGTAGTGCACTGGACGATCACGTCAATGGCCTCCTACCGGGTCGCTCCGCATCAAAAGTATACACTGATAGTGCACTGGACGATCACGCCAATGGCCTCCTATCAGGTCAAATCAATATCTCGGCGGTATGCACCTCGGGATGGTCACGCCCGAGTAGACAGATCGATCACGCCTGTCTCCACCAGGTGCCCAGTGAGCCCAACCTCGACTCCTCTAAGAGTCACCAGTCACAAACATCTCATTCTACCCCGTACGTCGATATCTAATATCACTACCGTCTCACTACGGTACAACCGTCTCTCGCCCTAACGTGATATGCACGTGATATGCATATATATGAAATTCATATAAACATGATTTATATAAATCGTATGTAAAATAGGTGAAGCACATAAGTCACGTAAATCACATAATTACATGAAAACACATAATTTGTGTTTACGTATTGTAGATGGATAATCCACCTACCTGTCCTCCTGCTACTGTCAAGTAAGTCCGGTGTAGTTTGTAGTCCCTATATATCGCTCCTCTGAATATAATAAATATTTTCATATTAATTACTAAGTCATATAAGTTTCGAAAATGCTAAAATTATTAAAACCCTACCATACCGAAATTTTATTACGTGTAGAACACTTTTAAACTACTGAAATTAGGTTAAGTATCGAAATTCCTTGTAAATGTCGACATCCAGCAAATCTCGACATTTTACAGATGTCGAGATCTATACAGAGACATCTAATGTCGAGATCTTCTCTTCAAGCCATATCGACATTCTATAGATGTCGAGACCACAATATAACACGAGGTCCTTACATAATGTCGACAACATGGTATACATATAACATGAAATGTCGAGATCTAAGGTAAATGTCGTGGTTATTAAGTTATATCGACATCCAATAAATGTCGAATCTTTAGAAATGTCGAGGTCTATTCCTTGAAAAAGTCGACATCATTGTAAAATGTCGAGGCTATGATAAACATGAAATATCGATATCTCCTAAGGAATTAAATGTCGATATGTGGTAGAGATAGGAAGATGTCGAATCCTCCTAAATGTCGAGACCACTATTTCTGAAAAATGTCGAAACCCCTTGAAATGTCGAAATCAATTACTATTGAAAATATCTCGATAAAACCATTGTAAAATGTCGAAGTTCTTTATAAAATATCGAGACCATAAAATGTCGAGTCATAGCTGAGAAAAGAACAAATGTCGAGGCTATTATTAAAATGTCGAAGCCTTTGTTAAAATAAATATCGAGACCCTAGACAAATGTCGAGATCTCAAGAACAAATGTCGAAACCTTCTAAAAAGAAAAACGACACTGCTCCCCCAAAACCCTAACAGTAGGTATTTATACTATCAAGATCAGCTTTAAAAATTATTCCTAACCTAGAAAGTGGTACTCCCTAATAATATTAAATTTTTGGAACATCTTCTACATCGAAGCTTATTCATTCATGTAACTCAGAAACCCTAGAATTCCTAGATAGGCAATAGGCTATCTTTCGAACAGCCCTTGGTAATGATTCACGTAACTATTTTGAAAGCTTCATATAGCACTTTGTCACGCAGATTTAAGGAAGACGCTCAACTACATATCACGTATAAAAGAGTAACATAATATGATTTTTACCTCCTTTGTTTCGATTTCTTTAGTTCGCTTCTGATCAGTTTTGCACTTAAAGATCTGCTCTCGTTCCCTTTCTTTCTTTGTTAATATGAAAGGTCATCTAATAATATATGGATATATATACTAATATTTCGAAAGTTGGGAATGACATGACATGGTGTTCATCGTGAAGTTGCTTTGAACTTAAGTAAACTCATTATAATTTGGGTTTATATGTTTTAGTCAAGTATTTACTTTTGGGCTTTATCTGGAAGCATAAAATAACTAAATATGGCCCAATTTAATTGATTATTATTTATACAAAGTTCATTAATGTATTTGGTAAGTTTCGAAAAGTTCTGAAATTAATTAATTTCTTAATTATTATTATTATTATTATTATTATTTTTTTAGACTTCCTAATTCACAAAATTACACATTTAATTACATCAAAATCCCGTATTAAATTTACGGGTATTACAGGTTCATCTTGAGGTTGTACCTTCGAGAGATCGAGAGGGTCTCTTGGACATCGGCTAGGAAGCATCCATGCTCTTGGGATTTTATCAAAATATAGTCCACGTACACTTCCACGTTCCTCCATATCTGGTCTTTGAAGATTTTGTCCATTAGTCTCTGGTACGTGGCACCGGTATTTTTTAGCCCGAAGGGCATGACGGTGTAGCAGAATGTCCCTCTGGTGGTGATGAAGCTTGTCATCTCCTGATCTTCCTTGGCTAAGAGGATCTGGTTGTATCCCTAGACGACGTCGAGGAAGCAGAGTAACTCATGTCCCGAAGTGGAGTCTACCAGCTGGTCTATTCGGGGTAAGGGGTAGCAATCCTTTGGGCATGCCTCATTCAAGTTCCTGAAGTCCACACACATGCGCCACTTGCCCGAAGATTTTGGGTCAAGAACCACATTTGAGAGCCAGGCGGGGAACTGGACTTCTCTAATGTGCCCTACTTCTAGCAACTCCTCTACTTGTCGCTTGACTTCGATGTCTTTTTCCGAGCTAAGATACCTTCTTTTTTGGAAGATGGGTCGGGTAGTTCGAGAGACATTTAGCTTGTGTTCAATTATCCCTCTGTCAATCCCCATCATATCCTTGGATGTCCAGGCGAACACGTCCGAGTTTCTCTTTAGTAGCTTGATAAGGTCCTCCTTCAGGTTCCGAGGTAAATCTTTGGAAACTTTTTATCATCCCTTCGGGAGGCTTGATTATTACTTCGTCCCTCTCCTCCTGAGCAGTTTCCTTCCGGGTAATATTGTATAAGGTCTCTCTTCCCTTCCGTGATCGCCCCTCTGGCCTTAGACGACTTACCCAAACTTCTTCCACATAGCACTTCCTGGCCATCTTGCGATCTCCCAACACTTCCCCTACTTTGTCCCCCACGGGGAATTTGATCTTTTGATGTAGTTGAGGCGATTGCAGTCAAGGAGGTTAACGCTGGCCTCCCTAGGATAATGTTGTAAGGGCTTGAACCATTGATGACCATGAAAGCGCTATTCGAGTCTTTCTCAATTCTCCTTCACCTAGGGTAAGTGGGGATGTAAGATCCCCACCGCCTCTACGCAATGTCCCGTGAAGCCGAAGAGGGCGGTCTCCACTATGTCCATGGGGTAAGAACCCAAATCCATTTGATCAAGTGCCCTCTCGTAGATTATGTTGACGGAGCTTCCGTTGTCAATGCAAATTCTCCCAACGTCATGATTGGCGACCTCGGCCCTAATTACTAAGGCATCCTCATGGGAGTCATCCCCTCTATGGAAGTCCTCTGGTCCAAAGCTGATCACGGGTCCTGACTGTTTACTCGCTGATTTAATTTCGTAGTTCTCTAGGCGACGGACTCCGGACTTCCTCGCTCTATTAGAATCACCCGTAGTGGGCCCTCCCGAGATTATGTCAATCTACCGAGGCGGTATTTTCCCTTCGGTAGATCTCCGTTGTTCCCTATTGTCGTGACGTCTACGGGGCCATCCTCATCTGGCTCGAGCCTCTTCTTTCCTCTCTCTCTAGTATCCTCTTTGGTCTTTCCCTATTGTTAGGGGCTTGGTGATCTAGTCGGGCATTAAAACAGTTCCCCGTTCCGGGATATCGTGGCTTAGTTCCGAATCCGCCTTCTCCTCCTGTTAAGTTTGCCCGCGCTTCAGGCTTCGACGCGATTAACTTGTCCAACTCCCTACCTAACTGGAAGCATCCCTCAGTCGTGTGTTCGTATTCGTGATGGTAGTTGCAGTGGGTATCTGAGATCGGCCTTCTGGGGTTTTTATCAATTCTCCAGGGCTCGGAACTTGTTGACCCGCAGTCTAATGATTCGCCCGGGGCATCGTCGGGGCCGGTACTGGTCGATCGTCCCTTCGAGGAAAAGGCCTGGGGAGTTGGTCTCTGGGCGGGCTCTTTTTCCGGTCTCGCACAGGGCTTCTTTGCCTCTTGTACTCGGGTTCTATAGCATGAGACTCTTCTACCCGGACGTACTTCTCGACTCGGGTCATCAACTCCTCCACCGTCGTTGGGTACTTCTTTATTAAGGATCTGAACAACTCCCCATCTCGGAGGCCGTGATGGAACGCCCCAATGAGCAGCTTGGGTGCGGCGTTCGGCACTTCCATCCTTACTTGGTTGAAGTGCCGAAGGTAATCATGCAGACTCTCTTCCTCGGCTTGTCTTATGTCAGTAATTTATGGCCGAAGACAGGCATCTTCGACTGCTCGAGAAGTGTTTCAGGAAGTGGCTGGTGAGGTCTTGAAAACTCGTAATCCCTCCTGGGGTAATAACGCGAACTACTGATGAGCTCCCTTAGTTAACGTAGTGACAAAGAGGTGACATTTGACGGCGTCACATAGCTGGTATAAGGCTGCATTTCCATCAAAGACGGCGAGGTGCTCCTCGGGAGGTCTGGTCCCGTCGTATTTCCTCATCTCGAAGCAGCGAATGTGTCATGGTAAGGTGGCTGATAGTACTTCGGGCGAGAATGGTGATGCTCGGTGAATTAATGGTGCTTCTGGCAGGTTTGCTAAGTCCTTGAGTTTGTGGATCTCCTCTCTCATGTCTTCTAGTTCGACCGTTCGTTGTGCAGCGTGTCTTCCTTTATTCTCACCTACCTCCCTAAATTCTGATGCCAATGTTTGATTTTCATCCCGCTGCTCGACTGTGTTGGGCCTCATGCTCCCCGTTTGGCCCGGGTTGGTGATCCTCTCCTCCATCGGTCCAGCTTGACGGTTTTCCCTTTCATTCGGTCCAGACTGGCGGTCTTCTCGATTTCTTTCTGCCATGAGTATTCCAACGTCAGCTCCATCACTCTGTCTTCACAGCAAGGTCACACAGCGAGGTCGCACAGGGTCGGCCCATTACCATTCGGCGGTGCTTGGTCATTTTCGACAGTCACCATATTAAATTTCTACGAGAGAGAAACTAGAGTTTCCCACAGACGGTGCCAAATTGATGCCGTCAAAAATTGACCTACCGCGATAATGGAATCACGAGCTCCTCCCCACCTGATTTCCACCGTGCGCCTTGGCTAAAAACTGTCGGACAAGGTGGATTTTGGGGTCAGTCAAGAGGGTAGTTAGGTTTTAAGGTAGTGTAACAAAGGAAAAAAGTGCAGTGTAAAAATGGCAGAGTAACGGTGTATATCTGAAAAAACGTACCTGGACGCTGGTCTCCTAAGGGTTTTTATAGCGTTGTGGAGTAGTGTGTTTGGTCCTTGGCCGTTACTTCCCACGTCTATCCTCACTTCGCTTGGGCGGTTTCCTCCGTATTTATCGCTTCTTCGCGTGCTTATTGGAGGTCGTCCCACGTTCGGACAGTTGCGCAAATGAGGAGGGTGAGTACCCCCGATCTTGGGCCGTTTGATGATTCCCCTCGGGAGTTTTCGCACGTGGTCATTTCTTTGGGGCCCTGGCAGGCGTCTCCTTGTTCGGGCCTTGGGCACTATCCGTGAGCCGCGCCCGAGCTCTTCTTCCCCTGCGCAAGTCTTCCCTCGGGGGTGTGTCTTCCCTTGTGCAAGTCTTCCCTCGGGGGTGTGGGGCGTTGAGAGGGCCTGAGGTGGGGCTCCTTACAGATCGTCTCGAAGTGATCTCTGCATACTACTCGCAGCGCTTGCTTGCTCTTTATCTACCGACATGCCCACCTGGCTCCCCCCATGACCTCTTATCCCGAGGGACTGACTTGTGTGGTGGCGCCGCCCTCACCCCGGGACACTGTGGTCGGCGGGAGGGGGTCGTTTGGTTGGTTAGGCGTGGTCGAGTATTTTGCCGTGCTTAGGTTTGAAAACCGGGGGTCACAGAAAATATTAAAGATAGGGTATATAAGCTGCGCATTAATCTCTAATGTTTGACAAACGACGCTTTGCTCTCGCCAATTGCCATGGTGCACGCCATGCTGCACTATACCATAATCTCGTGCATTTTAACTGTTTTTTAAGAGTTCCATCTCTAACGGACATTAAAAAAAAAGATGATGGAAGAGAATTGTCAAATTTGAAAAAATGGGATCAATTATTGCCCGGCATTCTTGCACTAGTACTCAAGAATCTCCATCTCGACGAGGTACTGATCATTGTCCCGAGCGTGTGCAAATCGTGCGAGGCTGTTGTCTCGGGATCTTGTTGTTGGAGGGAGATCGATATTGTGGAGTGGAACGAAACATCGACCCATTGGTCGTCGACCGTATGATTCCGACATTGTATCACAAATAATTGAGAATTAATTTTGTTTCTCCTTGGATTCCCTTTACTGATCAAATTTATGGTAGGGTTTCTAACGCCAACGTAATAACGAATATTCGAAATTTTGTAAGATCGTTTTGAATGAACTAGCTAACGTAAAGTGGCTTTCAGTTAATGCTCAGGCTTAAAAATATTTTGGTCGAGTTGAGTTAAGGGAGTTGTTTGCTTTGAGGACTCAGTTTAAAGATTTGCAATTTCAGGACATCAACTTCCAAAATTAAATCAATTGAATGACAACATGCAGCAACTGGTGCACGCCATCATAATAGGCGACACGATGTCCAATTGGCTCTTGTTGTTCGTAAATACTTCAGATTAAGTTAGTGTAAAGTGAAAACTCAACGCGTTTCTAAAGGATCACCCCTCTATTGACGAGGAAAATAATTAAACCCTATACCGTTATAGTTCATTGGTCGATTTTTTTGTGGTATATATGACGATCTTTACATTTTTTAATCTTTGTTCGTATAGCGCTAAATCTCTTCCTTCTCTCAAGTTCCGAAGCACAATCAACGATGCAGTGGTCGAAGCATCGGCTCCGAAGCTCTCCTCACTGACCTACTTGGACCCGAGTTACTGCAATCACTTGGGAGCTCCAGCCCTCTCGGCATTGGGCAGATGCTGCAAATCCCTCACCACATCGAAGTGTAACGCACGTTTGAGAATGTTATACATAACATGTATGATCCATGCAATAATCTCTAATGTTTTAGAAACGATGCTTCGCTCTTGTCATTTGCTGCGATGCACGCTTGCTGCGCTATTTACTTACTACCATAATCTCGTGTCATTTTAAAGGTTGTTTTTGCGAGTTTCACCTCTAATTAACCAACATTACATGAAAGATGATGGTAGAGAAGTTGCCAAATTCGTAAATGAGATCAGTTATTGCCCAACTTGCTTGCGCTAATATTTAAGAATCTCCCCCTTGACGACGTACTGACCGTTGTCCCGAGCGTGTGCAAATCGTGGTAGGCTGTTGTCACGGGACCCTATTGCTGGAAGGAGATTGATATTGTGGAGCGGAGCGAAAATTCCGACCCATTGGCCGTCGATCGAATGATTCGACTGCTAGTGAAAAAACTATGCGTCGCCGGTGAAGAAGGCTTGGACTTCATCGCAAATAAGTTAGGATCAAAATTTTATTATATTTCCTTTCTCCCTGGATTTCCCTTTACGGATCAAGTTTATGTTGGGATCCTAACTCCAACGGAATAACAACAAGTAGTAACAGGTGCTACTTCGTCATAACGACGCGACGTCAGTTGGCTATTGTTGTCCGTAAATTACTTTTCAATTTTGAAAGTTAGCGTAACCAGAAACCCCATATGTTGACGTTCTAAAAGGTGATCCCTCTAAACCAACGACAAAAATAATTAAAGCCTATAAAGTTATATTTCCTCGACCGAATTTTTTGCGATTTATATAATTCGATCTTAACATTTTTTTATCATCCTTGCTCGTGCGCTCAATCTCTGCATTCTCTCAAGCTCCAACGAAGCACGATCACCAATGCATGTCGAAGCATCGACTCTGAAGCACTTTACACTCACCTGCTTGGACATGAGCTACTACGATAACTTGCCCGTGAAGACGTCAACTGTGATGGACATCCTTAAACGGTGTAAGGACCTCGAGTTCCTCGACGTTCGAGGTTGTTTGGACGTGGTGTTGTACAAAAGGTTGTTGTTGGAAGAGCTTCCAAAGCTTAGGGTTTTGGGAACCGTTCTAGAAGGTCCTGACGCCACTGGTTGGGATTGCTCTGATGCGCCCTCGGGTTTTTTGTCGTTTTAAATGTTGTTCGCGAGTTTCTATTAGGATAGTGTATTATTATAATTATTATTATTAATTAAGTTTTATTAGTATTATGAATTTGAATTCGAATTAGTCAGTAGTAGAGATTTATTAGGGGTTTGACTTAGTAGAGATATTTATTAGAGAGGTTTTCACCTATAAAAGGATAGCGGTTTCTAATATCACTTTCATGTCTTGGTTTAGGATAATTGAGGGCCGAAGTCTCTGACTTTTGGATTGTGAGGGCCGGTGTCTGAACTCGGATTTAGCTATTAATATAGTACGCCGTTGTCGTCGTTTCATCCCTTTCGTAATTAATAAATATTATCTATTCTATTATTATCGCATACCGCCGTGTTTTCTCTAACAAATTGGTCCGACCTGTCGCTCAATGACCAATACTCGTTCTCAGATGGAAACTGGTGTTGAGGGAATAGAGAAGACCGTCGCCAGTCTGAATACATTATATGGAACCCTATCAGATAATGTGAAAACTTTGAACACAACGGTTACCAAATTGTCGTCACACCTCGAGGAGATTCTCGCTGCGATAAGATTGGATCACCGTCCGTCCTCACCATCGACATCTGCTACGTATAACTCCGCTCTGGGGGACACAGTTAGGGTGATGGTTCACCGCCTTGTTGAGCTCCCAACGTTTGATGGCACGGACACTTTGGGTTATATCTCGCGTGCGGATCAATATTTTCTTTTAAACCAAACACCACCTTCAGAAACTGTCCCATGCGCGATGATTGCAATGGAAGGCGTCGCTCAAAAGTGGATTAGTTGGACATTGAAAGCTAGTCCTTCACTCTCTTGTGGATGGCCTTAAACGCCAAAGTATTGCTACCTTGGACGAGAAACACCACGGCAGTTCTGTCATGCGGATTTCAGAAGTTCGACAATCCGGACTTGTAATGGATTACTATCATGATTTTATTGGACACTGACAAATCTATCGGAAATTCTGCATCACCAACACCTTGATTTTTTCTCATGGGAATGCATCCACTTTTGCTTAATGAAGTTCGAGTTTTAAACCCATACTCGGTAGATGACGCTTTTCGCATGGCTCGGGCGATGGAAAGGAAATTGCTCGCCTGAAAGGACAATGATTACGCCAGCATGTTATTGCGTCCCGCAGGACAGTCTGACAGCACTCGCTACGCTCAACCAAACGCGATTAAACACTTGAATATACTGCCGGCCACGCTTCTTGGGATAGCCGAGATGCGCGATCATGTTTTCAGACATCGCCTAATTTTTCAAGCCGTAGTACCATGACAACATCGATCATTGGTGACAATTGAGCAAGAAAAGATGAGATTATGGGAGGTAATCGTAAAGAGAAAGGATCGTTATGATTTGCAGGTAGATCGAACACAACGATCACACCAGCCAACACATACCCGACCGCGAGTTTTAGGATTAAGGGATAAAGAGCTTTGTTTCCGTCGTCAACAACCCTATGGGCGTGATCATGTGTGCTCGAATTTCGAATGCTTATTGCAGGGGAGGACGAAGTAGAAGAGGAAATTGCTAAGATGAGTACGGTCTGACGCGAGTTCAGCCTACTATCGCTGATTCCAAGACAACCATCATCGACGCTAGCAATTCCCAAATTTTCGCCTTGAGGACAAGGCGATTTTTCAAGGTGTGGATATTGTTAGGACAGTATATTACTATAATAATTATTATTAATTAAGTTGTATTTGTATCATGAATTTGAATTCGAATTAGTTAGTAGTAGAGATTTATTAGGGGTTTGACTAAGTTAGAGAGATATATTAGGGAGGTTTTCTCTTATAAAAGGAGAGGGGCCTCTAATATCACTTTCACGTCTTGGTTTAGGATAATTGAGGGCCGAAGCCTGTGACTTTCGGATTGTGAGGTCGTTGTCTCTTACACTTGGATTTAGCTATTAGTATAGTACGTTGTTGTCGTCGTTTCATCCCTTACGTAATTACTAAAGATTATCTATTCTGTTATTATCGCCTATCGCCATCTTTTCTCTAACAGTTTCACTCTAATTAACCAACATTACACGAAGGATGATGGACGAGATCACCATAACCGTATATAGGATCAGTTATTGCGTGACGTTTTTGCACTGATATTCAAGAATCTCCCCCTCGACGATGTACTCACAGTTGTTCCAAGTGTGTGCAAATTGTTGGCGGCTGTTGTTTGGGGATCATACTGCTAGAAGGAGATCGATGTTAAGGAGTTGAGCAAGAGTTCCTCTGACCCGATAGTCATCGATCGTATGATTCTATTGCCCGTAAAAGAAGCGCATGCTCTGTCAGAAAACTATGCGACTCTCACCAGGCGAGGAAAGCTTCAGCTTCACTGCAAATCACTGAGAATCAAAACTTATTTTTTTCTCTGCAGATTTCCTTTATTTGTGGATCAACTTAACGGTTAGGCCGGTTTCTATCGCCAACGGAAGAACTTAAATTCGAAACGAACACACAATTAATGCTTACTGTTACCGTCATATATTTCCTTGATCATTTTTTCTGATATATGTTGTTTTCGATCCATTCTTTTTTTTACTCTTTATTTTTCGCGTAGTGCGCAATCTCTTCAAACGCTGAAGTTTCGAAGTGAAATCACCGACGCAACCATCGAAAGCAGAGGCAAAAGGTTGTTGGAAGAGTATCTGAAGCTTGAAGTTTTGGTAATAATTGTGGACGGTTCTGAAGCAACTGGTTGGGATTGCTCATCGTCCTTGGATTGTTTGATTTGGGAATTCCAATGAATTCGATAATTATGAAATGGAGATGTTTTCTGACATGTTTGGCCTTATATTCAAGAATCTCCCACTTGCTAAGGTAGTATTAACGTTGCATCAGACCTCATGGATTAAACCGGTTAAAACTAAGAATCACATCCCGAAATGAAACTTTCATATTCAAAACATACAGACTATCAACGTTACTCGCCTTAAAGTTAAAAAATTCTTTCTCCTGCGTGATGGGACAACTTATTTAGGGTGCTAAAAACCAACTCACCAATCCGATATGAACCGCACCCCGAAAATAGCAGGTTTGAGTTAGCATTTTCGACTTGTTTAAGTGGGTCAGGTTTGGGTTCGAGTTTTCAACACGAAATCAAGTCGAAATCAACTTGTTTATTTACCCATTTAACCCGGATAACATAAATTATTAAAATATCCTCAATATAAATAAAATTAAGTGCTTTCATTTAATTGTATGACTTGTATTAGTTGGAGCTTTAATTGTTGTTGACTTTTAGGAAAAAATATTGCTTTGTTTCTCTAATGTTTATTTAATTTTGGTTTATAACTATGATTATTTAGTTATTTTTCTTTTATTTTTTTATTTTAAACGGGTTGGCGGGTTAATGAGTTATATTTGGGTTAAAGCAGGTCGGGTTATGGTTCGCTATTTCAAACCGTTTAAGTATAGGTCAGTTCACGCTTGAAGTTTTCAACCCGTTTATGAAATGTGTTTAACCCGAATGTGATCCAATTCGACCTGTTCACCCCCAATCTTATTATACTATTATTTGGCCTAAGAAAAAGTCCGTCCATTCCGTGTGAGGGTCATCTTAATTAACTATTATTTCACCTAAATTACTTATATATTTTTTCTATCTTACTTCGTTTAGTTCCCCACCACGTCACAGATAATAATTTATGTAATAATTTGCCAACCTAAAAAGAAAAAGATAATGTACACTGCGAAAGTAAAACACAAGGCACAATAATCACCAAGTTAGTCTTGAGGAATCATAATTGATATGGGGCTATCCCAATCAAAGAGATTTATATGTGGTTCAGGAATATTTATTAGCCAGAGAATCGATTATCACAAAGTTCACGACGTGCATAAGGTGCTTATTAGTAAGGAAAACTAAATGGGACGTGTTTGGGATGTGTTGGGGACGTGTTTGGGACGTATTTAGGACGTTAGGGGACGTTAGGGACGTTGGGGACCTGTTTGGGACGTAAATGAAAGGACACATGTGGTTCGAATCCTTGCGGATTCTACGTCCACGGGCGCTCGGGAACTCTCTTTCACTATACTTTGATAAATTACACACTCAACCAAGCTCACTTTTCTTAATAAATGCTAAAAGTCGAAAGAAAATACTTAATACATTGAAAGAGAGAGAATGTGGAGTATTTTTCCTGTGTTGAATGGATGATCTCGCAAAAATGATGAAGTCCTCCTTATATAGGAGCTCCCAATGGCCAGCCTGGCTTATTTCCAGGAGATGGGACGTATCCAGTCATTTCAGGGACATCGGAGTGGGACTTGACCTTCTGGGACAACGTGAGGTGCAGTGTAGGCTGTCTGTCAGAGGTAGCTCCTGCAGCTGTCACAGCCTTTGTGCTGTTCCATTAGTCGCATCCTCCTGTAGCTTTCTACAAAGTCCCATCACTTGTAGCATTTTGAAGAAGCTTCGTTCGTCCTTGGGAGCTGCCAGGTGGTTTCTCAGGTCCCGAGCGCCTGTTGTTAGCTCCCTGAAATCTGTCGGAGGTCCCCAAAACCTTTTTTTCCTGTTGTTAGCTCCCTAAAGTCTGCCGGAGGTCCCCAAGGTCTTCTGTCACAATCTATCCTTATATTTTTCAAGTAAACTCACATTTTCCCTAAGTTCTCTTAACAATTTTCATAAGCTAATTATTTCCTTAAGTTATTTTTAGCCTGCCTAATTTCTGTGCCACATCAACCACTCCCCTACTCTAATTTGCATTTGGGACAAAGTGAATCAGAGTAAAATATTTTAAGGCAGGCGTTACCTCCTGTGATAGGGAGCTGATTCTTACCATCTTCGGAAAGTTGCGCCCTCTTATTAGCAATGGCTCTTCGCCTTTGCTTCCTTCTTTCTCCTTTATGAAGCTTGCGACTCTATCCTTCATGATTTCTGCGATAGCTCTTCCCACGGTTTGCGGGATTTTCTTGGTGCATCGCAACATTGGTCGTTGACCATGGGTCTATGGTGGTTGGAACTTGAGCGGCTGGCGAGTCGGGGTTGAAGCTAATTGGGATGTGTGGTGGGATATGGTCTTTGCCGGAGTTTGTTCGGACATGAGAGCTCACTGTGTCGAGGCGACTCCACACATTGGGACGTGTGATGCAATATGATTTGCTCGAAAAGTTGAATACGAAGGCCGATGCGGACCTGCGGATGTACGGACCTGACACGGACGTAGAAGGGAACTGGTATGGACGTGGTGCGGGCCTGATGTGGTTGTGGGATGAAAGATAGACGACACGATCACGAGTTTTGATCAGCAAAAGAGCTTTAGTGGGGGACCTCCCTTCGTTCATGGATCATTTGGTAGAACTCCCCCCATGTGTTCTTTTTAGCCCATCAAGTTCCCTATCTTCTGGATCATCCTTCTTGAAGAGCCTGTTAAGGCAAGTTTGACAGCCGAGAATAAGAGATGGTGAAGAGACTTAAGAGCGGAGATCGAGGTTGAACAAAAGAGGTTGGAGCAGCAAAACACAATATTCAACAAGCGCAAGAGCTGAGGAGCTCAGTGGAGGAGGTGAAATTGGACTGAGATAGCTCCTCTGCCTGGAGAGTGGAGCCGGAGGTGAAGGTTTAGTTGGGTCATGAGATAGCGCCTTCTAATATGACGGTCGGGGTGGAGTTCCTTTATAATTTGGCGGGAGAACGGTGGAAGGTCTTCTCGAGGGGTCTCCTCTCTTCGAAAGACTTTGCGTTTCTGATGTAATTCTACTACTTGGGTGGATATCGACTCGGCATAGTTGGCACCAATGCCGGGTTATCTTCAAGAGATATCATCTTCGATAATTTTGAATGAGATCATCAAGCTCTCGAGGATTCTCGTTTCTGAGTTGACGTCGTGAGAGAGCATGTAGAGGTCCTGGAGCATTATGGAAACGAGCTGTGGAGCTCCCTTGAGAAAGAGAAGTAGAAGAGCGCCACACTCATGGAGCATCATGAAAAGGAGCTACAGAGCTCCTTTGCCAAGGAAATGGATGGGACGTTGTTTTTAACGGCATGGTGAAGGCGGACATATTCCCACTTGGAGGTTGTGAAGGTTGAAACTTTGTGCCTTAGAGCCTTCTGTCCATAGCTGTTGGAAGTAGTTTTCGAGGGACCCGACCGAATATTGGCGGCAACGTACTTGAAAGATCCTCTTTCCTTGAGGGACTTTGTGACTTTGATGCAATTCTGTTTCATTGGTGGCCACAAGGCGTGTGTGGCAGGATTCTGAGGCTATGGTCATTTTTTCTGGAACTAACCTTTTATGACTGCTTTCACGGCCCTAGGTCCTCAGGAAACTCTGCTTCCTGTAATGTTTTTAAGGGAGCTTAATTCCCCTATGTTTATGTATCTCTTTCGGAACTCGTTTTTCTTAGGCTTTATCATCGCCGTTGCATCCGCCGTCCTTGGGATCTGGAGGGACCTGGTAGGGACCTAATGGCGGAGCTCTCCTTCGAGCCTTGTACTTTGAAGGAGATCCCCATGTCCTACTGCACGTTGTTCCTAGCTCCCTGGGACATCCTACTTGTAAAAACCTTTCCTTTTTTCATCCTTGCGATAGCCTGTAAAAAATATTTTGTCATTTCTTTCGAGACATAATGGTGTGAGGAGCTTAACTCCTTATGTTCGCATGTTATATCGAAGTTTCCTTTTCCTGCATTATATTTTCTTTCGTCATTATGGGACTTGATGGATATTTCTGGGAACATCATTATCGTGGCATGGTTATAGTGCCAGCTCGCTTAAACGCATGGTTATAGTGCCAGCTCACTTATCAATTCACAAGCCAAGTACGAATTCACGCCCTCGGTTGCAATGACCGTCATTATTGTCCTCAGGTGTCGCTTTGCACTAGGCTCTCTTTGTCCTTAGCGTGTTCAATATCTGGTAGACATTTAGGTCTACAAAATTATAACCCTGGAAATCCCCTCATGGATTTACCCTGGTTATAGCGCCAGCTTCGCTTTAGGTACCACTCACGTCGCAGGCTTAATGAGAGCCTTTGATGTCCTATACAACGCAGATCCGTCGACCTTTGGCATCATATCACGTCGCAGAACTGAAGGTCGTTGATATCAAAGGTCATTCATGCCAGCACGAAGTAAGGCCTGAAGATCCTGGGGGGAATGGGACTTTCGAGTATCAGCACGAGGGAGGACTTAGAGGTCCCAAACAAGTAGATTGGTCTTTTGAATGCCAGCACGAAGCTAGACATATAGATCTTGAACATATGAATCCGCACTTCGTGTGTTTGCGTGGTAATGCTCACAGATCCCACGAGGCGGGATCGTAATGTGTCGTGTGGAACTGCCTTACACGTCCTGGAGAATTAGATCAGGTCGTCAGCCAATTTATACTTATTGAATATTAGGACCTTTATAGGGGATCATATCCCGGATGTTGGCGGAGCTCCTGCCATCAGGTGGAGCTGTGACACCTTCGATTTCTCCATGGTTCACCATTAATTTTTCTCCCAGAACCTCCCTTGGGACTTGAATTCGAGGTTTGTGATTATGGTAGGCCAGAGATAGCACGCCCTACCATTTTTCTTGTCAGGGACTAATATCCCACATGATCACCTGTGTATCCCT
The DNA here is from genome assembly GCA_027422505.1 of Craterostigma plantagineum. NCBI lineage: Eukaryota > Viridiplantae > Streptophyta > Magnoliopsida > Lamiales > Linderniaceae > Craterostigma > Craterostigma plantagineum. The sequence goes on from JAPQWV010000406.1 coordinate 353,001, forward strand.
TCTTGCCTTCCAATCCCGTGCCTTTCAGGACCTCCGTGATAGAGGTCCTCCAATTGTCATTTCCTATGCTTCCCACATATTTCTATGTCTATTGTTTTTCTCAGTGCGAGGGGGATATTGTCCCCTTGGGTGATCAAATTCGAGCTCGTGATTTCAGCCAAGCAATCGACTTTACAGCTTTCTTCTCTTGGGACCTGCATAATTTAATAGTCAAACTCCGTTGTTAGCTCTCCTACCTTTTCCCTTACTCCATTATCTTCTCGTCCTTCATTTCATGTTTCCCTCCATCCGTTGCCCCACCAGTTGCGATTCTGGGAACAAATCAACATCCCTTGCCCACATTTCCTTCGCGATCCTCAGTCCATGATGTAGACTTTGCATTCTGACTCATCGGTGGAGGCATAGAATTTGAAGGTAATGGTGAAGCGGAGCTCCTCTGCTCTCAGGCTAATGATAAGAGCTCTGCTTCAAATTTTTGAGAAGTAGCGGACCTCTGGCAATTTCTAGTATAAAGTCAAGGAGAGCCTGGACTTTGACGCCCGTTCGCCATTCGAATTTCGCATAGTACTCCCCTAGCTCGACAGTCCATTTCACCATTTTTTCGGGTAGATTCAGTCAACTTATCACCTGGTTTCATCTTCCACCAGCACATTGCTTCACAAAGTAGGTCGACTTCTGAGAGGTCATTTCTTCCTTTAGTAAGATGGAGCTAACACTTCTATGGAGAAGTACAACACCAGCTCGTCCCTATTAGAGATTTTGTCGAGAGAGATGTATCGTGGAGGTATTCCATCAATTCTTCAAAGGTCTGTTCGCTTTCTTCAGTCCCTTCGTACTCTATGCTTATAACACTTTGAAGAATGGGAGACTCTTCTCGGCTAAGAGCCACTAACCTCGCTACTGGCCTCTGGACCTCCTAAATCCCTGGTAGGCGCCCGTGGTATGAGGACCTCACACCCAGAGGTGGAGCCCACGAGCTGATTCATTCGGGGTAATGGATAATGATCCCTAGGGCACGCCTTGATCAGGTCCCTCAAGTCATTGCACATCCTCCACTTTCCATTTCTTTTTCATAAGGATGACATTAACCAGCTATGTAGGGAACTGGATCTCTTGGACATGGCCTGCTTGAAAAGCTTGTCTACTTCCTCTTTTAGGATCTGTTTTCTTTCAGTTCCGCACGGTCGGAGCTTCTATTTCATGGGTTGACTTCTTGGTAGGATGATGTGTGGTGATATCCGGGTGAACTCCACTCATATACATTGGAGAAAATGCGAGTAGGTCCGCATTTTTTGTATACATTCTACCAGCTCCTTGTCTGGCTTTTGTTGTAAGCTAGAGGGCCCTTTTCCTTCTATCTTTATCATCTGATCTCCCATTTCCTCATAATATGGCTTCTTTTTGTTGCTGCCCTAACATCATTTGCGTCGCATCGTCAGGGCTTCGTAGATCCCTCCGCCATCGAGTGGGCTTCTTCTCTATGTCCTTTAAGCGACGTGATTTCTTCCATTGGTTGTATCTCAAGAGGTCAGACTTCTTATGTCTTTGGCGATAGCCAAGGCATCGTTATGTGGTCTGGCCATATGTGTTCCATTTCCCGGCACAAATCGAACTTCGGCCAATGCATCCCCGTACATCTCCAAAATCCCTTTGTGTTTGGATCTCTTATTGCATGAGTTTAAAACTCTTGGGCTCTCTTCGGGATCTTCTTTATTTGGTCTTCCCACAATGATGATGATAAAGGCTCTGGATAGAATGGACGTGACCTAATTTGGAGGAAGTGGGGGTTGCCTGCCTTTATTAGGCACAGATCCCCTACTTCTTTTTTCGACGAACTTGGAGTCATGTTTGCCAACGCGGCCAACAAGCTCACCGTGGGTCCCGCTTGGGTAAGTCTAGTTATCTCCTTCAGCAAATGATAACTATTGTTCTGATGAAATACCACGATCTGCAGAGTTTGGGATCTTCGAATGCTCATGTGTGCGACTTTGGGCTTTGTTGGAGGTTGGGATCCACCTTTCCCGGAGCTCCTATAATGATAGAGATGTGGACCTTAATCAGCACTGGCCCCCAGAAGAGGCGGGGGTTGTCTGCCCTTCGTCGGCACAGATCCTCCGCACGTCTTCTAGGCTTCCTTTAGACTTTGGTCGAGGCCATGGTCTACGAACTTCCTCCAATGTTCCGTTAGGATGGGCCCTTCGATTTCATCCTTCATATGATAGTAACTGTTAGTATGATGCATGTATTTAATATGGTGTCGAGAATGTAAATGAATATGAGACTTAGATGGCTCTAGAGCTCCGGCTAAGAGCCTTTTCGTCACGAGATGTCTCCCGGCTGATGTTAGGACCTCCTCCATGTTGTCGTAATAGTATGGAGTTCCGCAAGACCCTAAGAAGAGATCCCGGCAACTCCTTGTTGTGAGGTTAAGGCAGTAACGTTTTTCTTTGGTTGTCGTGGCCTGCTTCTCTTCATGGGCATTGGCGACTTTACTTCGTTTGTGCTAAGGTACATGTCCTCCTGCTGATGTACGCATGGTGGACCCCGTTCTCCCTCTACCTCATCATATTATTTTCGGGTTATCTTTTTGATCCGTTGAATTTGTATAACGAGCATGATGTGGAGTTCCCTCGAATGATCGAATGGAATTGGGAACTAGGTACAACAACTGTTGAACGATCGTGACTTGGGGACTTGGGAACGAAAAGGATCTTTACAGAGCAGCATCTCGGATCCTTCATGGAGCTGATATACTAGATCCCTAACAGAAGGATTGGTGTTTTCCCATCATAGTGGAGCTGGTTCAGAGGTCACCAAAAGCGAACCTTCGCATGCAACCGAGGCGTAAGACTTGGAGATCCCGGGCTCATAATTTGTGTCTTTGTTTCCAGGCAGCTGGTCTTTCATAAATCCCCTTTGGTGGTTTTGTTATGCTAGTGGAAAGTAAGGGTCATAGGTCCCGATTTGACAGTAGGTCCTTCTCACGTATTTTCCTTCGTTACCAACATGGAGCTGATCTCTGGAGATCCCCATTGGATGATTGAATCTTCGCACGCCAGCGAGGAGCTGCGCTTATGAACTCCGAACGTAGAAATCGAGCCTTCGTACGTTAGTACAGAGCTGACTTTGACCTCCTGTGGATCTTCGTGTACCAGCGCGGAGTCGAGCTTAGGTCAGGTCTTCGACTAATTTAAAGTTCCTAAACATCAATTGTCCATTTCAGAAACCACGTCTCAGCTTTCAGATGATGGCGGGGCTGTCGCAGTTTTGTCTAGAGAGAGTGGGGGTCGTCCGCCCTTATATGGCATAGACCCCATGACTTCTTGTCGATCACCTTCAAATCATGTTTCCTACCGCGGCTAGCACCACTTTGTGGTGTTTCGTCATGATGAGCCACTTGATCATATTCTTAAAATAACAACAATTGTTAGTGCGGTGTAGATGTTTATCAAGATAAAATAATATATAATAGAGAATGAGATCTAGAGGGTCCTAGGTCCCGGCTAAGAGCCTTATCAATGTGGGATGTCTCCCGTGGATCTTCATGTGCCCGCGTGGGACAGGGCTTTTATCTCTTGCGGATCTTCAAGAGTCGGTGCGGAGCTGGCTCCTAGGTTCTACGGACCTTCGCGTGCCAGCACAGAGCTTGGCTTGTATCTCTCGCGGACCACCGGACATCAGCGTGGGGCTTGGCTTCTAGGTCCCACGGACCTTCACGTGCTAGGGAGGAGCTTGGCTTGTATCTTCTGCGGATCTTTGGACGTCAGCGTGGAGCTGCCTTCTAGGTCCTACGGACCTTCGCGTGCTAGCGAAGAGCTTAGCCTGGAGATCTCAGACATATCGTATCTTTGTTTTCAGCGTGAAACAGGCTATGGAGGTTCGGATATGTAAACCATGTCCTCATGTGAGAGTAGAACTGGGCTTGGAGATCTCGCATATGAATCAAGTCTTCATCTACGGCGCGGAGCTAATTCCTATTGATATGGGACTATTCCAATCAAAGAAATTTATATGTGGGGCTCAGAAGATTTATATAGCCGGTAAGTTTAATATCTCAAAGTTTTGAGACGTGCGTAAGGTGCGAAAACTGAATGGGATGTGTTTAGGACGTGTTTGGGACGTTGGGCCATGTTTGGGACGTGTCTGGGACGTGTTTGGGACATGTCGGGACGTATTGGGACGTATTAGGACTTGTTAGGACGTAGTGGGACATGTTGGGACATAAAGCGACGTTGGTGACGTTAGGGACGTTGGGACGTGCTCGGGACCTGCTTGGGACGTGAAAGGGACGTAACAGAAAGGACACAAGATGTACGTGGTTCGGATCTTTGCAGATCCTACGTCCACGGGCGCTCAGGACTTCTTTTCACTATATTTTGAAGATTACACACTCAAATAACTCCCTTCGCTCAAATATATTAAGGACTGAAGAGAAAACGCTTAGCACAGTGAAAAGAGGGAATTTTAAGTGTTTTTCCTGTGTTAATGATGAATGAGTCCCACAAAAATGGCTAAGTTCAGCTTTATAGGAGCTCCTGGATATTGCCTGGAGGTACATCCCGAGATCCCTGATGATATGACCCTCTGGGACAACGTGATGAACAGCTTTTCCAGACCTATCAGGCAGCTTTTACAGTGTTGTCAGTCATAGCTTTTTCTCACCTCTTACCTGTCTTTTCACCTAGAAGCGTACTGAGGAAGCTTTATCCTTCTTGGGGGGTCGTCAACTACCTATCGAAGATTCTTGAAGGTCCCTATCTCTATTATTTGTCATTATTTAAATATTAAATATTCTCCCATGGGCCTAACGGGTCATTTCTGAATTTCTCAGGCCCATCTAGTTTTAGTCCGTATCAACCACTCCCGTACTATAATTTGTTTTTTGGGACATAAAGTAAATTAGAGTAAAATAGTAAAATGGGCCTTACCTCCCTATTAGGGACCTACCGTAATTACCTCTTGTAGAGGCACATTCTGTTGGCTGATATGGAGGAAGGAAACCAGTTCCCAAGTTCCTCAGCGTACCCCCTGTAGCTCCCTTGCTCCGTCAGGTCCTGGTGGATAGGGACGTTCGCGATAAGATTCATCCTTCTGAAGGGACGGAGGATGTTCCCGCGGTTCCTTTCTCTATTAGGGGAGCTCAAGAAGTTCTTATTATGGCTCATGTCCCTTAGTGGGTGAGCTCCCTGCTTCTGTGGACCATCTGAACACACATGAACAGATGAGCCTGCTAAGCTGTTGGGTACTCCCAAATGATCAGAGGGCCATCTCTCAGAGGTTTCTTCTTAGGTGGTGGGCCACGTAGCTTTCGGATTGTCTGTTAAGTCTTCAATCCAGGACCTGGAGATAACTAACCAGACAGAGTTAGTGGAGCAGCACGAGGGAGAAATGTGGAGCTCCCTGGAGAAATAAGGACGAAAATGTAACTCTTGTGAAATAGCACGAGGAGGGCCCCTAAAGCTCCTTCTCTAAGAAGAAGGAAGAGTGGGATGCCGATTCCACGGGCATGATGGAGGTGCATGAGGCTGCCTAGTTGGTGGCTAAGAAGGCTGAAGATATTCTCCTTTGCCAGCACCATCTCCTGTCCCCGCGGCCGAGAGATTCTTATAGGATCTGGCTGAAGACTGGCGCCAAGCCTATTTGAAGGACTCTCTCTCCCTCTGAGGGATCTTGGGCCTTGTTAGGTCATACGTTTAACAACTCTATGATCCTAGGCAAGAATTCTAAGGAATTCGATGAAATCGATTGACATTTAGAATCGATCGAAACTCAAATGAAGATTGAGAGAGAGAATTCGTGTAGAGTGAGAAATGTACTATTGTTTCTCTCTAGAAATTGAATTGCAAGCCTTTCGGATTAATTTCCAAAACTTTCTCTATTCAGCACAATTCGTTTACATGTATTTATACCAAACAAACTTAGTATAAATATCAAACTAGTCCTAATCTAAGGACTACTATACAAAACGCCCCTAATTACAAGGACAACTAATAAAATCAAGCACAATTAAAATATATTCTCTACAATCTCCCCCTTTGTGCTTGATTGCGTTTCCGCGCCGTTTGTCCTCGTCGGGCGTAGTACGATCTGCGCAAGCCCAGCGCATACTCGAAGTTTCTGAGAGTTTCCCTCAGCTTCAGGCACTCCTCGATGTCATCTAACAACTCCATCAGGAGCGGCTGTTCTATCACAAACCTGTGGATCCTCAGCATTGTATCTCTATTGATTTCTTCCAACCTCTGCTCGATATTCCTCCTGATGACCTTGAGCGTCCCATCGCAAAACTTATGAATCTCAGTCTTCAGCATCATCCTAGTCTTCTTGGCAATTGGATTGTGGTAGGTGATGCCTAGAACTGAGCTGATGTGCACATGATTGCTTGGAAGCCCTTCGATCTCAGGTCCTTTGTTGAGTGGTTTGGCCATGTTGACCTTCTTCATGTTGCTCTCCAGAGCCATCTGAAGGTCATGCGCTGCAAAGTATTTGACTTGGCGCATCATGAACCGGTAGAGCCCTTCGAGGCCTTCTTTCTTGACGAAGCCTTGAGGACCTTTGTACTTCTCCACGTACAGCTGATAGAGGTTGTATACCTCGTCGGCAGGGAGATACGGAAGGTCACTCTCTCTTAGTTCCTCTCGGGTTCTGTCCACTCGCTCAATAACATATATTGGGGTTGGAAGTCCTCCTTTGGCACAGTAGATGCTGAGAAGCTGGCAAATTCGGGAGAGACTCTTATAATGACTCTTGACTTGTCCTTTAGTCATCCCCAGCCTTACGTCAGGTCCTAGTTGAGTCAGCATCCAGAGGTAGGTCATCCTCTTCTGCTGATCCCAGTGAGAGATCCCTCTCAGCTCAAACTCGTTCGGCTTCTTGATTTTGTCCGGTGACCTCCAGATATTCTCACGGACTTCTTCGAGGAAGGGTATCTCTATTCGGATATTTTCTCACGGCGTGTCGATCCGAACGGTCCTTGGCATTTGTGTTGTGGGGGAAACCTCTCGTTGTGTGATCAGTTCTGAAAGCCCTGTGGGATCTTGTTCGTGGTCTACACCTTCCTGAAGTTCGTCGTCTTCTATCAGCACGAGGTCCACTGAAGCTTGTTGCAAAATTTGTCGAACTTCCTTGAGCCGTTGTACTTGATGCTCCTAGGGCATATAATGGGTCGCCCACTGTTCTTCAAATATCTGTCGAGATATTCATGTGGGTTGACTCCGTGTGCTGAAGGGCCCGGTTGTTCTGGAGCTGTTGAGGGAGTAGCTTGGGTTTGTGCCAGAGCTACGAGCATCGCAGCACTTGCTTCTTCTTCCGGAAGCAAGGGGCTTGAGGAGATCGGTGGTGTGGGTGGAGGCGCCCGTAGGTTAATGGTTGGTGGGTCGATATGGGTTAGAGTGGTGGTGCGGTGCATGGTGTGGGTGGTTTGTGTTTGGGTTTGGGTTTCACCTGCTCCAGCGCCTGTTTTCGTCGCGCCCGAGCCTTGTCCTTGGCCACTTGTAGATGTTCGTGGCCTCTTCTCCCCTCATGATGGTCCTGATCGTCAGGATCGTCATGTCTGCGCCGTGAGTGGGAGCTTTGGCCTCGGCAAGTGTCAGTAGGTGGCTCAGGATGATCCACCAATCGCCGATAAAGGAATTCTTCTTGAGGCGACCGGATGGAAAGGCCGATCAGGCTGGCGAGTAGGATGTCGTGGAGCTCGGTTATGGTTATGGTGTATGGATTGATGAGGATGGATGAAGTGGCTAAAGGGTCGGTGGGTGTGGGTTGTGGAGGTGTGGGATTGGTTTGTGACGAAAGGCCTTCAGAGACAGGTGCTTTACCGGTATCTCTTCGAGATGTCTCGATGGCTTGGAGTACTCTCTCCATAATTTTGTCTTCCATGGATTGTACAGCCGCATAGAGAGCAGTCTGGAATTGCTCGTTCGTCACAAAAGGTGCGGACGCCTCCTTGGATGGTCCAGGACGACTGATGTCGCCTGTTATCAACCCTTGAGTAGGCACCGACTCCTCAGGTTGGCTCACAGTCACTTGAGGTTGTGACTGTATGAGACTTCCACCCAATCCGCGAGTCGAATCTAGAGGATTCGACTTTACGGGTGTTATGGCAGGCTCGGGTTGCGCCTGCGAACTAGACGCCAGGAGATTTGGTTACGGCTCAAGATTGAGCGAAGAAGTGCCGGCAACACTCGTAGAAGTGGTCAGCATGGTGTTTGGTGCGGTGGTGACGATCGGGAAGAGGGACTCCAACTGAATGCTAAGTCTCCTGGGAGTCATTATCAGGCTGATTTCCTCGTCAGACTCCGTGTCAGACGGGGTGGCTGTATGAGGAGTAGGGTCACGCTCGACGTCCTCCAGTGCCTTATCCGTCACCCGTGGAAGCGAGCTTTGCCCCATTTCAACCTCGGGCTGTGCTATTGGTTGAAGAACCTCCTTAATGGATTCTTCGACCACGCCAACATGGACGGGCACTTCCACTTGATATTCATGTTCAGGAGCTTCGAGCGCCATTTCAGTAGCCACGACGTCTATTAGAGTATCATCGACGTCGGGCATTTGCTCTTCGACCATTGGAGACTCCTGTTGAAGCTCCTGATCGACAACATCTATCATCGTGTCGTCAGGGCTAACTCCAAAAACTGGCGGGGGCCCTCGAATCATCTCCTCGGTGAGGTGATTCTCCCGACAGAATCTCTAGTATTCAGCTCCCGTGGGGTCGGCGAGCCGAAGAAGGTTGAGCGGAATCGGCATCGACGGTTGGTCCAAGTCCGTGAGCCGTGGATTGTGGAAGAATTTGAGCTTGGATGGTTGATAATTTCCTCCCAGAGGCAGGCGAGGAATGTTCTGCTCATGCATCTCCATATATTGGCGGATGATGACATTAAACCACCAAGCGTAGGGAACGTTCTTCGATCTCCGGTTCTCCCTTAGCCTAATCTGGTCTGCAAGATCATTCCGGATCAGCTGCGTGAAGTCGTAGTTCCTGGAGAATGCGATTCCGTGGAAAATTCGCAGAATGTTGCCATTGCCCTTGTCGAAGCTAGCATGCTTGGGTGATAGACACTTGTTCACAGTCCCGAACAGTGTCTTCCAGGGATGAGGGATACCGCTGCTCTGGACCTGAGCTAGCTTGGTGAGCTGCGGTTGATATCCCATCTGCATGAAGTCATGCACCATTTCTGCGTCTGATGGGAGCGGGTCGTAGTTATCGCTGTATGGCAAGTCCAGAATCATCCCGAACTGGTTCTTGTCCACATGTATGTGCTGCGTCCCAATTATTGTTGAGAAGGAGAATGCCCTATTTGCCACTATTCCTTGTATACATCCCCAGAATTGCTGGAGATAGACCATTGGCACGGATGCAGTGACCGTCAATGCATGCCAGATGGGGTGCCCTTGCAGGATAGATACAATGATCTAGTTCGGACACCGAAAGGTGCTCAGATCGAGCTGGAAGTTCGTATCGTCAACCTTCAGATAAAGGTTGTGGTCGTAGATATGATTATAACGAGGGTAGCGATCCATCTGAAAAATAAGAGATATAATAGTTCATTAGTTCATAAATTTGATTTTAGTCGAAAATTGATTTAATTTCATCAAACTATAATATTGTATCAAGTCATGACATGTTTGATGAATTTTGAATTGAAATCGTGTAGCATGCATGTAGAATCCTTGATTAAAAAAATGTAATGGCATGATTGTAATTTCGAATTAAATATGTAATGCGTGAAAGGAATTCGAAATTTTCTAAGTATTTGATCGAGAGAAATGTTACTGTTCATGCCGAGAAATTTTTCGCTCGAGAAACTTGGTTTTGAAATTGATTTTCTATGCATTGATTTCAATTGAAATAACCCCGTTAATTTTGCGATCGAGAAAATTTTATTCGCTAATGTTCGCTACAGGGTAAAAGACTTAAAAAAATCTTCTAAGTGTTGAAGTTGAAATCATGAGACTGTAGCCGATCAATTTTACGATCGAGAAAAATTCCGCGTAAATTTACGATCGAGAAATTATTTCTCAGGTAAATTTACTATCGAGAAATTTTCCTTGATTGAATAAAATTTTTCGATTTGAAATTTGTCTAGCGGTACGTGATTTTCGATCATAAGGAACATTTTTTGCTGCGTTATTTTTCTATCGAGAAATTAGTCAACGAAAAACTAAGTCAATCGCCGAGAAAATTTTTTTGATCAATTAAATCCTAAGCTGCGAATTTTACGATCGAAAAATTAAGCGTTGAAAAATTAATTTTACGCTGCCAAATTTTTGCGACCGTAATGAAACAAAATCGAAAATTCTATTTTGCGATAGTAAGTTTTACGCTCGATCTAATTTGCATCTAAATTGTCTATTCAGTGTTTAAGTTTTTCGCTAACAAAAAACTAATTAGATTTCTCGATGGTAATTAATTTTTCGGTCAAAATCTTCTATCTTAGCGACTAAATCAGAATTTTATCGACCGAAAAACTAATTCGATACAAACAGTATCTCAATTAAATCAGAATTCAATTAAGATTGTTTGCGATCGACAAAGTTCTTCGATGGCTTCAAACATTCAAATGCCCAGTTTCATCTAAACTCAAATTAGTGTCGAAGATGCAGATTTTCCGAAGATTCATACTACCAGATTCATAAAGAACATCGAAACTATCTTAAGTGCAGGCATTAATCTTAGATAAAACTCATAATCAAGCCTAAATCACTATAAAATAGTAAACGGTTTTCTCAGTTTGAAGAACAGTCAAGAAACTAATCCTAATCATGCGAAAAACTATGGAATGCAGATGCTAATGGAGTTAAATCGCACGCAAATGGCAAGAGGATCTCATTTCTACCTTAAACAGACAATTTGGTGTTGAAAATCGAAAGATTTTTTAGAAAATGAAACTGTCTGTGAAAGTTTTGCGCGAGAGAAATTTTTGCGATTTAGGGTTGCGTGAGAAAAAGTTTTTCGACTGACAAGAAAGTGAACTTTTATTAACTCGCTGTAGATCAATATTGGGTTTTTCGATTTGACATTTTGCGATTAAATGGAACAGACCCATTACTATTTGCGCTCGAGAAATTTTTTATTCGAAAATTGCTTCTCAATTCAATTTTTTCGATCCAAATTATCGCGGCTAATCAAAATTGTTCCCAACACTGTTTACGATCGAGAAACTTATGATCATGAATTAAGTCTTACATCTAGTTTCTCAATAGTAAGTACTTCTAAAATTTTCAGATTGACCCCTACTTCGAGTAAAATCATATTGTAAAGCTCTCCCTCATAATTAAAATAAATGCAATTAACTCCCTGTATTTTCCGTGTAGTAACGTCTAGCTTCCCTGGCAGAAATTAAAAAGTCTGTACCACTTAGAAAGAAAACGTTAGAAATAATGGAGTTAAACAACAATTATTTTAGGCATGAAATATTTGGTCTGTGACTAGCTCCTTTCCTTGTAGTGTTGACGTCTTGCTCCTTAATTTTGTTTGAAGGAACCTGAAACGCTTAGTAAAATAACGTCAAGAATATTTGGAGCTAATTCACGATTTTTATATTTGCTCCCCCTCAAATAATGCGCAAGAATTGACTGAATATGCAAGCATATGAAATCAATTCAAGCCACTAGCATATAACACACAAATTTACCCAGTAAGCACATATACATGGTCCCCGAAATCATGTATTTAAGAAATTGTGTGATGGTAAGAGCAATGAAAAATTTATCGTATTTAAACAATTCAGTACCAGTGCAATCTAACATTGCATTTAGAATGTGCGACACACTAAAGAAATTCGCATTTATTCAATTCAACGCATATGAAACATAACATTTCACGTCAAAATGTGCGAATTTTTTTTTAATATTATTACACTATGGGGTCATATTATTTTGCTTCGATCAATCGTCACACCTAAAATTTCACGAGACATTTGAAAGAATAAAATGCCGTCAAGTCATGTCGTCAAACTAAAGTCCTAAGTTCATAGACTGGTCCATTTCGACAACTCTCACTAGGTTCGCTCTTGCACTCAATTATTTCCAACTTGGGATTTTTATACTTATATCACTCAAGTCAACACAAGCAATTTTAAGTCAATTTACCTGTGATCGAGGCATTTTCTTAATCATTTCCCCTAAGCGAGACACCGTCGATTGGAATCAAAGGGGTGTAAGGATTTTAGTTTGGCTAGGACTTAGAAGGGAAGGAATTTAGAGGAAAGTGAGCTTATCTCTTCGTCATCTTTCTATTTCTACGTCTGTCTCCCTTTTTTTCGACGTTTTTCTTCTTTTCAATCTTTTCTCCCTCTTTTTCTTTTTAAGAACTACCCCCTTTTTTTATGCTATGCTCAAGATGAAGCTCCGCTTCTCCATGAGGCTATAGGAGATTATCGTAGGCGAAGTTTTTCTTGTTGGTTCTCGGACCGATACCGTGCTCCTCTTCTCTTAATTCCTAGAGGTTTCAGAGATTATCGTTTTGGAAAAGTTCACGGTTATGGAATTCGTAAACGAGGCTGCGCTCCTCTTCTCGTTTCCCGATATAAGACCGGATTATCGTTGGAGAAGTTCACTTCGTGGTGCTCCTCTTCCAGCCGTTCTGACGAGCGTACGAGATTATCGTTGGAGAAGTTCACAGCAGGATCCATGCCACTTTCTAAGAGATAGTCGGAAGGCAGGTTCCTTTGGTCTGATTTTTGGGCGTTGAGCAATGCCTTCTTTTGTCATCATCCCCCTTTTCTTTTGTTTTCTCCACCTCCTTTTCTCGTTTGAACAACCATCCGAAGAGTAGAGAATTCGGTTGAAGGCTGGGAATGGGTTTCAAAGGAAGAAGAGGACATCGGAGAAGGCTCAAAGTGGATGACTAAGGGCTAGTGTGAGAGAAAAATTATATAAGGCCGAGTGAGGAATATCCTAAGCGCCCTTATCATTTTCCTAATGATCTAAAGCAAGGTGAGTATGAAACCAAGTATCACTAGGTAAGACAAGTAATTGATGTGTGACTCACTCGAGAAAGAGATCCAAAGAAAACTAAGGAACAAGGCTTGAATCTTCACATATGTAAAGTGATTTTGTGTCTAGTGGAGCAACCTAATGACCTTTTAGACACAAGAATGAAACTTAGACTGACAAAAATTAAGCAATTAAATCGATTGCATGTCGGGGTAAAATTCTAAGTGACTTTAGATCAAAGCATCCTAAAGGATTTCGTCATTCCCCTTTACATTATAGGTATATATATTATATATTTTTATTATCTTTTTATATAGTTTTGTTATCACGCAAGATAGAGCATATAGACAAAGAAAACACATAGCATAGAACATATGAAAGCACAAAAGATCAGGTAAAATGCACATATTACGGAAGATTCAACATGCCTAATTTTCCGACAAGGAATTGGAATCATTTCTCATCCAAAGCCTTGGTGAAAATGTCGGCTAGTTGAAACTCCGTGTTCACAAAATACATATCTAGGGTGCCTACGTGATCTTTGATAAAGTGATATCTAATGTCTATGTGTTTTGTGCGTGAGTGATGAACAGGATTGCAAATAATGGCGATGGCACTTTGACAATCACTATAAATGGGTATATTATTTAAATTGTACCAATAGTCGCGAAGCTGTGTCCGCATCCACAACATCTGGGAGCAACAACTGGCGGCAACCATGTATTCCGCTTCGGCCGTCGAAGTTGACACACAATTCTGCTTTTTGGATGACCAGCAGACCAGCTTTTCGCCTAAAAATTGAGCGCCACCGGACGTGCTTTTCCTGTACATTCGGCAACCTGCATAATCAGCGTCAGTATAGCCAATAAGTTTGAAGTTCGTACCCTTTGGATACCATAGTCAGGGTAGAAGTGCCCTTAAGGTAACACAGAATCCTTCTAACCGCGAGCATATGGGATTCTTTGGGATCGGTTTGAAGTGAGGTAGAGAAGAGATCCAATGATGCTGCGATACAGTGTGATGTCAATCGACTTGCCAGAGGGATCGGCATCCAACTTGCAGCTTGGTGACATAGGAGTGCTGAGAGGCTTGCTCTGGTCTTGATGGAATTTCTTCATAATATCCTTGATGTATTTTGTCTGACTAATGAAAATCCCATCTTCGAGTTGCCTGACTTGTAGTCCTAAAAAGAACTGCATCTCTCCCATATGACTCATCTCGAACTTGCTTTTCATTAGATCTTCGAACTTTGTGCAAAGCCGTGGATTAGTTGATCCGAAGATGATGTCGTCGACGTATACTTGAACGACCATCAGATCTTTGTCTTGCCATTTGATGAAGAGGGTTGTGTCTATCGTGCCTCGTATGAATCCAGACTTCACGAGGAATTCACTCAGGACATCGTACCAAGCATGTGGGGCTTGTTTTAGTCCATAGAGAGCTTTGTCCAATCGATAGACGTGATCGGGATGTTCTTGATCAATGAAACCTTCCGGCTGAGCGACGTAGACTTCTTCTTTTAACACGCCGTTGAGAAAGGCGGTCTTAACATCCATCAGATAGACTTTTGAAGTCTTTGTGAGCCGCATAAGCCAGGAGAAGGCGGATAGCTTCGATTCGGGCAACAGGAGCATATGTCTCATCGTAGTCGATGCCTTCCTGTTGATTGTATCCCTTCGCCACTAGCCTTGCTTTGTTCCGGATCACTTCACCATCTTCATTTTTCTTATTTTTGAATACCCATTTAGTTCCGACTATTGTTTTCCCATGCGGACGGGGTACTAAGGTCCACACTTGAAGACGTTCGAATTGGTTGATTTCCTCTTGCATCGCAATTATCCAATCCGGGTCTCGTAGTGCGTCTGCTACCTAGTAGGCTCGTTTTGGCTCAGGAAGCAGCTGAAAAGACTATGTGGACGACGTGTCCTCACTCCATCCGAAGGATCACCAATTATCTGATCAACCAGGTGACCTCTAGTCCACTTGCGCTTATGAGGCAAGGCTGAAGTCGATGCATTAGCCATCTGTGGGTCTAGATTTCCTATAGTCTCTGATTGATCATTTGTTTGAGGAAGTTCCAATTCTGCACTTGGATCGATCGTCTCTGATGATTCTTCCTCAATAACCACTGTAGGTTCTTCGTTATTCTGTTGCAATTCTGAATCGAGTGGGGTAGGGACGTGAGAAGAACTTGGTACGTCGGTCTCGTCGGGTGGAGAATCCACTATAGGTGTAACAGTGTGTGACCGATATACTAGCTCGAAAAGAGAGTCCAAATTGTCTAATACAAGTCTCGTTGCTTCTTCTGACGTTGAATTCGGAGTTGTTGCCATCTTCTGTTGGTTTAGTGCCAACACACCAGTGATTACGGGTTCTGAGATGTTGTCTTCAGAAGCCAATGTGTTAAGTACGGGTCCTGAACTGAATTGTGCAGGAGCCATCGGGTTAAGTACGGGTCCTAAACTGAAGTGACCAGAAGCCATCTCTGCCACTTCGTGGAAAGTGACATATACCTTTCCTTAATTGTTTGGTTGGACTTGATGTATACTCGGTACTCTTTTGATGTTGAAGAATACCCGACGAAAGTTGCTTCGAATGCTTTAGGGTCGAACTTTGCACATTGCTCTATGTCGTTCGCCACAAAGCACTTGCACCCGAAGACGTTAAGGAATGAGATGTTGGGCACTCTATTATTCACAATCTCATATGGAGTCTTGTTGAACCGTTTGTGAACCACCGTCCTGTTTTGGGTAAAACAAGCGGTATTGACTACTTCAGCCCATAGAAAGTGTGGAAGTCCTGAATGCATCAGCATTGTACGAGCTGCTTCCACTACTGTTCGGTTTTTCCTCTCAACGACCCCATTTTGTTGAGGTGTTTTGGCGGCTGAAAATTGTTGACTTATTCCAAGTTTCTGATAAAACTCACTGAGGTAGTTGTTCTTGAACTCAGTGCCGTTGTCTGTTCGAATAACTTGAATAGTCTGTTGCAGCAGATTTTGAGTAGTGTTCACAAAGTTGATAATCAAGTCACCGGTATCATCTTTAGTTCGGAGGAACTTTGTCCATGTGTAGCGAGAGTAGTCATCGACGATCACTAGTACGTACTTTCTTCCATTGATACTCTGAGTCTGCATCGGCCCACGGAGATCCACGTGTATGAGTTCTAATGGTCAAGAAGTAGACGCAATTTGCTTGACGTGATGAGATGCTCGCTTCATTTTTCCTAATTGACATGCCGAATACTGATGCTCCCTTTGTAGTAGTATAGTTGGAAGACCGTGAACCAACTTTTTCGTAGAAAGACGTTGGAGATCTTTCATATTCAGATGAGACAGTCGTTGATGCCATAGGCTGTTCCTCTGTAAATCAATCTGAGAGATGAGGCATACAGCTGTCGAGGGCTGCACTGACGTCAGGTTGTTCGCGTAAAGATTGGATTTCCGAAGTCCTTGAAGGAGTTCTGTGTCCTGACTATCCACAATTCTGCACCGGTCAGCATGAAAGACCACCTGGAACCCTTTGTCACAGAACTGGCCTATAATGAACAAGTTATGGCGGAGGCCTTCGACATACGAGACATCCTTTATTGTCAGATTCTCCAGAATAGTATCTCCAAATCCAAGAATTGGAGCTGAGTCATTGTTTTCGAATCTGACTTTGCCGTTTGGTCGGTCTTTGTAGTTGCTCAGCAGCTCTTGATTACCAGTCATGTGTGTGGAGCAACCAGAGTCGAGGTACCACACATGATGGATCTCTTTTGACGAAGTGAATGCGTTGTCTTCGTCCGTCCGGTTGGATGTGTCGGCGTCCGATTCATTGTCGAGCCGGGCCATGAGGGCTAAATTCTCTTCTTCAGAACTCGACGTGTCCTCGAGCCATTGGTCTTGTTCGGCCATGAGAGCTACTCCAGCTTCTTTCTGTTTAGTCAATTGGAGCTTCCTTGAGTAGTAGTTGGCATCTCTCTTCTGTGGAAGAGTGCACCCTCTGGCAAAGTGACCTGGCTTCCCACAGTTGAAGCATTTGTTAGCCTCTTTTAGGTTCTTGACTTCGGAGCTTTCTGGTGCAAGTTCTTTGTTTTTAGAACTTGTAGTCCGAAGTCTGTTGGCTGAGGTTGAAGACTTCTTCTTGAAGTACTTCTTACTCATCATTTTTCCTGTTAGAGCCAACTGCTTTCCTAGGGCTTTCATGTTTGGCTCGACGTCGGAGTCTGACTCTTCTTCCGACTCTGAAGGAGAAGGAGGTCTAACGATCTTTTCTTTTCTTGATTTCGAGCCCCTCTTCTCCGAGACTAAGGCAACAGTGTTTTCGATCTGTTTGCCCTTCTGCTCCTTTTGAATCTCGCTTATATCATCCTCATGTTGTGCGAGATTGTCAAACACGGCATGGATATCCAACTCCTCTAGATCTTTATTTTGTCGAATTTGAGTGGATATTTTCTTCCATTCCGCGGGCAGAGAAGATAGAAATCTAATGTTTGTCTCCATATTGGTCTTCGTGATTTCTATCTTCCTCATCTCGTTGAGAAGAGTAAGGTATCTTTGGTAGATCTCATATAGACTCTCCTCTGGCTTTGCTTTGAAGGAGTCGTAAGCAGTGAGAATGTTCGCCTTTTTGGCCTTTATGCCAACTTCCGTCCTCTGCATCATCCTATGCAGTTCATCCCACATTCCTTTAGCCGATGAAAGGCTATCAATCGGTCTACATATGTCATTGGGGATTCCTTGCATGAGGGTATTCATGGCTACTAGATCAGCCTTAGCCCGAGCCCCCCCTATAGAGTATTCCCTAGGCTCCTTTAGTCGCTTAGAAAGTGGAATTGGAGTAGCTGTTTCATCACCGGGTACATGGACCCAGAATTGTGCCGGTCCCTCTTCAAGAGACTGCAGTAGATTTTCAGCTTGATCTTTTAGAGCGATGAAATTGAGCGGCTTCTCCACACGGTACATTCGCCTCGTTGCAAAATCGGCGGACGGTTGTCATTTACGAGCGAGTATGCATTGTGTTGTAGTTGAGTTGTTGAAGGATCTTCGTTAAGTGTTTTGAACGTTTGAAGATGATGTAATGTACTTCACAAGTGACAAAGTTCGTTAGTAGCATTTGATTCGAAAAATAGTTCGTGTGGCGCCCCGCCATCTACTACCATTATCTTACACTAACTATCGTGACTATAGAAATATAAATATATTACATACGAAATACCGATAGAATTTTTCGATTTTACAAAACTCACCACACACTACTATTTTACAATACAAACATTATTCGAATGTTTTACATACAATACAAACATATTTTACAAAACACAGTGTAATTTACATAACACCCGCCACACAGGTCGCATCCATGTACACACCACCCTCAAAAGTCACCGGAAGTTCCAGAAGGACCAGCCTCGCCTTTCACAGGTTCACGTACTGTGTTCACTGCGTCTACAACACATAATAACATGGGATGAGCTATAAAGCTCAGTAAGTGGAAATATGCATGTATGCACGTGTCAACTAGCAAAGGCATCCGCGCCAGTGCTTTCTAATACTCACATACTCATATCATTCTTATTACTTTCTCATTTCTTTTTCATTTGTACCTGGGCCCATAGCTAACTTACTACTCGCACCACCATAACATGAGCTCACATCCTTTACAGATAAAAATACGATAGTCGGCCCACTCTGGCTAGGACAAAACTAGGATTTATCTCCAGTTTTTCCATTCACCAGGTCGCCCCTCTATCTGGCCATCATCATTTTTCATTGCGGTTGCCTTTCCTGGCACTCTGGATTACGCCATGTGTCTCGTCCAGGTGACCCTCGTCCGCTACCTAAATAATTTAGGTACATACATTCGACGGTTTTACCCCCGTCATGGTGCCTTTGTAGAAGTAGCTATACTATGACTCTTCATGAGTCTACATCAAATACTAATGTCTTCAAACATATTTTGTTTTCAAGACGATCACATACTGTGCATACTCATACTTCTAATCCTCACACCATTCATGTATGCACATGCTCATGTCACATAATAATGCAATAAATGTTTACTATGCAAAAGCATATCGAAACATTTCACTTCATCAATCATCACCACATATTCACATAAAACAAATACATATAACACAAATTATGTGTTGTAGGTGAGATTCTCACTTACCTGACGTCCTTAAGCTAATCGCTAACCGGTCTGTTGAGTTTCCTAAAATATCGTCCTTTAACCACGAAAAGACAATAAAATCAGTTTATATATTATATTAGTTGACTACGTAAATTTTCGTTCGGAAATTCCATCAAAAAGGACGTTTGACTATACCGTAAAGTGACCCTGAAGACACCGAGAGACAAATTATAATCGGGCGTTACAAAAGACTATGCCCATTAGACTCAGAATATTTTTCTGATTAAATAGTATAAAAATATTTTTCCTCAAAAATATATATATATATTTTTTTAAAAAAACTTAAAAACGTTTTATTCGTAGGGGTTCTGATTCGCGAAGTGCATTACATGAACCCGCGAAATTCTACACAGTACCCAAGTTCGCAAAGTGTTACATAGATTCGCGAACCCACATGAAATTCGCAAAGTCTACAATTCGCAAAATTGTTATAATTCGCAAAATCTCTAATTTACAAAAACAATTCGCAAAGTTGATATAGTTTATAAAAGCAATTCGCAAAAGTTACTGTTCATTCGCAAAGGTACTGTTCATTCGCAAAGTGTTACTGTTCATTCGCAAAGTGTTACTGTTCATTCGCGAAGTCACTGTTCACTTCGCGAATTCACTGTTCACCCGCAATGTTACTGTTCACTTTGCGAATCCACTGTTCACCGTGAAGTTACTATTCACTTTGCGAATTCACTGTTCACCGCGAAGTTATTGTTCACCGCAAAGTTACAATTCACTTTGCGAATTCACTGTTCACCGCGAAGTTACTGTTCACCCGCAAAACTCACTTCGCACACCTCAATTCACAAACCTCATTCACATATCTTCAGTTCGCAAAAATTTCAGTTCGCACTCCCATTTTGCGAACTCATTCAAACTCACAATTCGCAAACTCTTAACAATTCGCGAAATTAATATCCCACACACAGTTCGCAAAATCCATTAAACCCGCAAAACTCTCAATTCACAATCACGCAAACACTGTTAATACCCAAAAACTTAAAAATTTCGATTAAAATCCATTTCTTTCAAGAACACGATGAACATCTTAAAAACTTCAAAATATATTTAGACCCTTTAAATTAAAAATCTGTACCAAACTTACACAGATCTAGCTTCTCCTATCTAACGCACTTAAAACATACTAAATCATAACATAAAGCTTAAAGATTAAGGTAAGAAATTTATACCCCTTTCCAAGTTTGACTTCTGCTTTAGCTTCTCTCTAAATCCCTAATTCTCGCTAATTACCAAATGAAGTGTTTAATTCCTTTTCCTTATCTCGTCCACTTGAGGTTAATGATAAGTAAATGCCAAAATACTTTAACCTAATCCTTATCTTCAATCACGTAAAGTTTTCTCCTTTGAGAAAACCTTTTCAAAGACCCACTATTACAATACTTATTAATTTACGAAATTCTCCTCCCTTGATTCCATAATTCGCAGGTTAGTCCTAACGAAAATTCACATACTCCATATTCCTTAATTTCGAAACTTCATCTTTCGAAATTAATCCTTCAAGAATTCCTCTCATTATTATAATTTCAATACTCGTCATGAAATCCTTATTCCACAACACATAATAAATAAAAATATGCAGTCATATAATCACGTAATATGCATGCAAATTTATTGGCCGGCTTACTTACGGGACCCGGGTATTACATTCTCCCCCCCTTAAAGAGGATTTCGCCCCCGAAATCAGGTTAGTTGAAACAATTCTGGGTAGCAATTTTTCATATCATCTTCACGTTCCCATGTAGCTTCTTCCACTAACTGATTCTGCCATAATACTTTCACTAATGGAATCTCTTTATTTCGTAATCTCTTTACTTCATACATCAAAATTTCCACTGGCTTCTCTTCATAACTTAAATCTGGCTGAAGTTGTTGATGCACAAATTCATTCTTTAATACTTGATTTGGATCAGCAATATATTTTCTCAGTGTTGACACATGAAAGACATCGTGAACTTGTGCCAATGAAGCTGGTAACTCTAGTTGATAAGCTACCTCGCCAACTCTTTTGATTATTTTGAAAGGTCCCATATATCTTGGGCTTAACTTACCCTTTCGCCCAAATCGTTTTACACCTTTCATCGGAGATACTTTGATAAACACCCAATCATCAATTTCAAATTCCAACGGTCTGCGTCTTTTGTCTGCATAACTCTTTTGTCGACTTTGAGCCGTTTGCATTCTTTCTCGTATTTTTGCTATTGCCTCAGTCATCTCTTGAATCATGTCAGGTCCTAACATCGCACGTTCTCCGACTTCATCCCAATGTATAGGAGATCGACACTTGCGTCCATACAAAGCTTCATACGGTGCCATCCCAATAGTTGCATGATAACTATTGTTGTAGGAAAATTCAATCAATGGCAAATATTTGCTCCAGCTTCCTTTAAAATCCAAAACACATGCTCGCAACATGTCTTCCAATGTTTGAATGGTTCGTTCAGATTGACCGTCAGTTTGAGGATGATAAGCTGTACTGAAAGACAACTTAGTCCCCATCGCCTTCTGTAAACTCATCCAAAATTTGGATAAGAACCGTGAATCTCGATCTGAAATTATCGATAACGGAATCCCGTGGAGTCGTACAATTTCCTTAATATACAGTTCTGCATAACGCTCCATGGAAAATATCGAACTTATGGGTAGGAAATGAGCTGACTTGGTTAATCGATCGACTACAACCCAAATGGCGTCATAGCCTTGTACATTTCTTGGTAAACCAACGATAAAATCCATCGTAATATGATCCCACTTCCATTCAGGTATCGGCAAAGGCTGTAATGTCCCTGCCGGTCGTTGATGCTCCGCTTTTATTTGTTGACAAGTCAGACATTGACTTACGAATGTCGCAATGTCTCTTTTCATTCCCGGCCACCAATAATTTATTCGTAAGTCTCGATACATTTTTGTAGCCCCTGGATGTACCGAATAGATTGTGGCATGTGCTTCCTTCATTATAGTTCTTCGAATTTCCGCATTATCGGGTACGTATAAACGATCTCTGTAATATAAACTTCCATCATCTTGTATCTTGAAATCCGATGCATGTTGTTCCATTTGAGTGTCTTTGATCTTTAAATAAAATTCATCTTCTTCTTGTGCCTTCTTAATTTGTTCCAGTATTGTCGGTTGTAAAGTTAATGCAGCCAATCGTGCTTTGACTTCTCCCAATTGTACTACCTCCAGTTCCAGTAGATGTAACTCCGCACTTACAGCTTTTCGGCTTAATGCATCGGCTACCACATTTGCTTTGCCCGGGTGATAACTGATCACACAATCATAGTCTTTGACTAATTCTAGGCACCTTCTTTGCCTCATATTTAATTCCTTCTGAGTGGAGAAATATTTTAAACTCTTGTGATCCGTATAAATTTCACACCGCTCCCCATATAAATAATGCCTCCAGATTTTTAGAGCGAACACCACTGCGGCTAACTCCAAATCATGAGTCGGATAATTCTTTTCATACTCCTTTAATTGTCGAGAAGCATAAGCTACCACATTTCCATGTTGCATTAACACACAACCTAGGCCATTTCTTGATGCATCGCTATAAACCGAAAATCCTCCAATCCCAGATGGTATAGTAAGAACTGGAGCTGATGTAAGTCGTTTCTTCAATTCTTGAAAACTTTGCTCACACTCCTCACTCCAATAGAATGGAACATTCTTCCTTGTTAACTTCATCAATGTTGATGCAATCTTTGAAAAATCTTTAATGTACTTTCTGTAGTATCCAGCTAAACCAAGAAAACTCCGTACTTCCGTGACATTGGTTGGTTGTGGCCAATTGTTGATAGCTTCAATTTTGCTAGGATCCACAGAAATTCCTTCTCCAGAAACAACGTGACCTAGAAATGCGACTTGACTCAACCAGAACTCGCATTTCTTAAACTTAGCATATAATTGATTTTCCCGTAATATTTCGAGAACAGTCTTCAAATGTTGTTCGTGTTCTTCCTTCGTCTTCGAATAAATAAGAATGTCATCGATAAACACAATGACAAACTTGTCCAGAAACTGCTTGAACACTCGATTCATTAAATCCATAAATGCCGCTGGCGCATTAGTCACTCCAAAAGGCATAACTAAGAATTCATAGTGTCCATATCGAGTACTAAACGCCGTCTTTGGAATGTCTTCTTTTCGAACCTTCAATTGATGATACCCCGATCGTAAATCGATTTTTGAAAACACCGTGGCTCCTTGAAGTTGATCGAACAAATCATCAATTCTTGGTAGTGGATATTTGTTCTTAATTGTTATTTTGTTCAACTCTCTGTAATCGATACATAATCGCATCGACCCATCCTTCTTTCGCACAAACAAAACTGGCGCTCCCCAAGGAGAAAAACTAGGTTGGATAAATCCCTTCTGTAATAAATCATCCAACTGCTCTTTTAACTCCTTTAATTCAGCTGGCGCTAACCGATAAGGAGTCTTTGAGATTGGAGCAGATCCTGGTACTAAATCGATCGTAAATTCAATCTCTCGATCTGGTGGTAATCCTGGTAAATCTTCTGGAAAAACATCAGGAAAATCTCGTACCACAGTCACCTCTTCTAATTTTGGCATTGAACGATCCTCTGATTTTATTGCGAAAACTAGATAAGCTTCGCATCCCACCTTAATCAAACGTTGCGCCTTTGTCGCTGAAATTCTAGAAATGTTCTTTTCCTTGATTGTCCCCACGAAACTGAAAGGCTCATTTTCTTCAATATTGAACGTAACTGTCTTGCGATTACAGTCAATGACAGCTCCATATTTTGATAGCCAGTCCATTCCAAGAATCACCTCATAGTCGTTCATTGGAATAACTATTAAATCAACGGATAGTTCTCGTCCATTCACTAACACAGGACAATTTCTTAAGACCATATTAGTTCGCATCGCAACTCCATGTGGAACAGTCACATCATATTCATAGTCAGATAGGTTAGGTGTAATCCCGAGTCTCGCCACATACTTAGTGGATGCAAATGAATGCGTGGCTCCTGAATCTACTAATATGCATGTTGGGACTTGGTGTATAAGTAGAATACCTGCAACCACGGACGGATTAGCCTCCGCTTCCTCTGAAGTCAGCGTATATACTCTAGCCGGTACAGCTGGTGGTCTCACTTGATTCATAACTTGACCTCCTGGTGCATTTTCTGGACATGCTCTCGCAAAATGTCCCGTCTTCCCACACTTGTAACAAGTAGCATTCTGTGAAAAACATATTCCCAAATGACGTCGCCCACATCTCGCACAAATTGGTATTGGTGCTGGGGGTCTCCCCTGATTTAGATTTTGTTGTTGTGGTGGTCCAGGTCTGTTCTGAAAATTTTGCTTCCCGCCTTTAGGAATGAATTGTCGTTTCTGATTTCCACCCCTCCAGTTTGCTCCTTGTACAAACTTTCGCTTTGCCTCCTGAGCACGAATAATTCGTGTCTCAGCCTGTTCTGCCACCATAGCTCGCTCCGCCACTTGAGCATATGAAGCTCCTTGTATTCCAGCCATATTAACGTCGCGGTACAACTCTGGCTTCAGACCCTCAAGAAATCGTTCGACCTTCAAAGCATCAGTACTCACCATATGAGTCGCGAACCTTGACAGTTGTTCAAACTTTCTGATATACTCAGCCACAGTCATCATCCCTTGCTTGAGATTAATGAACTCATTCATGCGCTGAGCTCGCACAGGTGCAGTAAAATATTTGTTCCTGAACAGCTCCTTGAAACGTTCCCAGTTCATTGTCGTAGGATTTTCAATGACTTGTATGGTGTCCCACCAGTGACCTGCACTCCCTCGTAATAAGAATGCAGCACTTAAAACCTTCTCATTCTCAGGGATTCTGCTATATTGGAACATGCTCTCTAAAGTTCTAATCCAATCCTCAGCAGATGTTGGGTCAATGGCATCTTCAAAAATAGGAGGGTTCAGTCTGCGAAATCTTTCGCCCACAACTTCAACTTGATTTGCCTGAGAAACTCCATCATTTCTTGCCCCCTCAGAGTTTCGCTGCTGAATCAACTCTTGAATTTGTTGAGACTGCTGACGGACTAACTCAGTGAGCTGAAGAATAGTCGAGTCTCGATTATCAGTCTGGTTTGCATTTTCTCCATCATGATTGTTTACCCCGCTGCCTTCTCCTCTGGTTCTAACCATGTTGTTTCTCTTACCCTAACAGTCCCTAGGGCCAATAAATCATGCCATGCAAGAAATTCATAATATCATATAACTTACGAGCAAGGCTGTCTTCCGTGCTTTTGAGTGTGTGTACATGGACAGTCTACAGAAACTGCAACCGAAGCTCTGATACCAACCTGTGGCGCCCCGCCATCTACTACCATTATCTTACACTAACTATCGTGACTATAGAAATATAAATATATTACATACGAAATACCGATAGAATTTTTCGATTTTACAAAACTCACCACACACTACTATTTTACAATACAAACATTATTCGAATGTTTTACATACAATACAAACATATTTTACAAAACACAGTGTAATTTACATAACACCCGCCACACAGGTCGCATCCATGTACACACCACCCTCAAAAGTCACCGGAAGTTCCAGAAGGACCAGCCTCGCCTTTCACAGGTTCACGTACTGTGTTCACTGCGTCTACAACACATAATAACATGGGATGAGCTATAAAGCTCAGTAAGTGGAAATATGCATGTATGCACGTGTCAACTAGCAAAGGCATCCGCGCCAGTGCTTTCTAATACTCACATACTCATATCATTCTTATTTCTTTCTCATTTCTTTTTCATTTGTACCTGGGCCCATAGCTAACTTACTACTCGCACCACCATAACATGAGCTCACATCCTTTACAGATAAAAATACGATAGTCGGCCCACTCTGGCTAGGACAAAACTATTTTTCCATTCACCAGGTCGCCCCTCTATCTGGCCATCATCATTTTTCATTGCGGTTGCCTTTCCTGGCACTCTGGCTTACGCCATGTGTCTCGTCCAGGTGACCCTCGTCCGCTACCTAAATAATTTAGGTACATACATTCGACGGTTTTACCCCCGTCATGGTGCCTTTGTAGAAGTAGCTATACTATGACTCTTCATGAGTCTACATCAAATACTAATGTCTTCAAACATATTTTGTTTTCAAGACGATCACATACTGTGCATACTCATACTTCTAATCCTCACATCATTCATGTATGCACATGCTCATGTCACATAATAATGCAATAAATGTTTACTATGCAAAAGCATATCGAAACATTTCACTTCATCAATCATCACCACATATTCACATAAAACAAATACATATAACACAAATTATGTGTTGTAGGTGAGATTCCCACTTACCTGACGTCCTTAAGCTAATCGCTAACCGGTCTGTTGAGTTTCCTAAAATATCGTCCTTTAACCACGAAAAGACAATAAAATCAGTTTATATATTATATTAGTTGACTACGTAAATTTTCGTTCGGAAATTCCATCAAAAAGGACGTTTGACTATACCGTAAAGTGACCCTGAAGACACCGAGAGACAAATTATAATCGGGCGTTACAAAAGACTATGCCCATTAGACTCAGAATATTTTTCTGATTAAATAGTATAAAAATATTTTTCCTCAAAAATATATATATATTTTTTTTTTAAACTTAAAAACGTTTTATTCGTAGGGGTTCTGATTCGCGAAGTGCATTACATGAACCCGCGAAATTCTACACAGTACCCAAGTTCGCAAAGTGTTACATAGATTCGCGAACCCACATGAAATTCGCAAAGTCTACAATTCGCAAAATTGTTATAATTCGCAAAATCTCTAATTTACAAAAACAATTCGCAAAGTTGATATAGTTTACAAAAGCAATTCGCAAAAGTTACTGTTCATTCGCAAAGGTACTGTTCATTCGCAAAGTGTTACTGTTCATTCGCAAAGTGTTACTGTTCATTCGCGAAGTCACTGTTCACTTCGCGAATTCACTGTTCACCCGCAATGTTACTGTTCACTTTGCGAATCCACTGTTCACCGTGAAGTTACTATTCACTTTGCGAATTCACTGTTCACCGCGAAGTTACTGTTCACCCGCAAAGTTACAATTCACTTTGCGAATTCACTGTTCACCGCGAAGTTACTGTTCACCCGCAAAACTCACTTCGCACACCTCAATTCACAAACCTCATTCGCATATCTTCAGTTCGAAAAAATTTCAGTTCGCACTCCCATTTTGCGAACTCATTCAAACTCACAATTCGCAAACTCTTAACAATTCGCGAAATTAATATCCCACACACAGTTCGCAAAATCCATTAAACCCGCAAAACTCTCAATTCACAATCACGCAAACACTGTTAATACCCAAAAACTTAAAAATTTCGATTAAAATCCATTTCTTTCAAGAACACGATGAACATCTTAAAAACTTCAAAATATATTTAGACCCTTTAAATTAAAAATCTGTACCAAACTTACACAGATCTAGCTTCTCCTATCTAACGCACTTAAAACATACTAAATCATAACATAAAGCTTAAAGATTAAGGTAAGAAATTTATACCCCTTTCCAAGTTTGACTTCTGCTTTAGCTTCTCTCTAAATCCCTAATTCTCGCTAATTACCAAATGAAGTGTTTAATTCCTTTTCCTTATCTCGTCCACTTGAGGTTAATGATAAGTAAATGCCAAAATACTTTAACCTAATCCTTATCTTCAATCACGTAAAGTTTTCTCCTTTGAGAAAACCTTTTCAAAGACCCACTATTACAATACTTATTAATTTACGAAATTCTCCTCCCTTGATTCCATAATTCGCAGGTTAGTCCTAACGAAAATTCACATACTCCATATTCCTTAATTTCGAAACTTCATCTTTCGAAATTAATCCTTCAAGAATTCCTCTCATTATTATAATTTCAATACTCGTCATGAAATCCTTATTCCACAACACATAATAAATAAAAATATGCAGTCATATAATCACGTAATATGCATGCAAATTTATTGGCCGGCTTACTTACGGGACCCGGGTATTACAGTTCGAGAATTATTTTCGATTCAATCTTTAAAGTTTGATTGAAAATAATTTCGTCAAAATAGAATATACTGTGTACTCTTCTCGTGCGAGAAAGTTTGTCAGCGAAATATTTTTCGAGCCAAATAAATTGCCCAAAATCGTTCAGTCGAGAAAAATTTCCTGATCGCGAATATATTTCGATCGTAAAGAAACAATACGTTGGTAAGTTTCTCGACAAGTCAAAATAAATCTGTTGACTATAAAGTTTCTCGCGTGTGAATGATTTTCGCCTGGTCAAACGTTAAAGGGTCTGACCGAAAAAGTTTTTCGAGAGGAAGTTTTTACGCATGCAAAGTCAAAATTGGTCTCTCTCGAAAAAGATTTTCGCTGAATAATGCTCGAGAAATATTTTCAACTAAAATCGTTTCTAGTGTTGACGATTCTAGTGCTGACTTCGTATTCTGACCGAAAAAAATTCTCGCGCCAAGTTTTTCGATCGAGAAACTAATCCGATCGTAAACCTAGCGAGAAAAATTAGAACGATCGAGAAAAATCACAGAATACGATTAACACAAATTCAAGCAAAAACAACGAATTAGACAGTGAAATTTCAGGTAGTTGCTCGCATTCATTTACTAACTACGCACGAACAAGCAATTAAACACGTTACGAAGCAAAGTATGTCGTGGTCAAAATCATAACGTGTTCTTCATGTTCTTCGCAAACAGTAAATCACATAATCGATTTAATCCAACAAAAATGACGTTCGAACAGCTACAAGTCTGACCGCGATCATCATTTAACACTCAAACAAGCACAGAAACATCAAATTCAAGTCAATTAAGCACAGAATTATGCTATTGGATCGGAAAAAAAATTCGCGGCAAACTGTTCTTCGATGAACAGTAATCAAAAAATGATTTTCGATCCAAATCTAACAATTTTTGATTCAAAACAGAACGAATCTGCTATGATACCAATTGTTAGGTCCTACATTTAACAACTCTATGATCCTGGGCAAGAATTCTAAGTAATTCGATGAAATCGATTGACATTTAGAATCGATCGAAAAACTCAAATGAAGATTGAGAGAGAGAATTCGTGTAGAGTGAGAAAGTTACTATTGTTTCTCTCTCTAGAAATTGAATTGCAAGCCTTTCGGATCAGTTTCCAAAACTTTCTCTATTCAGCACAATTCGTTTACATGTATTTATACCAAACAACTCAGTATAAATATCAAACTAGTCCTAGTCTAAGGACTACTATACAAAATGCCCCTAATTACAAGGACATCTAATAAAATCAAGTACAATTAAAATATATTCTCTACAGGCCTCTGATGCGACATTACCTCGTGGGCGACTTTGGTGCTTGGTCCTCGAGAACTGAGGCCGTGTATGCTATTCGGGACTTTCCTCCTGGGTTCTTGCAGGAGATCTGCAGGCCTCCGAGGACCCTCATTTTTGCTCCCTGCTGCAGAGAAGCATGCAGAGGTCCTGGCCCGCTGCTGGTGTTGTTGATCTGTCGTCTCCAACTCCTCAAGAAACTTGATAGAAGGCCTTTTCAGACATCTTAGGACCTAGCAGGGCCTTGATGGCGGAGCTCTTCTTCGAACCTTGCATTTTGAAGTAGATCCTCAGGTCTTACTCTGTGTTCCTCTTAGCTCCTGGGACATCATATTTGTATAGACCTCTCATATAGCCTGTAAAAAATACTGATAAACGTAATTTCTTACATTTATAGTTGT
Organism: Craterostigma plantagineum; assembly: GCA_027422505.1. NCBI lineage: Eukaryota > Viridiplantae > Streptophyta > Magnoliopsida > Lamiales > Linderniaceae > Craterostigma > Craterostigma plantagineum. The sequence continues at coordinate 382,852 of JAPQWV010000406.1, forward strand.
TAAATGTAAGTCGTTTGCGTGATGAGTGAAGTCATTTTGATGATTTTTGTACCATAATATGGTTTCATTGCAAAATCAGACGTTTTTATGGTAGTTTTACGACAGTTTCATATTTCTCAATGATCACGAGGTAAATGATGTCCAATGGACCTGGCATTTTAACCACACATAGAAGACTCATTAATCTTGACTATGACCAAAGATATTTTCAATCCGAGGTCTAGATTGGGAGATATGAATTTCTGAACGTGCTGCTATTTTGCAGGAAATCCGTCACGGCCGTGAAGGATTTGCACGAGGCCGTGAAGCATACCAGAGAGCCATTTTCTTGCCCGATTGTGTCAAGGCCGTAAACATCAACCAACCAGGCCGTGAAGGGTCCTTCATGGCCGTGAATTTAGGTGCAAGAGGCCGGGAATGAGAGCAGAAACCCATTTTCTAACCCCGAACACTTCACGGCCGTGAATGGTGTCTACCTAAGCCATGAATGCGGGCAGAAACGTTATTTGGTTCAGGATTTATGTTGTCACGGCCGTGAGGATGCATATACAAGCCGTGAACGTTTCCATGGCCATATTAAAAGTCAAGCACGCAACAAAAGATGACTTTAGCTCATTGAGGTTGAATTTTGGAACCAACTTGGAAGAAAAGATCACGATTGGGACCATATCTCTGCATAAGATAAGCCATTCAACTTAATAACACACATGAAATCAGTTTTTGGGGGCTGCAATCAAGACTTTGGAGGCTAAAGATCTTTCAAAATTCTCCTCCTTGGAATTCCCGTTGAAGAAAATGCACAAGAAAGAAGGGAAGACATCTACATAAATAGGCAATGTAAAGAGGAGGAGAAGAAAAAGGTACGTGAAAGATACACAAATCAAGCTCATATACATACTACACGTTGCCTTTCAAAACCAAGAACACCTACTTAGTTGCTCACCACGTGTTCGATAGAATTACTCAGCGAAGGACGAGATTAACTTCGAAGTCGAATTCAGGGAAGTATTTATGATGTATTCGATGTTAGTTACGTGCTTTGTTGTGATGATAATGAGTAGCTAAATCTATTGTATTTGAGATTAGATGAACCCTAGCGAGATCGACCGTATGTTTTATTTGTATTTGATGTTTTGCTATTGTTATGACCCGTTTATGAAACATATGATTTCGATTATGTCTATGTTGTTGAAATTATCTTGTTAGCTTGATCATGTCTATGTGTTTAAGTTAACGTAGTCCGGGAAATCGTACGCTACGCTTAAGAGAGGGGCAGACGATTAAACCACTCGTAAACTAGCGGAATAAATTCATTGCTAGAGATAGGATGAACTACCTCGCTGGATTAGAGTCATCTAATAGCGGGATTCACGTGTTTTTAATGCAATCTTCGGTTAAGTAGTTAGGGAAGGTTGCCCAGCTACTTAATTCGTTGATTAGTTGTTTGTGATCATTATATGGTAAGGCACAGTTTCGTCAGCTATATAACTCGTATGCATGTAGTAGGAATCTCCACGGTCTAATGATAGCTTTATTTACGTACACTTGATATTTGTTTTGGTCGAACTAGGGGGATTCGAAGTCTCAAATACGTTTGTTTCCATAAGGGTTTCCTCTCCGTACCATTTTACTCAGTTTTAGTTCAATATTGTTATTTACCGTTTCAACAAACCAAAATATTTACTAGGATATTTAAACGACGGTTTTCTTAAGTATATAGTTCCTTTGGATTCGATACTCGAATACTTGCCATTTCTATGCTACTTTCGATAGGTATACTTGCCTGTTGAGCGTAGGATAGTTTGTCGATATTCGTTTTCTATTTATTACTCGATCCGCTCGATCAAGTTTTTGGCGCTGTTGCCGGGGAACTATCGATATTAGAAAAGTCGTAGTTTATTATTCTAGCCATTTATTATTAAGTATCAAATCTTGCTTAATCATATTTTATTTGGTCTAGGTACGTGTACGTTCGTGCATGACCCGAAGAAACCATTCGCTACCATTAGTTGAAGGAGACTGATAAACATATTTTGGTCCGATAAATTAAGTCGGTGTCCATGCATAATTGAGTCGTATTGTATTAGTTTTAGCACTTTAGTTCATCAGTATGCTTTGTAAGTTTTTAATAGATATTGGGGACAAACCGAACTAAAATGAAACAATACTGGACGTGCTAGGAAATTTCATTTTACATCTTTGTTTTTATTTAAGGTGGGACAAGGCAAGAACTATTAATTGGTGTTATTACATGACAAATAAATAAAGGAAAGGGCAAATACACTTTACGACCAAAACCTCCCAAAACATACAGCTGTTTCGATGAAGAAAGATAGAGACAAAATGGCTGCGTGACTGTAAAGAACTGCTGTTCAGTTTCGGAGCAAGGCTCAAGACAGAGAAAATAACAGACATGGATCTAAGTTATGGCTGCTCGATGTTTTAGTTGTCGCTGAAAAAAAGGGATTACCAAAGACTTTTGATACGCACGCGTGAGCGATGTCGAGATTTCTACGTCTATTAAAAGGGGCAGAGCTGCTTTATTATAGTTATCTCCCGAATATCCAAAAGATCGATCAAGAAAGCTTACTATCGTCAATCGATTACAAGAAAACCTCTCTGTTGAAAGGCCACATACACGCACACAACGGCAGAACAGAGAGGGTGCGAAATTTGGGAAGAACCTTACTGACCGGAGCTGAATTCCTGAGCAAAAAAGGGGCTGCAGCTGAAGCTCATTTCAGAGCAGATCGAACAAGCACAACTGTCCTTAATCGAATCAGACCAACCACAGCAGACAATAAAACCTGTTTCGCGCCAGGTCGAGGACCAACACCGCGCGGCAGATCGGAGCAACGAAGGGCAGCGCCGTTGGAAGCAAAGAAATCTGCTTTTGTTGAGTTGCTACTCGCTGGAACTTGACGAAAGAGAAAAAAAATGTAGATGGGACTTGGTGTGATGAGGAACGTAAATAAAGCTTAATCCAAGGATTTTCTTGTTGGGCTTTGACTGATTTTCTTGGATCTATTGGGCTGATTTTCTTTGGATGGTTTGGGCTTAAATTACTTGGTGTAGACATGCGAGATCGGGATTGAAGTTCTTAGCGTTTCGGACGGTTGTAAGCGATTCTATCTTTCTATGTATTTTATTATTACGTATCGTAGTTAAGAAGTTTATAGTTGAATTATTATCAAAACCTTGATTATATAATATTGTGAGATTATTGTGCTTATTCGTGAACGCGCGAGTATTCGTTTAAGCTTGAATATATTTTAGTTGATGAACTTAGTTTGATTAAATAGTTGCAAATGTTTAATTAATCTAGGTGAGTCCATCGCTAATTAGAACAACAAATCCGTAATTGTTTGTATGTTCTAATAAGTAGCAAACAATATTCAACTTCTCTACCTTAGGTAAGTGTAAGTTATATTGTAGTTTAAGCGATTTGATTTTAACGGACCAGCGTCGTTTCTTGCGGGAGCGTCGTCCGAGCGAGTTAGTCAATAGTTGGGTCTCTTTCATTTTTAATGCTGTCGGAATTTTAAACCTTGCAGGGCGTCCCGGAGGTTATTTTTCGATTAGGGAATTAATTATAGAGTGTCTCCTAATTACCGAAAAATTGAGAAGAGATTGGTTGTTAGGCGTTCGTCGACAACTATAACCGATTATGCTTATGTGTACACGTTATTTAGGAATCTATGATCGAAATAAATCAAGGTGGAGAACAATTATTTCAACTATTATTTTATAGTCGTTAGTTTCTATAATTTCCTCGTCTGTTCTTAGTTTAATTTCGTTTCTATATTAATCTATTTGCAAAAATATAATTTCGTTTATAATTGCTTTAGTTTTGATTTCCGTTTGAAAAAAACTAAAAACCCCCTTTTATTATTATTATTATTATTATTATTATTATTACTATTATTATTATTATTATTATTATTATTATTATTATTATTATTACAACTACTATTTTCTTATTATTATTATTATTAATCGATCGAATTTTGATATAGAAGTAAATCAACCATCTTCCCTGTGGATACGATCCTTACTTTCGCTATACTCATTAGTAAGGTCATAAATTTTATTTTTGGCCGTTTACGACGCGACCAAATTTTGGCGCCGTTGCCGGGGAAGGTGGTGTGAATTGATTTGCTTGTACTTCTAATTCGATTTCTTTGTCTAGTATCGATCTTCTCGACAGGTATGCTATGTTTGATCTTGAAGAAGAGAAGACGAAAGCGGAAAATTGAAAGGCGGAACATGACTTTTGTTAAGCGACATGGAGAAAAACGAACAACAACTACCATTCCATGTAACGTTGAGGGTGCACTATGATTTTCAACCTGAATGAAATTTTTTTCGGACTATGTCTAGCTAAAAGACGTTAAAGAAAAGCGCTCTTGGGAGGCAACCCACTTATTATTGATGCATATCTATTAATAAAAATAAAAAAGCAGTATTGTTTCTTAAAATTTCGTTATCGTAAATTCGCTATGACGTGCCGTTTAGCTATGATTGTCTACAGGTTCTAAGCTGGTCCGGGTAGGGTTCGTTTATCGAAAGCTTGCATTTCTAGCTGTTAACGGAGTGTGGGGAAAAGGCGCCTACGAAACATGCACATCGGGATATTCAGGGAAGTTCACTAAACTATTATTATTTCTTCTTCCATGAGTTACAATGATATTTATGTTGAGGACAACGTAAAATTTAAGTGTGGGAGAGGGAATTGCGCGAAACAGATGCGGACGTTACTATATGTGCATGATTTGTTGAATTACATGGAAAAAAAGGGGTAAAATTTTTCAAAATTATGTCTCTTGTCATTGGAAAGATTGATTTTATGTTAGATTAATGTGAGTAATTAGGATACACATGCGTAGTCGATGTCTTTCTTGCATGATGAACTTAGTGATACCCGAAGGATTCGTACGCATAACCCAAATTTTTGTGAGATTTTTGAGCCTAGAGCTTTTTGCTCATTTTCTTTGGTTGTGTGAATCGTGCTTAATTTATTTCTCTCTAGAACTTGCTTGCGTATTACGTATTGAAATTGCTTAAAGTGAGATTGCGTGAAATATGGAAGGTATTAGGAATTAAGTCATAGCCAAAGTTTCCGACCACGACTGATCACCGTAGTTAGCCACTTTGAGCCTGAACCTTTTCTTTCTGAAAACCCAAAGAAAAAAATGTTCCACGCAAATAAGCCTTCAGAAATAAACCCAATCGGAGCATAGTGGAAATGGGGGTTGAATGTGGGAGTTGAAAAGCGCAACCGGACCTATAGCAAAGTTGAGCGTAGAAAGAAGTTAAGAACTCTTCCATTGATAATCTCTCACTCACAAAGAGGCCGAGAGAAGGGGAGCTTAGCACCGTCGAAATCCTAAGAACCCTTCCTTCGATAATCTTTCAATTTCTCGAAAAAAAAAAGTATATGTGATCCTAAGAATGAAAGAAGAAGGGCTTGGTGAAATAACGGCGAAGTCAAAAGAAGAACTAAAGAAATGAAATGCAGAACTTTCGGTGCGTTCTAGACGATGGCGTGATCCCGACACTATACTGCTCATACCTTTTTGCTACTTATTTTGCCTACCTCACATATTTTAGCCCTACCCATAAAACCTTCTAATTTACGTTTTATCACCGAGAGTAATAGATTCACGAATCGTTTGCAAGCTTATAGTAGAGATTAGATTAATGCATCAGTTGAGAGAATTCACCGACATTTTACCTATACACCGAGTGATCTGAGTGAATTCATGTGAGGTGCGAATCTTGATTGGTATTACTAAGGTAGTCGTGTAGATAGTCGTTGATCTCGTATGTGTTTTCCGACGTTGCCTACATAATATCTATGCGTATTGTCATTCTTAAAGTGATAAGTTACGTGTTTAAACTTATTTCCTTTTAGTATATTTTGCTTGAGGACAAGCAAAGCTTAAGTGTGGGGGGATTTGATAAACATATTTTGGTCGGATAAATTAAGTCGGTGTCCATGCATAATTGAGTCGTATTGTATTAGTTTTAGCACTTTAGTTCATCAGTATGCTTTGTAAGTTTTTAATAGATAATGGGGACAAACCGAACTAAAATGAAACAATACTGGACTTGCTAGGAAATTTCATTTTACATCTTTGTTTTTATTTAAGGTGGGACAAGGCAAGAACTATTAATTGGTGTTATTACAGGACAAATAAATAAAGGAAAGGGCAAATACACTACGACCAAAACCTCCCAAAACATACAGCTGTTTCGATGAAGAAAGATAGAGACAAAATGGCTGCGTGACTGTAAAGAACTGCTGTTCAGTTTCGGAGCAAGGCTCAAGACAGAGAAAATAACAGACATGGATCTAACTTATGGCTGCTCGATGTTTTAGTTGTCGCTGAAAAAAAGGGATTACCAAAGACTTTTGATACGCACGCGTGAGCGATGTCGAGATTTCTACGTCTATTAAAAGGGGCAGAGCTGCTTTATTATAGTTATCTCCCGAATATCCAAAAGATCGATCAAGAAAGCTTACTATCGTCAATCGATTACAAGAAAACCTCTCTGTTGAAAGGCCACATACACGCACACAACGGCAGAACAGAGAGGGTGCGAAATTTGGGAAGAACCTTACTGACCGGAGCTGAATTCCTGAGCAAAAAAAGGGGCTGCAGCTGAAGCTCATTTCAGAGCAGATCGAACAAGCACAACTGTCCTTAATCGAATCAGACCAACCACAGCAGACAATAAAACCTGTTTCGCGCCAGGTCGAGGACCAACACCGCGCGGCAGATCGGAGCAACGAAGGGCAGCGCCGTTGGAAGCAAAGAAATCTGCTTTTGTTGAGTTGCTACTCGCTGGAACTTGACGAAAGAGAAAAAAAATGTAGATGGGACTTGGTGTGATGAGGAACGTAAATAAAGCTTAATCCAAGGATTTTCTTGTTGGGCTTTGACTGATTTTCTTGGATCTCTTGGGCTGATTTTCTTTGGATGGTTTGGGCTTAAATTACTTGGTGTAGACATGCGAGATCGGGATTGAAGTTCTTAGCGTTTCGGACGGTTGTAAGCGATTCTATCTTTCTATGTATTTTATTATTACGTATCGTAGTTAAGAAGTTTATAGTTGAATTATTATCAAAACCTTGATTATATAATATTGTGAGATTATTGTGCTTATTCGTGAACGCGCGAGTATTCGTTTAAGCTTGAATATATTTTAGTTGATGAACTTAGTTTGATTAAATAGTTGCAAATGTTTAATTAATCTAGGTGAGTCCATCGCTAATTAGAACAACAAATCCGTAATTGTTTGTATGTTCTAATAAGTAGCAAACAATATTCAACTTCTCTACCTTAGGTAAGTGTAAGTTATATTGTAGTTTAAGCGATTTGATTTTAACGGACCAGCGTCGTTTCTTGCGGGAGCGTCGTCCGAGCGAGTTAGTCAATAGTTGGGTCTCTTTCATTTTTAATGCTGTCGGAATTTTAAACCTTGCAGGGCGTCCCGGAGGTTATTTTTCGATTAGGGAATTAATTATAGAGTGTCTCTTAATTATCGAAAAATTAAGAAGAGATTGGTTGTTAGGCGTTCGTCGACAACTATAACCGATTATGCTTATGTGTACACGTTATTTAGGAATCTATGATCGAAATAAATCAAGGTGGAGAACAATTATTTCAACTATTATTTTATAGTCGTTAGTTTCTATAATTTCCTCGTCTCTTAGTTTAATTTCGTTTCTATATTAATCTATTTGCAAAAATATAATTTCGTTTATAATTGCTTTAGTTTTGATTTCCGTTTGAAAAAAACTAAAAACCCCCTTTTATTATTATTATTATTATTATTACTACTACTACTATTATTATTATTATTATTATTACAACTACTATTTTATTATTATTATTATTATTAATCGATCGAATTTTGATATAGAAGTAAATCAACCATCTTCCCTGTGGAGACCATCCTTACTTTCGCTATACTCATTAGTAAGGTTATAAATTTTATTTTTGGCCGTTTACGACGCGACCAGAGACCCGGAGAGCGAAAGAACGTTCCAACACAACCTACGAGAGAACGTACGGTGAGTCGAAATGACGACTCAAAATCGTGACGAGTTGCCTCTAGAAGCTAGAGAACCTCCAATGAGAGATCTGCGGAGAAACAACACCGTAGGATCGGTCGGCTCAACGATAGTCCTTCCTCAAGTCCCGAACAACTTTGAGCTGAAACATCATTGGCTTCAAATGCTTCAGATGACAGCTCAATACGATGGACTCTCTGAGGAAGACACTTACCAACACATCCGAGACTTCCTGTCCGTCACCGACACAATACGAGTACAAGGAGTAAGCCCTGAAACAATTCGGCTCTACTTATTTCCGTTCTCCATAAGAGGTAACTGATAAACGTATTCTAATACATTTATTGTAGTAATTATGGGTGCTATAATAGAATTCTCGGCATTTTATGCATTTAATTGCTCTATTGCACCACCTATTTGGATATTATCGTCCTAGGACGGCTTTCGGGCGAAAAGGAGCGAAAACGAGGCAAAACGGAGCCAAAAACGATGGAAACATGTATGTGTCACGGCTGTGACAAGGGGCAGAATACTACGCTGAAGAACGTCACGGCCGTGACCCGGATTGCACCAGGCCGTGACCCAAAGCAACAACAGCATTAAAAATTCATATATCCCAATCTAGAACTCGGATTGAGAATCCGTTTGGTCAGAATCAAGACTGGCGAGTCTTCTACATATGGTTAAAATTTCAGGTCAATCGGACATGGTTTACCCCTCTATCTGAGAGCACTACGGAACTGTCGCAAGATGGAAAGTGTCACGGCCGTGACACTTCTGCACGAGGCCGTGACGCACGGCCCCGACTGTGTCACGGCCGTGACGTACATGTTCCAGGCCGTGACAGTAGCGAAAGTCATTATAAAAGCCCAAATTCGACCCAAAAAGAGCGGGAACCGACCAAGAACACGGAATTACGTCCCGGAGCGCAAGAGACGGATCAACGCCGAATTCACGCTGAATTGATCGAAGAACGAAGACTCTTCCACGAGATCATCCCAGATCAATCAGAAGGGAGGATTATGAGTCATCTGCCCTTGTTCTCTATCTCTTTCGTTGCTTTTTCGTTGATTATGAGTAGCTAAATTCCCTCTGTGTTTGGGAGTAGAAGAACGCTGGTTGATTCATGATTAAGACATATATTTATCGTGACTCATGTATCCTGACAATTTATCTATCTATGAAAGTATTTCTTCGCTTTAATATGTCTATGTGTTAAAGTGAATATGTGGAAAATCGTTTAGCGCGACAGCTAAGCAACGATTAGGCCGTTCATAGATGATAGGACTTGAGTATAGGGCGACAGCAAATACTCGACCCTCGTTGTTAGTAATTATTGAATTTTAGATCTCACGAGCGTTTAGGGCGACAACAAACTCGTGAGCGGTAGGAAATTACTGCATCTAGTCAGAGTCACGTAGGAGCAATAAAGACACGATAGTACCTAGCGGGATTCGAATCCTGAGCACATCTCTATTATCTGAAAGTTCTCACATCAGTTTAGGCGTGTTCCTTGAATCTCTAGTTGGTTAGGAGCGATCTGTTAGGTTAATTCGTAAGACCATCTGCGTATTCTATTTAGGCTAGATATCGAGTCGATAGGTCACTACTAGTACTCAGCTTATTCCTTGTGTTCGATACTCGTTACTCACTTTACTGCACTACAAACGATAGGTCCACTGCCTGTTGCACGTTGGTGATAGTAATTAGGTATTCATTGTATATTATCACTTGTCGCACTTGCAAATCATATTACCACACCACGTGTCGATCAAGTTTTTGGCGCTGTTGCCGGTTAATAGATTGATATTAGGAACACCGTAGTTCGGTACTTTAGCCACTTTTATTTGACGTTTTCTTTTGCTTTTCACTTTTTGCGTTATTTGTGTTATTTGCGTTATTTGTTTTCCTACGTCACTATTAGTTTCGTATTCTTTTCGACGTATTTATTTATTTCGTTGCTAATTTTTGTTTTCTTTTATTGAAGGTACGATTCATCGGTGAATGACCCGAGGCCATCCATCGGGTCCCATCGTTGACGCAGACCCAGATTTCGAGCAAACGTTTCAAAGGCGACTCAAGTACGAATTCGAAGGAGCTTCCACCAGCTCTCAGGAGCATCTAGTTAGCTATTCAGAGGACAGTTTGCAGGAATCAACCCAAAACTCACGTGTAGAGGCAGCCGTAGATACTCCTTACACAGAAGTAGAAATGGCGGACCATAGAGTGCCCGTCCACGAGGAGGAGCCATCACTTCAAGATCTCCTCAAGAATGCCGCGCTAGGCGGTACTGAGTTGGCGATTGTCATCGCTTCGATCGAGAACAACAATTTCGAGCTGAAGCACTCTTGGCTTCAGATGATCTTCCAGATAGTCCAGTTTGAGGGCAATCTCGACGACGATCCCTACTCCCATCTGAAAGCTTTCTTGATGGTGACTGACACCATCAAGATCAATGGGGTCTCAGGCGATGCAATTAAGTTGATGCTTTTCCCGTTCTCGCTCAAGTTCAGCGCGAAGGACTGGTTGGATATGTTGCCGCCCAGATCGATCACTACTTGGGAGGAGATGCGAGCCGCCTTCATCAACCACTACTTCCCACTGTCAAAGGTGCTAAAGTTGAAGACGGAGATCTCTCTTTTCCACCAGAAGGACTCAGAAAACATGTACGAGGTGTGGGAGCGATACAAGGCACTATTGAAAAGGTGCCCACAACACGGGATGTCGAAGGCAGCCCAGATCAACCGATTCAATGAGGGTTTCAACGACCAGACTGCCCATATGTTAGACGGAGCCGCAGAAGGAGGACTCGTGAAGCTCAACATGACCGACGCTTGGAATCTAATTGAGAACTACTCGAGAAACAGCTTCATGAGGGGTAACACGAGGATCAAGATGCCAGGCGTGTTCGGAGTTAGCAATGAGACGATCACTAATGCCAAATTCGAGGCACTCTAGTAACAAATCGCGGCGATGAATTCTCAGTTGCAGACAGTCATTGGCGCACTACTCCCAAAATCCGGGCAGACACAGCTCGTGAACACCGTGATGACCACCACACCATCGCAACAGACACCGTACCTACCACTGTGCGGGATCTGTGGCGCAGCCAACAAAACATCTGAATGCCAACTCGGGTAGTCGCTGGAGCACGTAGATTACATAGAGAATTACCAAGGTGTCCAGCAAAGTTACCAGCATCGAGTGCATCCCAATCTGACGTACGGGAATTAGAATCATCATGGGCGAGGATCGCCGGGATTTCAGCCCAACCGTCCGGTTTCCAAAACAGGGCACCACGCCAATATCAGAACGCACCTGACGGAGGATCCGATGATATGAATGAGATGAAGGATATAATGAAGACGCTCCTCACGAATTTCAGCAGCACCACCGCAGCCCACGAGAATCGGATGACAAAGATGGAGGAGTACATGGAGGCAAATGACATCCGTGCTCAGAATACATATGCCTCGATCAAGAGGTTGGAGCAGCAAGTGGGGCAATTAGCAAAGCAACTGGCGGGGCGAAATCAAGGATCACTCCCGAGCTACACCGTGACAAACCTTAAGGAGTATTGCAATGCGGTAACACTGAGGAGCGGGAGAGGATTACATGAAGCTCCTGCCAAGCAGAATTCAAAGGAGAAAGTCGATTTCGAGGACCACGACGAGCCAGAAGTGGAGGAAAGCAAGGACGACGGAGTCGAGAAGGTCAATGATGACAAGGGAAAGACGTGACCATTCATGAAGTCGTATCAACCAAAGATCCCGTACCAGCTCGGCTGAGGGAAGCTGCACCTGAAAAAGAGAAGGTTCAACCTAAAAAAAGGAGGAGGTTGTTCCCGAAATAGAAAAGGCGAAGGAGATCGAGCGACCACCAGTGAGGCCATACCATCCGAAGGTTCCCTATCCAGCACGACTGAAGAAGGACAAAGACGAGGTGCTATTTAGCAGATTTATGGGTACGTGCAAAAAATTACATATTAACTTACCATTTGTTGAAGCTATTATGCAGATGCCCAGTTTCGTGAACTTCCTGAAGGACTTGCTGACAAATCGGCGGAAGCTCGAACACGTCTCCACTGTACACCTAGGAGGAGAGTGCCCGGCGATACTCTAGAGCAAGAAACCGAAAAGCTCAAGGACCCAGGGAGTTTTACTATTTCTTGTCATATATGTGACTTAGTAGTTGAGCATGCTTTAGCTGATCTAGGCGCTAGTATAAATTTGATGCCGTATTCTATGTTTAATCGCTTAGGATTAGGTGAACCACGACCCACTAGGATGAGTATTCAATTGGCGATAGATCAGTAAATGTTCTCTAGGTGTTATCGAAGATGTTCTAGTTAAAGTCGATAAGTTCATTATCCCTGCTGATTTTGTTATCCTAGAGATGGACAAGGATGACAATGTTCCATTGATTCTGGGTAGACCATTCCTAGCTACAGGCGAGATCATGATAGATGTTAGGAATGTGACGTTAACTTTGACGGTAGATGGTGAAAATGTTACGTTTATTATGTCTATTCAATGAAAAAGAGTAATGAGCATGATGGTAAGTGTTATTACTCAGATGCTTTTGAGCACGATCTCTCGTTATGTGCAAGGTTTATCACAGGTTTTGAGCAAGGAGAAAGTCCAAGAGCCCACGATGACCATCGACAAAAACAGCAAAGAAGTTAAGGACAAGAGCCCAGTCGAGGAGCGACCGCCACTAGAGCTAAAATAGCTGCCCGGCGAAAAGCGACAACTCCAAGACATGGATGTAGACGAGGGAGACTTAAGCAGAAAAGAGGTGTTGTACCTCGACTTCCAGCCACCCTAAGCGAACGAAAGCACGTCCGGCTGAAGACGGTAAAGAAAGTGCTACTTGGGAGGCAACCCAGGTTTTATCTATCTAGTACTTTCGTTTATTGACCTATGAATATGATGCAAATGAAATCTACTACTATTAGTATTATCATCTATGTCCAGTTTCTTTTTACGCTTCATTTTCTTTTTAGTTATGTCAGGATATCACGAGTCACGATCCACGACCCTCACGCGTCCGGTCACGACCACGCCAACTATTCGTCAGGGGAGTCCCATTCTTTTTAACCTTATTTTCCCTTTCTTTATTCATTTTTACGTTGAGGACAACATAGGTCTTAAGTGTGGGGAGGGGAATTTAGGTTGAGAATTTACGTGAAATATTTTTTTCTATGACGTGTCCGTGAGCTATAAAAGCATGAATTATTGAACTCAGGCATGATTATTTGCGCTTATCTCAAGCTGGTTTGCATGACATGAAATTTTGTGAGCAATTAGGATATGCATAATTGATTGAATCATGTCCGCTTGAATAGATATAGCGCTGCTTTGAGAGTTTCGTACACATAACCCTTTTTCGTTGTGAGAGTTGAGCCTGACGAGCTTATGCTCATTTTCTTGGTTGTGTGACGTGCATAGTCTATATCTCTTTAGAATTTGCCTGTCTGATGCGTGTTGAAACTATTTCTGGTGCGTTAGTATGAAAATGATGAGGGCATTAGGAATTAAGTCCATGGCCATATTTCCCTACCATGACTAATCTCCTTAGTTAGCCACTTTGAGCCCGAGCCTATTTGTTTGCTTACCTCGTAAAACTATGAAAATCGCTGACCCAAACAAGCCTCCAGAGATCATACGAACCTGAGTTGGTTAGAAAAGAGCAGAAGTCGAACTTGAGGGTTACTGTTTCAATGTCTGATTTAATGTTCTTCTCTACTATTCGTGAAATGACTCGACCCTACTTGACCGTTCTCTGAAATGACACGATCCCTTGCATAAGCCTGCCCATAATCCTTTTGCAAGATATAGGTTTTGATAATAAGTATCCGTAGGTACACGGCATTCGCTGTGACGATGTATTCTTTGCGACAAACGCCAAACCTTGATGTTTTTAGGGAATAAGGGCAGTGCACAAAAGTAGAGCGTAACTAAGGTGAAAGGGCAGAAAATGAAAGGGAACTGACTTGAGAGGGTCGGGCAGAAAAGTCTAAGATTTCAGAGTAGATATGCGATTTATGCTTGCCACTTTTAGTAGTAGATATGCGATTAGCTTGCAAGCTTATGGTAGAAGTTGGACTAGTGCACGAATTGAGCGACTCACTATATGCTAGCCTATACACTTGAGTGAATTGAGCGAATCCTTATGAGGTATGGGGCTCGATTAGCAGTGCTAAGGAAGTTCAAGTTGATAGGTGCCGATCATTAGTTACTATTCATGATTGTTTGCATGATTCCATTTTGTGCTTTCTAGCTATGATGATAAGTTGCGAACAATTGTACCTTTATCTTATTGGATGCCTTTTCTGACTTCTAATTTACTTGAGGACAAGCAAATGCTTAAGTGTGGGGAGGTTTGATAAATGTATTTTAATATGTTTATTGTAGTAATTATGGGTGCTATAATAGAATTCCCGTAGTCATTTTATGCATTTAATTGCTCTAATTACACCCACTTGGATATTATTGAACCTTTGGACGGCTTTCGGGCGAAAAGGAGCGAAAACAAGGCAAACGGAGCAAAAACGAAAGAAACATGTATATGTCACGGCCGTGACACGTAGTGCACCAGACCGTGACAAGGGGCAGAATACTACGCTGAAGAACGTCACGACCGTGGCCCAAAGCAGAAGTAGCATTAAAATATTCATATATCCCAATCCGGACCTCAGATTGGAATCCCTTTGGTCAGAATAAAGATTGACAAGTCTTCTACCTATGTTCAAAATTTCAGGTCAATCGGATATCGTTTACCCCTTCATCTGAGAGAAATACGAAACTGTCGCAAGGCTGGAAAGAGTCACGGCCGTGACACTTCTGTACGAGGCCGTGACGCACGGCAGTGAGCTCCATTTTGTGCCCCGACAGTGTCACGGCCGTGATGGACATGTCTCAAGCCGTGACAGTAGCGAAAGTCATTATAAAAGCCCAAATTCGACCCAAAAAGACGGGGAACCGACCAGATATCAATCCTAAATCATCTAGAGACGAAAAAGAGCTGTCAAGAACGCGGAATTACGTCCCGGAGTGCAAGAGACGGATCAATGCTGAATTCACGCTGAATTGAACGAAGAACGAAGACTCTTCCACGAGATCATCCCAGATCAATCAGAAGGGAAGATTATAAGTCCTCTGTCCTTGTTCTCTATCTCTTTCGTTGCTTTTGATTATGAGTAGCCAAATTCCCCCTGTGTTTGGTAGTAGATGAACGCTAGGTTGATTGGTGATTAAGACATATATTTATCGTGACTCGTGTATCCTGACAATTTATCTATCTATGAAAGTATTTCTTCGCTTTAATATGTCTATGTGTTAAAGTGAATATGTGGAAAATCATTTAGGGCAACAGCTAACAACGATTAGGCCGTTCATAGATGATAGGACTCGAGTATAGGGCGACAGCAAAATACTCGATCCTCGCTGTTAGTAATTACTGAATTTTGGATCCCCCCGCGAGCGTTTAGGGCGACAGCAAACTCGTGAGCGGTAGGAAATTACTGCGATCTAGTCAGAGTCACGTAGGAGTGATAATTCATTGTCTTAGCCGATAGTACCTAGCGGGATTCGAATCTCGAGCACATCTCTATTACCTAAAAGTTCTCACATCAGTTTAAGCGTGTTCTTTGAATCTCTAGTTGAGTTAGGAGAGATCTGTTAGGTTCATTCGTAAGACAATCTGCGTATTTTATTTAGGCTAGATATCGAGTCGATAGGTCACTACTAGTACCCAGTTTATTCCTTGTGTTTGATACTCGTTTACTCACTTTACTGCACTGCAAACGATAGGTCCACTGCCTATCGCACGTTGGTGATAGTAATTAGGTATTCGTTTTATATTATCACTTGTCGCACTTGTAAATCATATTACCACACCACGTGTCGATCAGTAACGCCAAGGAGTGGTATAATCTATTACCCGAACGCTCAATCACCACTTGGGACGAGATGCACGCTGTGGCGACCCGACTTCTCTAATTAAGATTATTGGCGGATTTCCGCAGCGTAAGCCGCAGAAGGCCCATCTAATTAAAACTTTTCCTAAAATAATATACAGTATTATAAACATCCGTCTACGTCGTCATCTCTGTACACGGGCCGAAGCCCCAAAATATCAAAAGAACAAAAAGCCGTAACGACGCTCCACGGGTCTTCATCCATGTACCGCCCTGCCCTCAAAAGTCCGTGGAGCACCGCCACCAGCCGCCTCAGTCGCGACGCGCATCAGCCTCGGACTCAGTACCTACAACACGTAAACACTGAGCAATTTGCCCAGTAGGTGAATAAAATGCGTGTATGCAAGTGTGCACTCAACCCCGATCCCAGTATCTCACAGCATGATACAATGCACACTCTTTCTTTTTCCCCACATTCCTATTTCACACAACACAGGGCCCTAGGTTAGGCTCGACACCTCCGTGCGCAATAGACTACTGGGAGGCCACCCCCAAGTCTCACGGCGAGCTACGCCGGTAGTGCACTGATCGATCACGTCAATGTCCTCCTACCAGGTCATATATCTCCCGCACCAATCACAAAGAAAATTCCATCCGGCGGTATGCACCCCGAATCGATCACGTCTAGGTAGACAGATTGATCACGTCTGTCTCCGTCAGGTGCCCAGTGAGCCCAACCTCGACTCCTCTAAGAGTCGCCAATCACAAACATCTCATTGTACCCCGTACGTGAATATCTCATATCCTATCGTCACATCATGGTATAACCATTTCTCGCCCTAACGTGATATGCACGTGCCATGCATTTAAAAATATCATAAAACATGATTTACATTAAACGTACGTCAAACATATAAATCACATAAGTCACGTAGATCACATAATCGCATGAAAACACATAATTGTGTTTACGTATTGTAGATGGATGATCCACCTACCTGTCCTCCTGCTATTGTCAAATAAGCCCGGTGTAGTCCTTATATATCGATCCTCTGAATATAATAAATATTTTCATATTAATATATATTTATTAAGTCATGTAAATTTTGAGAATACTAAAATTATCAAAACCCTAAAAATTTATGAAAACATAAAAATAATGAAATTTCTAAAAATAAATAAACCCTAGAAATAGCAAAACCTAAAATACTGAAAATTTATTAACTGAAATACAATGTCGATATCTTTTCTAACTTGATGATGTTGAGATCTATACAAGCATAACTAATGTCGAAATCTTGGAAATGTCGAGACATAGTTGTCGAGATTTGATAAGGAAATTAAATGTCGAGACCCTACTACTATTAAAACACCTCGACATCTTTGTATACTGCCTCTCGAAATCCTTCTATAATAGATATCGAAATCTTTAAAAATGTCGAGTACTGTAATGAGTCGAGTTCTTTCTATGATGATCTCGAGATCTTTAAAGAATATCGAAAGCTTATTATTGTCGAGATCTTTAAGAAATGTTGATAGCTTACTAATATCGAAACTAATATATCGAATTCTTTCTTTAGTTCATATCTCGATATCTATGTATTATATATCTCGACATATATTAATTATGTCTTTCGACATTTCCCTGTCATACATCCTGAGTTCTATCTATAACACAGCTTATTATTCATCTCGAAATCTTTTGTGGTATAACACTATGTCGAGAACTTCTGAAATTCATGATTCACCCAAACAAACCCTAAAACATATACCATTAAAATCGGCTTCAAGAATCATTTTCAACCCAGAAACTCTTATACCTTAATTCGTTATTTTAAAGAACACAATAATTCCTAAAGAATATCACATGCTACGAATTCATTAAAATTCATATCATATAAACCTTCATGAGCCTAAATCGTAACTCAAAGGTTTAGGGTTTTCTACACATTGTGACTCTCGAAAACTTCCTAAGGTTATTACATACCCACGTAATAATATATTAATACTCAAAACGAATTAAACACTAAGTACAAAGAGGTTATACCTTTCTTCAGACCCTAGCTTGTCGAATTCTTGGATAGCTAAGGTCGAGTTCCTCTGTTATTCGTGTAAGGTTCTTTTAGTTTGTGAGGGTTTGTTATACATATGAACTTATGGATATATCATGGTAAAGTTTTCGAAACTTGAGATTGATATGACAGTCAATGACGGTTTACCTTATGCTTAAGCAATCATATTGCGTTTATTTTCTTAGTAATTGGGCCTTGATTTCGATATTTAATATACCTATTATAGCCCAAGGTTTAATCTTTTCATTATTACATTATCATTTAAAAATTCTTTTGTTAAATTTCGAAAGTACTTTAGTGACCCTAATTTAATTTTCCAATGAACATTCCTTATTCACAAAATCCACTTGTTAGTTTAATTACATCAAAATCCCGTATCAAAATTTACGGGTATTTCATCCTCCCCCCTTAAAAGAATTTCGTCCCCGAAATTACACCGATTGGAATAACTCAGGATAACGAACTCTCATATCATCCTCACGCTCCCAAGTGGCTTCCTCAACTGATTGATTCCGCCACAAAACCTTAACTAATGGAATAGTCTTATTCCGTAGTCGTTTCGACTCGTACATCAAAATTTATACGGGCTTCTCTTCATAACTCAGGTCAGGCTTGAGCTGTTGATAAAGAAGCTCGTTCTGAATCACATGACTTGGGTCCGCGACGTATTTTCGTAACGTCGATACGTGAAATACGTCGTGAACTTGGGATAAGGAAGCCGGCAATTCTAACTGATATGCAACCTCGCCAACTCGTTTGACTATCTTGAAGGGGCCTATGTATCTGGGACTTAATTTGCCCTTTCGTCCGAAGCGCTTCACGCCTTTCATTGGAGAGATCTTTAGAAATACTTGGTCACTTTCTACGAATTCCAAGGGTAGTCGTCGATGATCTGCATAACTTTTCTTTTCGACTCTGAGCTGTTCGCATCATATCTCGTATTTTTGTTACCGCTTCTGTTGTTTCCCGGATTATATGGGGTCCCAATAGGGCTCGTTCGCCAATTTCGTCGCAATGAACAGGGGATCGACACTTGCGCCGTTACAATGCCTCGTACGGTGCCATCCCGATCGTAGCGTGGAAGCTGTTGTTATAAGAAAATACGATCAGCGGCAAGTACTTACTCCAATTTCCCTTGAAGTCTAGTACGCACGCTCGTAACATGTCCTCAAGGGTTTGGATCGTCCGTTCAGACTGTCCGTCGGCTTGAGGATGGTACGCAGTACTGCACGAGAGCTTCGTACCCATCGCTTTCTGTAGGCCCTGCCAGAAATTGGACAGAAATCTCGAATCTCGATCCGAGACAATAGAGATTGGAATCCCATGGAGTCGAACATTTTCCTGAATATATAATTCAGCGCAGCGTTCCATGGAAAAAGTAGAGCTGATAGGAATGAAATGGGCTGATTTGGTTAAGCAATCAACAATCACCCAAATAGCATCGTGGCCTTTCGTCGGTTTAGGCAAACCAACGACGAAGTCCATCGTGCTATGGTCCCATTTCCATTCAGGAATTGGTAAAGGCTGCAGAGTTCCAGCTGGTCGTTGGTGTTCCGCTTTGATCAGCTGGCACGTCATACATCTACTTACGAACGTGGCGATGTCCTTCTTCATTCCCGGCCACCAATATATGATTCGCAAATCTTGGTACATCTTTGTCGCACCCGGGTGTACTGAGTACGTTGTTGCGTGCGCCTCCGTCATTATCGTTCGTCGTAACTCCTCGTCGTTGGGCACGTATAGCCAATTCTTGTATAACAAGGTTCCATCTGCTCGGATTTCGGAGTCTTCGGGTAGTGTATCCTTCGCCTTTAGGTAGAATTCATCATCTTCTTGTGCTTTTTGAATTCGTTCTAGCAATGTTGGCTGAAGGGTCAACGCTGCTAGTTTCGTTTCGACTTCGCCCAAATTGACTATTTCCACTCCAAGCCTGTGAAATTCCGTACCCATCGCCTTTCGACTAAGCGCGTCTGCGACTACGTTCGCTTTGCCCGGATGATAATTGATAACGCAGTCGTAGTCTTTTACGAGCTCCAGCCATCGTCGTTGCCGCATATTCAGCTCTCTATAGTCGATGCATAGTCGCATCGACCCATCTTTCTTCCGTACGAATAAAACCGGCGCTTCCCATGGTGAAAAACTGGGTTGAATAAACCCTTTCTGCAACAAGTCCTCTAGTTGTTCTTTCAACTCCTTCAGTTCATTCGGCGCTAGGTGATAAGGAGCTTTAGAAATTGGGGGCGGACCCCGGCATCAGATCTATCGTAAACTGTATTTCTCGATCAGGGGGTAACCCCGGGAGATCATCGGGAAATACATCAGCATATTCATTGACTATCGGTACGTTCTTTAGTTCTGGCTGAGGTAACTCCTCTGCCTTCACCGCATATACGAGATAAGACTCACAACCAGATCTCAAGAGTCGTTGAGCCTTTAACACCGAGATTTGCGGAATACGATTCAAAGTAGTTTTTCCCGAAAAAGTGAACACCTCTTCTTCGGGCAGTTGAAATTTTACGACCTTCTTGTTGCAATCCATGATGGCTCCATATTTCGAAAGCCAATCCATCCCAAAAATAACATCATAGTCGTTCATTGGGATCAAATCAGGTCGACACTCAGATCTCTACCCTCAATGTTCACAGAACATCCTCCCAGCACTTGGTTAGTGCGTGTCGGATCACCGTGTGGTAGGGTAACTAGTAGTTGCACTCAGATAAGGTAGGAGAAACTCCCACCTTTTCCACATATTTGGCCGACTACAAATGAATGTGTGGCCCCAGAGTCAATTAACACAGAGGTGGGCACGTTATAGATAGTCAACGTACCCGTGACTACGGAAGGATTTGCTTCGTCCTCCTCGTTGGTCAAAGTAAAAACTCGCGCTGGTACCAGTGGAGGTCGGATTAAAGGTTGGTTTGGAACTTGCGGTATTTTCTCGTTGCAGACCCTGGCATAGTGGCCAATCTTTCCACACCGAAAACATTGGGGAGTTGGGTTTGGTCTCGGCCCATGGCATACTCCGTAGTGGTAGCGCCCACATTGTCCACATTGAGGTACAGTGTTTGGGGGTTGGGTTGAAACGTTAGCTGGTCCTTGGTTTGGTCTCGGTCTCCAGTTCTGCTGGCCTGGTTGATTTCCACGATTATTCAGATTCTTGCCAAAGAACGGGCATTTCTGACTCCCTCCTACTTGTTGCCCTTCCGCTCTCCGCTTTGCATCTTGAGCTTTTGTAACTCTAGCCTCTGCCTGCTCAGCTAGAATTGCTCGTTCAGCGATACGGGCATAAGTTTTTCCTTCGGTATCATACATACTGACGCTTCGGAAGATCTCAGGTTTGAGACCTTCCAGAAAATGCTCGATCTTCAGCTCGTCTGTAGCCACTATATGTGGCGCAAATCTCGAGAGCTGCTCAAATTTACGGATGTAGTCGGCTACGGACATCCCTCCTTGTTTCAGGTTTATGAATTCATTCAGCTTCTGTGCTCTATCAGGTGCGGTAAAGTATTTGCCCCGAAAGAGCGTTTTGAACCTTTCCCAGGTCATCGTAGTGGGATCCTCGAGCACCTGAATGGTATCCCACCAGTAGCCCGCGTTCCCACATAACATGAAGGTGGCACAAGTCACCTTCTCGGTATCGGGTAGGTGGCTAACGCGAAACATATTCTCGATGGTTCTAAGCCAATCCTCCGCAAAGGTAGGATCAGCGGTTTCCTCGAATGAAGGGGGGTTTAACCTTCGGAACCTTTCCCCGGCAGCTTCTGCACGTTCTAGGCCAGAGGATGAGTGACGTTCTGAGGAATTTTGACGATGAATGAGGTCGTTAATCTGATCGGACGGCCGCTGAATCAGATCAGTTAACTGATGAATGGTAGAGCGGTCCTCATTCGGTGGGGATTCGAACCCGCCCTACGACTAGTTTCACCTACTTCTCTACGTGTCCTCGGCATTTTCAACTAGTTCTACAATCAGTCATAGAGAGCACATGTATCAATTAACACGTAATCACATACTCAAGAAGTAAACTTACAGGCCAAGCTGGTTCTCCAGACTTTTGAGCGGCAGTACATGGACAGTCTTCAGAATCTAAAGCCGAATCTCTGATACCACCTGTGGCGACCGGACTTCTCTAAATAAGATTATTGGCGGATTTCCGCAGCGTAAGCCGCAGAAGGCCCATCTAATTAAAACGTTTTCCTAAAATAATATACAGTATTATAAACATCCGTCTACATCGTCATCTCTGTACACGGGCAGAAGCCCCAAAATATCAAAAGAACAAAAAGCCGTAACGCCGCTCCACAGGTCTTCATCCATGTACCGCCGTGCCCTCAAAAGTCCGTGGAGCACCGCCACCAGCCGCCTCAGTCGCGACGCGCATCAGCGTCGGACTCAGTACCTACAACACTAAACACTGAGCAATTTGCCCAGTAGGTGAATAAAATGCGTGTATGCAAGTGTGCACTCAACCCCGATCCCAGTATCTCACAGCATGATACAATGCACACTCTTTCTTTTCTCCACATTCCTATTTCACACTACACAGGGCCCTAGGTTAGGCTCGACAACTCCGCGCGTAATACACTACTGGGAGGCCACCCCCAAGTCTCACGGCGAGCTACGCCGGTAGTGCACTGATCGATCACGTCAATGTCCTCCTACCAGGTCGTATATCTCCCGCACCAATCACAAAGAAAATCCCATCCGGCGGTATGCACCCCGAATCGATCACGTTCGGGTAGACAGATCGATCACGTCTGTCTCCGCCAGGTGCCCAGTGGGCCCAACCTCGACTCCTCTAAAAGTCGCCAATCACAAACATCTCATTCTACCCCGTACGTCAATATCTCATATCCTATCGTCACATCATGGTATAACCATTTCTCGCCCTAACGTGATATGCACGTGCCATGCATTTAAAAATATCATAAAACATGATTTACATAAAACGTACGTAAAACATATAAATCACATAAGTCACGTAGATCACATAATCGCATGAAAACACATAATTGTGTTTACGTATTGTAGATGGATGATCCACCTACCTGTGCTCCTGCTATTGTCAAATAAGCCCGGTGTAGTCCCTATATATCAATCCTCTGAATATAATAAATATTTTCATATTAATATATATTTATTAAGTCATGTAAATTTTGAGAATACTAAAATTATCAAAACCCTAAAATTTATGAAAACTTAAAAATAATGAAATTTCTAAAAATAAATAAACCCTAGAAATAGCAAAACCCTAAAATACTGAAAATTTATTAACTGACATACAATGTCGAAATCTTTTCTAACTTGATGATGTCGAGATCTATACAAGCATAACTAATGTCAAAATCTTGGAAATGTCGAGACATAGATGTCGAGATTTGATAAGGACATTAAATGTCGAGACCCTACTACTATTAAAACACCTCGACATCTTTGTATACTGCCTCTCGAAATCCTTCTATAATAGATATCGAAATCTTTAAAAATGTCGAGTACTGTAATGAGGTCGAGTTCTTTCTATGATGATCTCGAGATCTTTAAAGAATATCGAAAGCTTATTATTGTCGACATCTTTAAGAAATGTCGATAGCTTACTAATATCGAAACTAATATATCGAATTCTTTCTTTAGTTCATATCTCGATATCTATGTATTATATATCTCGACATATATTAATTATATCTTTCGACATTTCCCTGTCATACATCCCGAGTTCTATCTATAACACAGCTTATTATTCATCTCGAAATCTTTTGTGGTATAACACTATGTCGAGAACTTCTAAAATTCATGATTCACCCAAACAAACCCTAAAACATATACCATTAAAATCGGCTTGAAGAATCATTTTCAACCCAGAAACTCTTATACCTTAATTCATTATTTTAAAGAACACAATAATTCCTAAAGAATATCACATGCTGCGAATTCATTGAAATTCATATCATATAAACCTTCATGAGCCTAAATCGTAACTCAAAGGTTTAGGGTTTTCTACACATAGTGACTCTCGAAAACTTCCTAAGGTTATTACATACCCACGTAATAATATATTAATACTCAAAACGAATTAAACACTAAGTACAAAGAGGTTATACCTTTCTTCAGACCCTAGCTTGTCGAATTCTTGGATAGCTAAAGTCGAGTTCCTCTGTTATTCGTGTAAGGTTCTTTTAGTTTGTGAGGGTTTGTTATACATATGAACTTATGGATATATCATGGTAAAGTTTTCGAAACTTGAGATTGATATGACAGTCAATGACGGTTTACCTTATGCTTGAGCAATCATATTGCGTTTATTTTTCTTAGTAATTGGGCCTTGATTTCGATATTTAATATACCTATTATAGCCCAAGGTTTAATCTTTTCATTATTACATTATCATTTAAAAATTCTTTTGTTAAATTTCGAAAGTACTTTAGTGACCCTAATTTAATTTTCCAATGAACATTCCTTATTCACAAATCCACTTGCTAGTTTAATTACATCAAAATCCCGTATCAAAATTTACGGGTATTACACACGCCACCTTCATCACGCACTTCTTTCCACCGTCAAAGGTGCTTAAACTAAAAATTGACCTTACGGCATTCAAGCAAAGGAGGGCGAGAATTTATACGATGTATGGACACGTTTCAAGATGCTTCTGAACCGCTTCCCACAACATGGTATGACGAAGAGGGAATTGATTCAAAAGTTCCATGAATCATTGAATGATATCACTGTGCAACTACTTGATGGGGCATGCAACGGAGGCTTATGCAATTTAAGTGCAACGGAAGGCTGGAATCTGATCGAGGAATATAACGCAAATAGCTTCCGGCGCGGGAGTTCTAGCAAAAGAGGCAAACCACCGGGGATGTACGATGTCGATAATGCAACTACGATAAATGCCAAGTTGACACACTCCAATAACAAATCGCAGCTAACAACCTCCAAACGCAAACGTTGATGAATACACTATTACCCACGCTACCAACAAAGCCAATTGTTAATGCTCTGCAGGTAGAATCTGTCCCGAGGACAGCTGCTCAACCTCCTCATGCATACACAAATTATAATCCACCATGCGATACATGCGGCGAAGGTCACGACGCAACCCATTGTCCAGCCACTATTCCGATGGAGCAAGTCGACTACATGGGTAACTACCAAGGCCAACGAAGCTACGTCCCGAACCGAGTTCATCCGAACTTGGCCTATGGTAATCATGCTCCGCCAGGATTTCAAAACCAAAAACGCAAGGATACCATATCATGAATGCTGAGCCCACTTCGTATAGTCGCATTGATAAGCTCGAGGGGACGCTCGAGAAGCTAATGGGAAAGCTCGATTCTTGATCCTTAAGAAACTCGGTTGCAAAATACCGAGTCTTCCCTCCGGGCCTTAGAGAAGCAAGTTGGGCAGATTACCGAATCGATCCAAAAAGTCCTCTCAGTTCATTGCCAAGCTACACCAAGACCAACCCAAAAGACCACCACGTAAAGGCGGTCACGCTTCGTAACGGGAGAGAGCTCGAGGAAGTGCAAAAATTGAAAAGAAGAATGATGAGCCCGCGAAAGCAAACATCAAGGCCGACAAAGAAGAGGAGACCGTATCTAAGCCACCTGTCAAGGCGTATCAACCGAAAATTCCATACCCAGTGAGACTTAATAGGGACATCGTTGACGACCAGTTTGGTAAATTCCTTGCAATTTTTAAACAATTACATATTAATTTACCACTTGTTGAAGCCCTTGCGAGTTGCGCAGATGCCACGTTGGGCAAAGTTCTTGAAGGACCTTTTCACGAACAAATGCAAGCTTGAAGATGTGTCCACGGTTGAATTACGAGGGGAGTGCTCAGCCATCTTACAAAGCAAGATCCCAAATAAGTTAAAAGACCCATGGAGTTTTACTATACCTTGTTTAATAGGCAATCTTGTAGTACATAAGGCATTGGCTGATCTAGGTGCTAGTATAAATTTAATGCCTTATTCAATGTTCAAGAAACTTGGCTTAGGAGAACCTAAACCTACTAGGATGAGTATACAGTTAGCGGATAGATCTGTTAGATATCATAGGGGTATTATCGAAGACGTTCTTGTCAAAGTTGATAAATTTATCATCCCTGCAGATTTTGTAATTCTCGACATGGAGGAAGATGGAAATATTCCTCTAATCTTAGGAAGGCCATTCCTCACTACAGGAGGAACCATGATCGATGTTCGTAACGGAACATTGACATTAACCATAGATAGTGAGAAACTGACATTTGATATGGCCGAGTTCATGAACAATGCCGAGATGTTAGACGATAAGTGCTTTATATCAATGCATGGAATGAATTCTTATCATTGCAGGGACTTTCGTAGCCCGATCCTTCATCTCAAAGCAAGAAATAGAGGAAAATGAGGAACTCCATGAGAAAGAGCCGAACGATGACCTACCCTCGTTGTTGCTCAAGCAGATGTAGATGAGAATATCAATGACGAACCAACGACCGAGGTGCAAAAGAGCAGAGAAGAAAATCGTGAGAAGACCTCAGTCGAGGAACCACCAACGCTCGAGCTCAAGCTATTGCCCGATCACTTGGAATACGCTTTCCTCGAGGAAAATACAAATTTTCCCGTAATCATTGCGTCAAATCTGGAGAAAGAGCAGAAAATTATGCTATTAGACACACTATGGGAGCACAAGAAGGCGCTCGCATGGAAAATAGCTGATATTCGAGGAATATGCCCGGCGTTTTGCATGCATAAAATTCTAATGGAGGACGACTTCAAACCGGTGGTACAACACCAAAGGCGTTTGAACCCCAACATGAAGGAGGTAGTTAAGGCCGAGGAAATTAAAAAGCTCGATGCGGGAGTGATTTACCCAATCTCGGACAGTGTATGGGTGAGCCCAGTTCAGGTAGTGCCGAAAAATGAGGAATGACAGTCGTACCCAATGAGAAGAACGAACTCATCCGACGTGGACTGTCACGGGATGGCGCGTTTGCATTGACTATCGCAAATTAAATGACGCGGCGCGAAAAGCTCTTCCTTTTATTCATCAAATGCTTGAACGTTTGTCTGGTCATGAATTTTATTGTTTCCTCGGTGGACTTTCAGGTTATTTGCAGATTCCCATTGCACCCGAGGATCAAGAGAAAACGACGTTCACATGCACGTTCGAACATTCGCCTACCGACGGATGCCTTTTGGACTTTGCAATGCTCCGGCCACCTCCCAACATTGCCTGATGGCTATCTTCGACAAACAATTGGTGACGGAATGGAGGTATTCATGGATGATTTCTCAATTTTTTGGTGACTCGTTCGAGGTATGCTTATTTAATTTAATGAAAGTGCTCCAGCGATGCGAGGAAACAAACCTTGCTAAATTGGGAGAAATGCCATTTTATTGTAAGAGAGGGTATTGTTTTATGTCATAAAATATTGTCGAGAGGTATCGAGGTAGATAGAGCTAAAATAGAAACCATGGAACGATTACTTTCACCTTCGTCGGTAAAGGCAATTAGAAGTTTCCTAGGACATGCAGGTTTTTATCGTAGATTTATCAAGAATTTTTCTAAAATTACTAGGCCTTTAACAACGTGAGGTACTCGATGAAACCTCGTGGTATGCCGACTTTGCTAACTATCTTGTCGCTAGGATCATGCCAAAGGGATACACAAGTCATCAGAGGAAGAAATTCATCTCAGACTTGAAGTATTATTTTTGGGATGATCCCTATTTATTTAGGGTTTGCGCGGACAAGATAATTCGGCGATGCGTATCCTTTCCCGAGACGGTTAAAATCTTGAGCCATTGCACTCGGGACCATGTGGAGAACACTGGAGGTAATCGAACTGCACAAAAGGTACTCGAATGTGGTTTTTATTGGCCTAAGATTTTCAAAGACGCTCAAAAATACGTAGAGGAATGTGATAGGTGCCAATGGACAGGTAATATTTCTAAGCGAAATGAAATGCCTCCGAATTTTATTCTTGCGTGTGAAATATTTGATGTCTGGGGCATAGATTTTATGGGTCCGTTTCCTAACTCTTTCTGGAATCGATATATCCTAGTTGCGGTTGATTATGTTTCAGAATGGGTAGAAGCACAAGCTCTACCTACGAATGATGCTAGGGTAGTCGTTAAAATTTTTAAATCTCTATTTTCACAATTTGGCTTTGAAAAAAAAATTCACGATTTGGCTCACCTCGTTCCATTATTAGCGATAAGGGTACGCATTTCTGTAACACTCAATTTGCAAGGACGCTCGAGAAATACAGCGTGAAACATAGTGTTACTATTGCATACCATCCTCAAGCGAGCGGCCAGCCGAAATCGTAAACAGGGAGTTGAAGCGTATACTCGAAAAGACAGTGGAGCACCATAGGCGAGATTGGCCAAACAAATTAAACGACGCCTTGTGGGCGTACCAGACAGCATACAAGACGCCTATCGGATCCACGCCCTACAGACTTATTTCGTGAAATCTTGTCATTTACCCGTCGAGCTAGAACACAAAGCATATTAGGCTCTAAAAAGACTAAATTTTGATTTGAATCTTGTAGGTGAAAAGCGAAACTTGCAGATGAATGAGCTCGACCAGTGGAGGCAAATGGCTTATGAAAATACCCGCCTCTACAAGGAGCGTACGAAGCTTTACCATGATCGTAAAATCATAAAGCGGGAATTCCAAGAGGGAGACCACGTCTTGCGATATAACTCACGCCTTCGATTATTTACCGGTAAGCTGAAATCGAGGTGGTCAGGTCCATTCACAGTGACCCGAGTGTTAACTTACGTGACGGTCGATATCACACACCTAGAAAAGGGGACTTTCAAGGTGAATGGGCAACATCTCAAGCATTATTATGTCGGTGACATCGAAGCACTCGGGACGAAAACGATTCACCTCCTCAACACCAGCCAGAGCTGAAAATCACCGAACAATGTCTAGCTAAAAGACATTAAAGAAAGCGCTACTTGGGAGGCACCCCAAGCCTATCTTATGTTTTTCCTTTATTTTCCCATGCGCATTTTTTTAAGTTTTGTGATTTTGTTTTTCAATGATCGCAGGGAATACAAAATCTCAAGTATGAGGAGGAGCCGTACAGAGCATGCACTATTCAGGGAAGTTCACTTATCTATTTATTTCCTCTTCGTTGTGTTACGTAATTGTTACGTTGAGGGGAACGTAAATCTTAAGTGTGGGGAGGGGAATTTTTGCGAAATTGATGCGAACATCTTGTATGTGCATGACTTGATTTGTGGTATTACATTTTGAAATTTCTTTTCGAAAATTGGCATGAATTTTTTTCGAAAATCATGTTTCGTATCGATCAAAGGATGGCTTTATGTCAGAAATTTTGTGAGTAATTAGGATACATGTGCGTAGTCTACTTCTTTCTTACATGATGAACTTGGCGATACTTGAGAAATTCGTACACATACCCTACTTTTGTGAGATTTTTTAGCCTGCGAGCTTTTTGCTCATTTCTTTGGTTGTGTGAATGATGCTTAATTTATTTCTCTCCAGAACTTGCTTGTGCATTACGTGTTGAAATTACTTAAAGTGTGATTGCGTGAAAATGAGGAAGGCATTAGGAATTCAGTCCATAGCCAAAGTATCCAACCACGTGGCCCCCGTAGTTAGCCACTTTGAGCCTGAGCCTTTTATTTGTGAAAACCGGATTATAAATTGTCGACCCTGATTAAGCCTTCAGACATAAACCCATTGGAGCAATAGTAGAAGTGGAGGTTGAATGCCGGACTCAAGAAGCGTAACCCGTGCTAAATTTCCGAGCTGAGCGTTGAAAAAAAAGAAAAAAAAAGAAAAAAATATAGCAGAAAAAAAAGAGAAGAAAAAAAGAAAGAAAAAAAGAGAGAAAAAGATATATATATATATATATATATTGACTAAGAACCCTTTCCGATAATCTTTCACTCGCGAAAACGTATTACCCATTTCCTAGATCGAGAAGTTGAAAGAAGAAGGGCTTGGTGGAAAACGACAAATGCAAAAGAACGGAAGTGATGAACAAGAATGACGGATTTGGCGCATTCCAGATTATGGCATGATTCTGACACGACTACAGCTCATATTCTTTTTATGCTTATTCATTGCATATCTTACATATCTCAGCCACTTTATTACCCGGTAAAGACCTTCCGATTTATGCTTGATCATTGAAAGTGGTAGATTTACGAATTGCTTGCAAGCTTATGGTAGAGACTAGATTAGTGCATGACCCGAGCGATTTTGCTGACCTCTTACCTATATACTGAGTATTTGAGCGAATCCTTGTGAGGTACGGATTTTGATAAGTGTTGCTAAGGAAATCGTGTGGTTAGTCGTTCGACTTAGATATGCTTTCCGACTTTACTTGTAATCTCCTACGTGATTTCGTTCTTGATGTTAAGTTGCAGGATTTTATCCTTTTCTATGCATTCTTATTTTCATTTGCTTGAGGGCAAGCAAACGCTTAAGTGTGGGGAAATTTGATAAACGTAATTTCTTACATTTATAGTTGTTAAAATTAAGTCGTTTGCATGATAAGTGAAGTCGTTTTGATGATTATTGTACCATAATATGGTTTCATAGCAAAATCAAACGTTTTTACGGTAGTTTTGCGACAGTTTCGTATTTCTCATGATCACAAGGTAAACGATGTCCGATGGACCTGAAATTTTAAACACACATAGAAGACTCGTTAAATTTGAAAATGACCAAAGGGATTTTTAATCCAAGGTCTAGATTGGGAGATATGAATTTCTGAACGTGCTCTGTTTTGCAGGAAATCCGTCACGGCCGTGAAGGATTTGCACAAGGCCGTGAAGCGCACCGGAGAGCCATTTTCTTGCCCGATTGTGTCACGGCCATGAACATCAACCAACCAGGCTGTGAAGGGTCCTTCAGGGCCGTGAATTGAGGTGCAAGAGGCCGTGAATGAGAGCAGAAACCTATTTTCTATGCCCCGAGCACTTCATGTCCGTGAATGGTGGCTAGCTAAGCCGTAAATGCGGGCACAAACGTTATTTTGTTCAGGCTTTATGTTGTCACGGCCGTGAGGATGCATATAAGAGGCCGTGAACATTTCCATGGCCATATTAAAAGTCAAGCACGCAACAAAAGATGACTTTGGCTCATTGAGGTCGAATTTTGGAACCAACTTGGAAGAAAAGATCACGTTTGGGACCATATCTCTGCATAAGACAAGCCATTCAACTTAATAACACACATGAGATCATTTTTTTGTGGGCTGCAATCACGACTTTGGAGGCTAAAGATCTATCAAAATTCTCCTCGTTGGAATTCACGTTGAAGAAAATGCACAAGAAAGAAGGGAAGACATCTATATAAATAGGCAATGTAAAGAGGAGGAGAAGAAAAAGGTATGTGAAAGATACACAATTCAAGCTCATATACATATTACACGTTGCCTTTCAAAACCCAAGAACACCTACTTAGTTGCTCACCACATGTTCGATAAAATTACTCAGCGAAGGACGAGATTAACTTTGAAGTCGAATTCAGGGAAGTATTTATGATGTGTTCGATGTTAGTTACGTGCTTTGTTGTGATGATAATGAGTAGCTAAATCTATTGTATTTGAGATGAGATGAACCCTAGCGAGATCGATCGTATGCTTATTTGTATTTGATGTTTTGCTGTTGTTATGACTCGTTTATGAAGCATATGATTTCGATTATGTCTATGTGGTTGAAATTATCTTGTTAGCTTGATCATGTCTATGTGTTTATGTTAACGTAGTCCGGGAAATCGTACGATACGCTCGAGAGAGGGGCGGACGATTAAACTACTCGTAAACTAGCGAAATAAACTCATCGCTAGAGATAGGTTGAACTACCTCGCCGGATTAGAGTCATCTAATAGCGGGATTCACGTGTTTTTAATGCAATCTTCGGTTAAGTAGTTAGGGAAGCTTGCCTAGCTACTTAATTCGTTTATTAGTTGTTTGCGATCATTATATGGTAAGGCGCAGTTTCGTCAGCTATATAACTCGTATGCATGTAGTAGGAATCTCCACGGTCTAATGATAGCTTTATTTGCGTACACTGGATATTTGTTTTGGTCGAGCTAGGGGGATTCGAAGTCACAAAATTTGTTTCCATAAGGGTTTCCTCTGAGTACCATTTTACTCAGTTGTAGTTCAATTATTGTTATTTACCGTTTCAACAAACCAAATTTACTAGGATATTTAAACGACGGTTTTCTTAGATATATAGTTCATTTGGGTTCGATACTCGAATGCTTGCCATTTCTATGCTACTTCCGATAGGTATACTTGCCTGTTGAGCGTAGGATAGTTTGTCGATATTCGTTTTATATTTATTACTCGATCCGCTCAATCAAATATTATGTTATTTTTTTCTTTCGGGAAATAATGGCATGGGGAGCTTCTCCCCATGTTCGCATGTTTCACCGGAGTTCCCTTTCTCCTGTATTTCATGTTTTTGTGATTTGCATCCTTTCGGGACCTGATGGGTGTTTCTAGGAACACCATTATCGTGGCATGGTTATAGCGGCAACTCGCTTAGATGTATGGTTATAGCCCAGCTCGCTTAGTAATTCGTAAGCCAAGTACGAATTCATGCCATCGGTTGCAATGGCCGTCGTCATTGTTCTCAGGTGTCATCTGCGCTAGGTTCTCTATGTCCTTAGCGAATTCAGTATTTGTGTAGACCCTTAGGCCTATAAAATTGTAACCCCGAGGATCCCCTCATCGATTTACCCTGGTTATAGCGCCAGTTTCGCTTTAGGTACCATTCATGTCGCAAGCTTACTGAGAGCCTTTGATGTCCCTGTACACCGCAGCCCATCAGCGATGGCATCTTGTACACCCTTATGGGCATCATTCACATCGCAGATGGATTATCTTTGACGTCCTGTACACCGCAGGTCCGTCGACCTTTGGCATCAAAACGCACCGCAGAGATATTATCTTGGCGCCCTGTACACCGCAGGTCCGTCGACCTTTGGCATCGATTATCTTATACGGTGCACCGTTTGTTATATAATAAAATATTTATATTCCGACAAGGCGGTATTTCCTCAGGGACATCAATAGTTTACCCTGGTTATAGCGCAGCTTCGCTTAAATGTGTGGGTATAGCGCCCGCTCGCTTACATGCGTGGTTATAGCGCCCGCTCGTTTACATGCGTGGTTATAGTGCCAGCTCGCTTAAATGCGTGGTTATAGCGCCAGCTCGCTTAAATGCGTGGTTATAGCGCCAGCTCACTTAAATGCGTGGTTATAGCGCCCGCTCGCTTACATGCATGGTTATAGCGCCAGCTCGCTTAGTATCCAGGATCTTTGTTGGAGGCCTGGAATTTAAAGTAATGGGGAAATGGAGAATTTTTTCTTGGTTAATGATGAGGTCCCTGGCTCCAGATCTCAGGAGGTTCGAACATTCGACTGTGCAAGTGTACAATTTCGGGCTCTGCTGGAGATTGGAATTCCCCTGGCCTGAGCTCCAATTATGATAGGGATGTGAGCCTTAAATTGAGCTGGCCTCTATCTAGAGGAGACGGGGGTTGTCTGTCATTAGTCGGCAAAGATCCCCCGTTCTCCTTTCGACTACCTCATGACCTTGGTTGACGCCACGGACAAGGAACTTCCTCAGATGTCCCACTAGGGTGGGCCCTTCGATTTCATCCTTCAAATGATAGCAGTTATTAGTATGATGCATGTATTTATTATATTGATAATATAAATGAGAATGAGATTTAGAGGGCAGTGGAGTTCCGGCTAGAGCCTTTTCATCACGGGATGTCTCGTGGCTAATGTCAGGATCCTCCATGTTGTTGCGTAATGGTATGAAGTTCCTTGGGACCCTAAGATGAGATCCCAACAGCTCCCTGTTGGGAGGTTAAGGCGGTGATGGTTTTCCCTAGTCCTCCTTCTTGCTCGTTCCTTCTTATTTAATTACGATTTGCTTCTAAACCCGTGGACCTTCACATGCCAGCAAGGAGCTGGGTTTACGTCCCAAACCGTTGGGTCGGGTCTTCGACAAATTTATAGTTCATGAGTATTCGTATCTTCAATGGTCCGTTTAGGAAACAATGTATGTATCAGTATTCGGATGATGGCGGAGCTGTCGTGCCTCTGCCTGGAGGGAGTGGGAATTGTCTGCCTTTAAGCGGCATAGATCCCTAGGACTCCTTGTCGGTCACCTTCAAATCATGTTTGCTACCGCGGCTAACACCTTTTTTCAGGTGTTACGTCTGGATAAGGCTCTCGATCACATCTAAGAGCCTTCTTAACGCGGGATGTCTCCCGTGGATCTTCATGTGCTAGCGTGGTGCTGGGCATTTTATCTCCTGCAGATCTCAGATCTTCAGGCATCAGCGTGGAACTGGCTTCTAGGTTCCATGGACCTTCGCGTGCCAGCGCGGAGCTAGGCTTGTATCTCTCGTAGATCTTCAGACGGGCGGAACTGGACTTGTATCTCCCACTGATATCCGGACGTCATCGCGGAACTGGCTTCTAGGTTACAGGGACCTTCGTGTGCCAGTGAGGAGCTTGGCTTGTATCTTCCGCGGATCTTCAAACGCCAGTGTCAGCGCGGAGCTTAGCATGTATCTCCCGCGGATCTTCGGATGCCAGTGTGGAGGTCCTATAATAGATCCACTGGGTCTTTCTGTGCTCGGCGGAGCTGGTTTGGAGGTCCTCAAAAGCGAACCTTCGTATGCGACCGAGGCACGAACCTTTACTACCGCTAGCATCTTTCTCAGGTGTTCCGTCAGAACAAGCCTCTCGATCACATCCTTCAAACAATAACAATTGTTAGGGTGGTGCATATGTTTACTATGGTAACAATAACATATAATAGAAAATGAGATTTTAGAGGGTCCTGAAGTCTCGGCGAGGAGCCTTATCAATGCGGGATGCCTTCTGTG
This sequence comes from Craterostigma plantagineum, assembly GCA_027422505.1. Classification (NCBI taxonomy): domain Eukaryota; kingdom Viridiplantae; phylum Streptophyta; class Magnoliopsida; order Lamiales; family Linderniaceae; genus Craterostigma; species Craterostigma plantagineum. The sequence continues at coordinate 417,822 of JAPQWV010000406.1, forward strand.
GATCTTCATGTGCCCTGGAACTGGGCTTTTATCTCCTACTGATCTTCAAGCGTCGGCGCGGAGCTAACACTAGGTCCACGGACCTTCGCGTGTTAGCGAGGAGCTTGGCTTATATCTTCTGCGGATCTTCGAGCGTCAGCTTGGAGATTCCTTCTAGGTTCCACGGACATTCGCGTACTAGCGAGGAGCTGGAAGGTCCCGAATGTGGGGCTTCGGGCCTTCATGCCAGTGCGGAGCTGGGAGGTCCCAAAGGCGGAGCTTTGGGTTTCTCTTGCCAGCGCGGAGCTAGGAGGTCCCGAGTGCCAAGCTTCGGGTCTTCTTGCCAGCACAGAGCTGGGAGGTCCTGAAGGCGGAGCTTCAGGGCTTCGTACCCGCGCGGGGCTGGGCTTTTAGGTCCCGAAGGTGGAGCTTCGGGTCTTCTTGCCTGCGTAGAGATGGGTTTCTATGTCCCGAAGGAGGGGATTCGGGTCTTCTAGCCATCACGGAGCTGGGCCTTTAAGTCCCGATGTGGGAGCTTCGGTTCTTCGCCCTTACCTCCACCTGATCAAGGTGGTGCAGATGACCTTACGTCTTAGGAGCTTTGGCAGCTCCTGCGGGTTATGGGTCCAAAATCGTTGGCAGAGAGGGTCTCCTTCCCTCAGTTTTTGCCTCTTTCGTCTCATCCCAGCAGAAATAGAGAAAAGAAAAGGGAAACAAAAAAATGCTAAGCACAGCTTAACACAATATAGGCAAAATCACTCACGCCTTCAACTCTGAAATTTCCCACAGACGGCGCCATTTGATATGGGGCTATCCCAATCAAGGAAATTTATATGTGGGGCTCCAAAGATTTATATTAGCCGGTAAGTTTAATATCTCGAAGTTTTGGGACGTGCGTAAGGTGCTTATTTGTGAGGAAACCGAATGTGATGTGTTTAGGACGTGTTTGGGACGTTAAGCCATTGAGACGTGTCTGGGACGTGTTTGGACGTGTCGGGACGTGTTGGGACGTATTGGGACGTGTTAGGACGTAGTGGGACGTGTTGGGACATAAAGGGGCGTTGGTGCGTTAGGGACGTTGGGACATGCTCGGGACCTTCTTGGGACGCGAAAGGGACGTAACAGAAAGGACATAAGATGTACGTGGTTCGGATCTTTGTAGATCCTACGTCCATGGGCGCTCAGGAACTCCTTTTCACTATATTTTTTAAGATTACACACTCAAATAACTCACCTTCGCTCATATATATTAAGGACTGAAGAAAACGCTTAGCACAGTGAAAAGAGAGAAATTTAAGTGTTTTTCCTGTGTTAATGATGAATGAATCCCGCAAAAATGGCTAAGTTCGGCTTTTATAGGAGCTCCTGGATATTGCCTGGAGGTAGATCCCTGATGATATGACCCTCTGGGACAACGTGATGCACAACTTTTCCAGTCCTGTCAGGCAGCTTTTACAGTGTTGTCAGTCTTAGCTTTTTCTCACCTCTTACCTATCTTTTCACCTCGAAGCATACTGAGGAAGCTTTATCCTTCTTGGGGATCGTCAACTACCTTTCGGAGATCCCTGAAGGTCCCTATCTCTATTATTTATCATTATTTAAATATTAAATATCTTCCCATGGGCCTAACGGATCTTTTTGAATTTCTCAGGCCCATCTAGTTTTAATCTGTATCACCATGATCCCGAATATCAGAACTCGGCCCTTCGTGGGGCTGGGTTTTTTTAAGCCTTCTGCCAGTGCAGAGATGGCTTTGAGTCCTCAACGCGGAGCTGGACTTTATAGGTCCTGAATGCGAAGATTCAGGTCTTCATGCCAGTGCGGAGCTGGGAGGTCCCGAATGTGAAGCTTCGGGTCTTCATGACAGTTCGGAGCTGGGAGGTCCCAAAGGCAGATCTTCGGGTCTTCATCCCAGCATGGAGCTGGGAGGTCCCGAAGGCGGAGCTTCTGATCTTCATGCAAGCACGAAGCTAGGAGGTCCTGAAAGGGGAACCTCGGGTCTTCATGCCAACGCGGAGCAAGGAGGTCCCGAAGGTCAAGCTTCGGGTCTTCATGCCAACAGGGAGCTGGGAGGTCTCGAAGGGGAGCTCTAGTCTTCTCGCCAATGGGGAGTTGGGTTTTTAGGTCCCGAAGGTGGAGCTTCGGGTCTTCTTGCCAGTGCAGAGCTGGGCCTTTAGGTCCGAAGCGGGAGCTTCGGGTCTTCTCGCTAGCGGGGAGCTGGGCTTTTAGGTCACGAAGGGGGAGCTCTGGTCTTCTCGCCAGTGGGGAGCTAGGCTTTTAGGTCCCGAAGGGGGAGCTTCGGGTCTTCTTGCCAGCGCGGAGCTGGGCCTTTAGGTCCGAAGGGAGAGCTTCGGGTTTTCTTGCCAGCGGAGAGCTGGGTTTTTAGGTCCCGAATGTAGAGACACGGTCCTCCTCTCTGCCAAGGTGGTGTTCAATGCATTACGTCTCAGGAGATTCAGTTGTGCTTTTGGCAGCTCCTGTGGAGTGTAGGTCCAGCTTCTTCGACAGAGAGGGATATTCTCCCATCCCGGTGGTCACCTCTAGTAGCCTCAGTGAACGGTGGGTACGAGTTTTTCTCTTGCACGAGATGGACTTCTTCCATCGTTTTTTCCGCATCCTTCGTCTCGTCCCGGTAGAAATAAAGAAAAGAAAAAAGAAATAAAAAACATTAAGCACAGCTTCGCACAATATAGGCAAAATCACTACGCCTTCAACTCCCGCAGACGGCACCATTTGATATGGGGTTATCCCAATCAAGAGATTTATATGTGGTTCGGGAAAATTTATTAGCCGGAGAATCGATTATCGCAAAGTTCACGACGTGTGTAAGGTGCTTATTAGTAAGGAAAACTGAATGGGACGTGTTTGGGACGTATTTAGGACGTTAGGAGACGTTAGGGACGTTGGGGACGTTTTTGGGATCTGTTTGAGACGTTGGGGATGTATTTGGGACGTTGGGGACCTGTTTGGGACGTAAATGAAAGGACACATGATGTACGTGGTTCGAATCCTTGCGGATTCAACGTCCACGGGCACTCGTGAACTCTCTTTCACTATACTTTGATAAATTCCACACTCAACTAAGCTCACTTTCGCTCATAAATACTAAAAGTCGAAAGAAAATACTTAATACATTGAAATAGAGAGAATATGGACTGTTTTTCCTTTGTTGAATGGATGATCTCGCAAAAATGATGAAGTCCTCCTTATATAGGAGCTGCCAACGGCCAGCCTGGCTTATTTCCAGGAGATGTGACATATCCAGTCATTTCAGGGACATCAGAGTGGGACTTGACCTTCTGGGACAACGTGAGGTGCAGTGTAGGCTGTCTGTCAGAGGTAGGTCATGCAGTTTCACAGCCTTTCAGTCGCATCCTCCTGCAGCTTTTTACAAAGTCCCCTCACCTGTAGCGTTTGAAGAAGCTTCGTTCGTCCTTGGGAGCTGCCAGGTGGTTCCTCAGGTCCCGAGCGCCTATTGTTAGCTCCTAAAATATGTCGGAGGTCCCCAAAACTCTTGTTCCCTGTTGTTAGCTCCCTAAAGTTTGCCAGAGGTCCCCAAGAGTCTCCTTTCACAATCTATCCTTATATTTTTCAAGGAAATTCATATTTTTTACTACATTCTTTTAATAATTATCATAAGCTAATTATTTCCTTAATTGTAGTTATTTTTAGCCTGCCTAATTTCTGTGCCGCATCAATAATAAATGGATAGCAGTCTGTAATAATATTTCCAGTGATGTTAAAAATACAATCAGCCGTAATTAAATATCAAATGGCTTTTAGAACATCGTATTAAATGAGATGTAAATTTGACATGTTTGGTTGGTCACACATATATATATTACTACATACTAAAAGGGAATCAACTGGTTATCAGCCAGTTTCCCTCAGGTAGCCGGTCATATCTACTAAAATTGTAGTTATGTTCTTTTGAAAGGACAATACCGTAATTATAGCTGCGTGAGCAGGCTTCTGTTGTGTTGTTCTATTCTTTTCTCAGTACCGATCACGAATTCGAGGAGAACCACACCGTGATGGATTAGGTGAAGTGACACGCAAACGATGCCTTCGCCCAAAAGAGGCCGCGGAGGCCTTTCCGACGTGAAGGCACAACTGGAAGTCGACAGACAGTAAATCGGGCACACTTTTTTATAATATTTATAGGGTAACCCCTGTTTGAAGTAGTTTTTCTTTGACTTGGATTTGCTCGTATGTATTTTTGGGAATTTTATGCTCTTGGTTGACGATTTGAGTAAAAAACGTGATGTGGCTTTTTAGCTGATTTTAGCTGCTTGACAGAGGATTTTTGGAATATAAAATTGATGAAAAATGGATTCGTGTGGTTTGGCATTGCTTCATACACAACTAATATTGTCAGCTCTTGAATCAACTGTAGTGATTTTTCATGAATATGTGTCTTGATTACTCTTCGTGTGTCTAATCTTCCTTGAAACCTCGCTCAATCTATGTTGCTGACGTTACTGTATTCGTTGCTGCGTCCATCATAAAAGAAAAGTATAGTAAATTGGGAATGATTGCTACTTTGTGCGTACCTTATTTTGTATTTTTGGAGGAAATCATCAAAAAGACGATTGTCTCATTGGTAGGTTCTGTCAGGATTTGCCAATTCCTTATTCCCCTATGTCTTGACTTCTTTGAATTTCATGACCTTCATGAGATAAAAGACGATGAACTGCAACAATCCATAGTTTGGAAATGATGTATTTGTCGTTGTACTCTCACGTTGGTACTTCGATACTTAAGACCGCTGATATGGGAACACCCCCACCCCCCCAAGTGAGTTTCTGTCTTGATAATTTATAATCCTCATAGTTATGCTTTTGATTGGAGGAGTAGAAAATTCACGGACAGATTTATTTTAATTGTCCTGTTGATGTTGTCTTTGCTGTTGTTATCGCAAATCCGTAGCAATTAGTTACATCAGCATAATCGTGATTCTCACAATAGATGCTTAACAATAAAGCTACTCCATGACGACCACAAAACATAGTTGTTTTCTTTCTCACTTAATTCCTTGCCTTCCTTGTTTTCCGAGTTAATGTTTCCGCAAGATATTGGCTTCACAGTTAATCAAAGGGCTTTGTGCCTTCTCCTAGGATATCATTCTGTACTAGACAAAAATCAGTAGAGGGATGTCAAAATTGTAGACCCCCATTTTAACCATTCGTGTGGCGGCTCGCCTTCTTTCATAGCTTCGATGTGTAACGTCACTATTTGTTCCTTTATCTCACTGCACCCTACTTTATATCCTCTTAGTATCACTTACAACCTTGCGTCCGTGTAGTCGCTGAAACATTAGGCATTGAAAATACTAAAGTTTAGCGACGTTCTCGGTGAACCTACGACCTCTTCTGAATGCACGTTGTATTATTGCCCGATTGCGGAAAAATTGCGCCGCAGCTGCCGAGAAAGTGTAAGTTTTCCGACAGCTGTCAACTTTGGACCTTATATGGTGAAGTTCTTCGAAAAGAATTTGACTAAGTTACATATGAAAACCAATGAAAAAAATAACACAACCTCACACTTCTATATTGGGTTGTGTTTGTATGTGTGTTGTTGCGTTGTGCAGTTGGGAATAGTTGAAAAGTCACTGCAGTCTGAGAAGGTCGAAAATCCATTAAACTCACCTTGATACTCATCGCTGGATTCTAAAGGTATTTTGTTTGCTCCCAATTGTATTTAACATCTTCTAGCATGTTGAATGCGTTAATCGTTGTTACCAGCCAGTTGCTACTTGGTTAGTCTCTGAAGCAATTGCTAGAACTACCGCTCAGAATGAAACCCAACTATCAATCGCAAGTCTTTAACAAATTTATGACGTTTGCCAAACAGCGGATTCGGATTTGAAATTGAGATTTTGAAATTCATATTTTCAAATCACGTGATTTCGTTCAAATACGCCGATCCAAACGCAACCTAATGTATATGCTATACACCTGTTTATATATGTTTCTATTTTTGTATGACTCCTATTCCGGGCTACAACCACGTCGCAACCGCACAACGTGCGACCATCCTCACCTAGTCTATATATAATATATATATATATATATATATATATATATATATAAATACAGACATAAATACATGTGAGTCACTGTACCTAACCATTGCTTATCAGTAGAGCTGTCAAGACGGGCCGACGGGGCGGCCGACCCGTAACCGCCAAAAGCCCGCCATGTGGCGGGGTGGGGGCGGGTAAGCCCACCACTTGGCGGGCCTAAGAAATGCATAACCGCCCCGCCCCGCCGGCGGGCTTAGCCCGCCAGGTTAAAATAAAAACTAAAATATTAAAAAATTATTAAAAAAGGAAAAAAAATTATAAAAAAATAATATAAAAATAGGAAAAAAAATACGAAAAATGAACGAAAATATATTTAATTTAATAGACTATTTTAATATTAATATATTTATGTTAATAAGTACTAATAATTATAGATAATATAATTTTTTAATTAATTTGGCGGGCTACCCGCAACCTAGCCCGCCCCGCCAAAGCCCGCACCCGCCGAGGGCTTGCCTGCCCAGGCCCGCCTCCAGGCGGGCCGAAAATTTCAGAGCCCGCCCCGCCACTTTGGCGGGGCGGCGCGGACCAGCCCGCAGGCCCTAGCCTGTTTTGACAGCTCTACTTATCAGTTCTCACTCCTATTTCTTCTTCTCACTCTTCGAGTACCCGTCCGTCGCATAGCAAACGCTAAATCATTCACGGATCCAAAAGAATTATATGCCCACTGAGCTTATAGGTAAGTAATTCTACATTTTCTTTATTTTCTTCTTTTGATCTGTGTTCGTTGCTTGGCCACTTACCAGTTAATTGGGTGAAAAGACTTCAATTACATCCTAAAATGCTCTTTAATTTGGCTGTGCGTTCTCCAGGCAAAATCTTCTCTTGGATCTTTTTTTTGGTGGGTAATAAACTCACTTTTCTTTTTTAGTTCTTATCCTTTTGTAACTGATGTTAATTGTTTCCCTCCAAAAGGTGTGATGTTTATTTCTCTTTCGCGTTGCTGCCAACCTCTCGCGTTGTTTTATTTCTTATCTGTTTGCTTCTTAGCTTCTAATGTAATAACAAAAGATTCTATGTTGTTTTCTGGCAAACTCAATAGCAGCTCATTGCATAGAGTTAATGTTGGGTTTCCCTAATTAATTGTTTAACAGTGATGTATCATTTAACTAACATTGCAGGGAAGAAAGCGCGGCGATGACAATGGAGGTGAATTGCGAAAACCGTGAATGGCATCTGTTATTACCCGACGTACTTGCGATAATATTCAAGAATCTCCCTCTCGAGGAGGTATTGACCATTGTCCCGAGTGTGTGCAAATCGTGGGAGGTTGTTGTCTCGGGACCTTATTGTTGGAGGGAGATTAATATTGTGGAGTGGTGCTAAAATTCTGACCCATTAGTCGTCGATCGTATGATTCGATTGATGGTAAAAAGAAGCGTTGGTTCGGTCAGAAAGCTGTGCGTCTCCAACGGCGTCGATGAAAGCTTCGACTTCATCGCAAATAAGTGAGCTCCTTCGATTTCCCTTTATGGATATTCGAAATTTTGGAAAGTCGTTTCTTAACGAATCGGCTAACGTAAAGTTGCTTTCGGTTAATGCTTAGGCTTAAATTATGTTTTTGCGTCTGATTAGTTAAGCGGGCGCTATTGTGGGATCCCAAGTTAAAGGGTTTGCAATATTAGTGCACCAACTTTCAAAATCAAAGCAGTTTAAGGACGACAACCGGCAAATGGATGCCACATCACACATAAAGAGGTGATGTGGCGTGTGGTTGGCGCATCAGAGAAGGCGACATGACGCCCAATCTGCGCTTGTTATTCTTTAATTGCTTCAATTTTGGAAAGTTAGTGTCATAACATTGCAACTCCTTAAATTGGGTGTCCCAAAAGTATAACCTTCCTAACGACAAAAATAATTAAATCCCACATATTTATATTTCGTCGACCATCTTTTAGTGTGCTGGTATACTCTCCCTTACATTTTTGTTTTTCGTATTTGCACGCACAGCACTCAATCTCAGCATACCCTCAAGTTCCAAGAAAGCGAAATCCGCGACGCAGTGGTCGAAGCATTGGCTCCGAAGCTCTCCTCACTAACCTACTTAGAGCTGAGCTACTGCGTCAACTTGGGAGCTCCCGCCCTCTCGGCTTTGGGCAGATGCTGCAAAACGCTCACCACACTGCGTCGGGAAATGGATCCATTCGGCCCAACGTGGAGGGACGACGAGGCCTTAGCCATCGCCTCGACTATGCCGAGGCTCAAGCACCTCGACATTCAGTGCTTGCCCGTTAAGACGTCGGTCGTGATGGAGATCCTTAAACGGTGTAAGGAGCTTGAGTTCCTCGACGTTCGAAGTTGTTGGGACGTGATGTTGTACATAAGGTTGTTGTTTAAAATGTTTCCGAAGCTTAGAGTTTTGGGAACCGTTCTGGGCGGTTCTGATGCCACTGGCGGGGATTGCTCAAATGCACCCTCGGGTTTTATGGCTTGGGACTTCGAGATTGATGACGATTATGAGGATGAGGATGATGATGATGGTGATGATGGTTATGACGATGTCGAGGGAATGTATATTTACGCCGATGATAATGTTGAGGATTAGGGCTTGTTATTTATGATTTTCGGCAACAGTCACGTGTAATATGCATGAGTTTTTTTTCAAAATTTTGAGATATACTTAGTGTGTGATTGGTTTAAGGTATTCATGATGTGTTTTCTCTATGTTTAGTTGATTAGAGAAATAGAATACGAAAAGTAAAGAACAGAAAACTTAAACTAAGTTTAATGATAAAAAATCATGGAGAATCAACTTTACCAAAGAAAAATAAAAATGTGCGTTTGGATTCGCATATTTGCACGGAACTGGATGATTTAAAATTATGGATTTCAAAATAGTAATTTCAAATCCAACTATATTGTTTGGCAAAAGTAAGGATTTCGAAACTCGGATTTCAAAATGAAGTCCGCGTTGTTGCCTGAGGTTACGTTCCGGGATTCCTCGGAATGTGACATATCAATACGCTGTACAATGGAAGCTGTCTGTCAGGAACAACTTTTTGCAGGGTTGACAGCCTTTTCAGCAACAATAGTGGTGCTGCCCTATCTTCAATAGACACGTGTCCCTGCGCAGTACTTTACCTTTATGAGGTCTTTTCATCTGTAGCGTATCAGAGAAGCTTCCTTTTTCCTCAGGAGCTGCCAGGAGGTTCCTCAGGTCCCGAATTGCTTCAGCTCGTGTTGTTAGTTCCCTTTTTTCCTTAAATCTTTAATTTTCACCAAGTTTTTGTAATACCTATCATGATATTAATTATTGTGCATTTTAACCTGCCGAATTTCTATGCCACACCGGAACTCATTGTACTTGTGATCCTAACTATTGTTTCTTCATTCTAACGACGGAAGAACTAACCAATTAATTTGGTTTTGTTTGTGTGTGATTTCTCCTGATGAAGTCTTTATCTTGTAGTTTTCTTTGGTTGGTCGGTAATACGGTATTCTCTAAAAGTTGTAGGGTTTATTTCTTTTTCTTGCTTAAATCCTTGTCGTATTAGATGAGGTTTATCGTTCATTATTTAACCAACATTATTATTACATGCAAGAATGGAAGAGAATCGTATATGGGATCGGTTATTGCCTGACATATTATTGCGTAAATATTCATGAATCTCCTTCTCGTCGAGGTATTGGCCGTTGTCCCCAGCGTGTGCAAATCGTGGGAGGCAATTGTCTCGGGATGATATTGTGGAGTGGAGCGAAAATTCCGACCCATTGGCCGTCGATCGAATGATTCGACTGCTCCTGAAAAGAAGCGCAGGCTCTGTCCGAAAAATCTGCTTCTGTAACGTTGTGAAGAAAGCTTCAAATGTGATATGAAGCTATCCCTATCAAAGAAATTTTGTGTGGTCCGGGAATTTTATATAGCGGTAGAATCAATTATCGCAAGGTTTTTAAAACGTGCGTAAGGTGCTCTTTTGTAAGGGACGTTTTGGGACGTGTTTCGGGACAAGGCAATAGAAAAGACACAGGATGTATGTGGTTCGAATCTTGGAAGATTCTACGTCCACGGGCGCTACATAACTTTCCTTTTCGATGCTTCAAACAGGTTGCACGCTCATATCTCTCATCCTCACTTACATTTACTAAGTACTTAACACGAGAAAATGCTTAAAAGTGAAGAGCAGAGAGATATTATCGATTAATTTCTTCTTATTAATTACAATCCCTTTGAAAGGGCTAAATATGGTTTTTATAGTAACTTCCCAACGCTATACCATCCTAGCTCCTGGTACCCCCGAGGACGTGACCACCTATTACCATGTTTTAATTGTGAGCTGTCCCATCAGAGGTGACTTCTTATTACTAACGTGCGGCTTGAACAGCGCACCATCCATTCTCGCGTCGACACTTGTCTCTCGTAGCTTTTTCCTTTATATTTGACCTTTCCTTGTAGCGTGTAAAATACGTTTTCTCTTCCCAAGGGGCTTTTCCTTTATATTTGACCTTTCCTTGTAGCCGTAAAATACGTTTTTCTCTTCCCAATGGGCTGCTAGCTGTCGCGTAGGTCCCGTATTCCTTTGTGTCTTCCAAAACATACATATGATTTTCCCTATCTTTTTTCTATCTTAATAACGTTTTATATGGCTTCTAATCCGATGCTTTAACCTGCTTTAATTATTTCTCCACATCAACCACTCCCCTACTCTAATTTTGTTTTCGAAACAAAACAAATTAGAGTAAATATTTAAAAGGAATGCCATTTTTAAGGGAGGTAACTGCAAATTAGATCTTACGGGGACCTACCTAAGGTCTTTGTTGGATGGTGCATCCTGTGGAAGGGATCAATCCTCTTGATCTTATCTTCTTGGGATTCACTCCCCCCTTTTTTTCTTTTTTCAAAATCGCGTCGGAAATAATTGTGACTCGCGTCTCTTCGCCTGTTAGTGTTGAAAAGAGTTCATCGGCGCTTCATCATGTACATTTCTCTCTTTTCGCTAAATTCCTTTCTTCTCTCATGGCTTCCCTTCCTCCCAATTCTGTGAATCCCCTTCTTGTGACCCCCCTACTTCATCCTCTGTTGCGACAGCCTAAGCAGCCTGCTATGGAACAGTCCGGCCGTCGTCCTAACACCCGTTCTAGCGCCGCCTCTGCCGCTTCTTCTTCGACATCTCGAAACCCAGTGGCAGATGACGTGCCTGACGGGTCTCCAGACTTGGTTATCCTTTCAGATCCCGTCGCCCTTGCTCCGTCTGAGATTGACCCTATATCGCCTCCGCTCCTTGCAGCCTTTTTAGGGCATCGGCCAGTTCCTTGGTGGGCCGTGATTCTCTAACAGGAGGCGGTTTTACCTTTGCGAGTTTTAGGGTATCGATCCCATCTCCTCATCAGAGAGCAGACCGCCCGCCTCCGCCGCTTCTCGCCTTCTGGGAAGCTCAAATTATGGAAGGCATTGCTTTCCCATTCCCCTCTTTCTCTCCGTCAGCTCATTGCCTTCTCCGCGGCGCTACATGTAACGTCTCGTCCCATACTGGGTGTCACTGTAGCATCGATCCCTACCGGGACCACTGGGGTTGGGCACAGAGAGAATTACATAAATAATGCTATTTGATAATGGAGTTACAAAACTAAATTTTTTAAACCTATTACAAAACTAATCAACTTTTTTATTTCTAACTATTTTTATTTTCATTTTAACCACGAAAATACCTAAAATTATGATTTTTCATTATTGTCGTCTTCAAATAGCACAACACTTGTTAATAATTAAAATTTTACGCCAACTTTTAACTCAAATATATTAGAACTATATTACTTAAATAAATAAACAAAAGAAAAATAAAATTACTTGGCATGACCGTAACCTACTCCTCCCACGTGAGTTCGATATCTAGAACTGTTAAAACGGCTGCAGGGCCTGGACGGCCCGTAGACCGCCAAACCCTGCCTTGGGCTGGCGGGCGCGGGTAAGCGCGCATCTGGCAGGCCTAGAAATTGAAGACCCGCCCCGCCCAAATAAAAAAAAAAAATTCAAAACAAAAAGAAATAATTCAAAAAAAGAAAGAAATAACAATAAAAATATAAATATTTAAACTCGAAATTAATTCTAATCAAATCTAATATTGTAATAATAATTTATTTATATTATTAAACTTGAGTAAATTCAAAATCGGGGCTAAAAAATACTAACATACCTATATAATTTAATTGTATATCAATATTTAGTAAAAATATCATATTGATCCCGCTAGGAGTTATAATATGACATTTTATGAATTTTTTTATAATATGTTATTTTTCTTAATTTGGGCAGGGCTGGCCTTCAATCTCCAGGTCTGCCAAACGGCGGGCTTACCCGCGCCCGTCCCGCCCATGGCGGGCTTTGGCGAGCTACGGGTTGGCCCACTACCAGTCCGTTTTGACAGCTCTAGATATCGAACTCACGTGGAAATAGTAGGTAACGGTCACGCCAAGTAATTTTATTTTTTCTTTTGCTTATTTCTTTAAGTAATATACTTTTAATATATTCAAGTAAAATAAGTTGGGGTAAAAATTTAATTTTAACTAGTGTTGTGCTATTTGAAGACATCAATAGTGAAATTTGTAATTTTAACTATTTTCGTGGTTAAATGAAAAATAAAATAGTTAGAACTAAAAAAGTTAATTAGTTTTGTAAAAGGTTTAAAAACTCATCTAGTTTTGTAATTCAATTCTCAAAATAACATTATTTATGTAATTCTCCCGTTGGGCCCACCACACGTCGACTGATAGTCTGGCCACACTGTACCACTATTTAACCTTTCAGCGTGCTTCGTGCAATCGCTCACACGCACCCTGAAAAACTTCCCAGGGGGTCACCCATCCTAGATTGCCCCAAGTCAAGCACGCTTAACTTCGGAGTTTCTATAGATGGACTCTCGAAAAGATAGGTCGATCTTGGTGATATGAGTAGTACTATCAATTCTCTTATACGATTCTTAGTCTGACACGTCCATACTTTGCCTAGAAGCCTGCCAGGAGCCGCTCCTTGTCCGTGCACGTCTCTGGCACCAGCGATCACTCCCCGCCCTTATCGGTGCCTGGCGTCACAGTACAAGCGACCGGTGGGAGGCTTTTGGTGGAGTTGGTCATCTCTCAATTTTTCCTAAAGCCTTACGACCCCTTTTTCTACCTTTCCTATGTATCCTCTTCGCGGGGTGGGGGCACCCACTTTTTTGTGAAGAATCATGGTGCCGGTAAAGACTTGCAGGACAACTACTTTTTTGTCGAGTCGTCGGATGGCACTAGGAACTTCCCTGCCGATTGTTGGGTGAGAGGGATACCTCCTCGAGATGTTGGAAGATGTTCGAGAAAGAACAGCAGGGCGCTGTCCGTGCTAAATGATCATGCGGCTAACTACGGGCCACTGAATCCTCTGTAGTTGATTCACTTTCCCGGGGCTCTTTAGCACTTTGGCTTTCCCCTGTCTTTGCCCCTTTTTCCCTTACGGGTACTTCTTTCATCGTGGTCTTTCTTCTTTCTTGTATGATTTTTGTGTCATTCCGAGTCCATTTGTTGCAGGTATGACAAGCTCCTGGTATACCCTGTTGGCCGAGGAAGAGGAAGGAACTGATTCCCAGATTTCCTCAGCACTCAGGTTCAGGTACCGACTGAAGTCCCCCTTCTCCCTTCAATTCCAGTGGCTCGAGACGTCCGCGAGGAACTCTGCTTAGTTTCTTCTGTGAATCTGGAGGTACCGACTGTCCTAAGGGACGTTCATGCTCCGGGAGTCAAGAGAAAGGCCAAAACTTCCTCGAAGCCGAGCAAAAGTGCGAAAAGGAGGTTTCCTTTGTCTGGAGGTGATGGTGTGGGGGCGGATTCAGCACGGGGGAAGCCCCCGAGAGATATTGTTCCCCCTTCTTGGAGCAGTTTGGGCAAAGTAACGAGATGGAACTGCTGAGGCAACTGGTGTTCCCTGAAGACAGGGAGATGATTTCCCGAGGTTCCTCTGTGGAGAATGAAGCAGAGTTGGCCCACCGCCTTCGCAAGGTACACTCATACATTTTTTTGCGTATTTCTGTTGTTACCATTTTGAGTTCTCCTTTTGTTTCTTAGGTGGTGAGTTACGTGGCTGCTTGGTCACTTGTTGGCCCATCTGTTCGATAATTGGGGGAAGCTAATCAGGCTTTCAAGACAGTGTTGGAGCAGGTTCGAGCCAGTTCAGCCGTTAAGGAGAAGGCAGCTAAAGAAGTTTTGGCGAAGTTTGAGACTGAGAAGAAAAGATTGAGGAGGAGAAGTCCATGTTGGTGGAGCAGCACAGAGAGGAGCTACGAAGTCCCGAGGAGCAGATAGCATCCATGAAACTTTGTGAAGAGGAGCTCCAGAATTCCTTCGCAAAAGAAAAAGCCAAGTGGGCCGAGGGCTTTGCGCGGATGGTAGATGTGTTCAAGGCATCTGAGGTGGCGAGTATAAAGGTTGAGGGTGCTAAGGTCTGCAAGCAGCACGTCCTTTCTACGGCGGCCGGGATGGAATACCTAGAGGAAGATTGGCGTCAGGCCTACCTAAGGGACCCAATTTCCGTGAGGGACTTCGTCCCCCTCACGCGGCATTGTTTCATGGGTGGTTACAGTGCTGGGTCTGCGGGAAGCCGAATCGAAAGCAGCTCTTGAGGACCTTCCCTTCCGTGCGTGCTTTAAGGGAGATCCGAGGGCTTCAGAGAATTCCCTATTCTGGCTTCCCACCGCGGAGAAGCATGCTGAAGCCTTGGCCAGCGCTGACATTTCCGACCTCCCAGGCATCACCTTCACAGCTCCGAAGGACCTGGTCATAGTGAATCGTGCTGAAGTTCTGGCTAGTGCTGCCATTCCTGGCCTTCCGGACACTATTTGCATTCCTCCGGGGGATCTCGCCGCAGAGGATCATGCCGATAATTCGGCCAATGCAGCTGTCTCTGACCTCCCGATCACCACTTTCCTTCCCCCAGGGGACCCTGCCGTTTGACGTTTTATTCTATGGGTGTTGTAATGAACCTTTTTATTTCCCTGTCTTATTTTCTTTTTCTTTCGAACAATTTTTAGGACTTTTGTGTTTCTAGGGGAGTTTAACTCCCCTAGACCTGCATGCTTCTGTTGGGCTTCCCATTTTCCACTTGTAATATAGGACCCCATTGTTCTATTTGGTATCTGTTATCGCTTATTATGTTTCCCAAAGGGCATTATTAGTTGTTCCAACCATGTTTGTCAATCCATTCAGATCGGTAATCAATAGGTCTTTATACACGCCTTCGGTTGTAGGGACCATCGCTCCTATCCTCAGGTGCCACTTTACGCTAGGTTCTCTTTGCCCTTAGCAAGTTCAGAGTCGTGTAGGCTTTTGGGCCTATAAAATGTGAAGCATGGGGATCCCACTATCAATTTACTCTGGTTATAGCCAGCTCCACTTTTAGGCACCATTCACGTCGCAGGCTTACTGAGAACCTTTGATGTTTTGTACGCCGCAGCCCGTTAGGGGTGGTATCTTGTACACCCCTCCGGAGCATCTTTTACACGTTACAGATTTATTATCTTTGATGTCAGGTACACCGCGGACCCGTCGGTCGTTTGGCATCACATCACATCACAGATGTATTATCTTTGACGTCCTGTACACCATAGGTCCGTCGACCTGATCGAAATGCGGTGTACTAATGTTAAAAGTGCAAGTGTGACAAATGATAAATAAAACGAATACGTTGTTACTATGACCGACGTGCGATAGAAAGTGGACCTATCGTTCGTAGTGTAGTAAGGTAAGTAAACGAGTATCGAACACGAGGAATAAACTTGATTACTAGTAATAACCTATCGGCTTGATATCTAGCCCAGATAAAGTGCGTAAATTGTTTATACTGCGAACTAACCTAACAAACCAATCCAAAAGCAATGAGAGAGTAAGAGAACACGACTAAAACTGATAAGAGTGCTTTCAGATAAGAATAATGTGCTCGGATTCGAATACTGCTAGGTACTATCGTCTAAGACACTAAAATATCACTCCTACGTGATTCTTGAATAGATCGCACTAATTTCCTACCCCCTCACGAATTTGCTATCGTCCTAGACGCTCGTGGGGATCTGAGATTCGACAATTACTAACGGCGGGGATCGAGTATTTGCGGTCGCCCTATACTCGAGTCCTATCATTTACGAACGGCCTAATCGTTGTTTAGCTGTCGCCCTAAACGATTTTCCACATATTCACTTTAACACATAGACATATTAAAGTGATGAAACACTTTCATAGATAGATAATAGTCAGGATACACGAGTCACGATAAATATATGTCTTAAGCACGGATCAACCTAGCGTTCATCTACTCCCAAAACACAGAGGGAATTTAGCTACTCATAATCAATGGAAAAGCAACGAAAGAATAGAGAACAAGCGCAGAGGACTCATAATCTTCCCTTCTGATTGACTTGGATTCTCGGGGGAAGATTATCTTTCCTTGTTCAATTCGGCGTGAAAGCATTGTTAATCCGTCTCTTGCAAGTCTGGGGATGTTTCTCTGTTCTTGACGGCTCTCTTTCATCTCTGATATATTAGGGTTGATTTCTGAAAGGAGTTCCCCTCTTTTTGAATCGAAGTTGGGCTTTTATAGGGAAATTCGACACTTCACGGCCTGGGACATGGGCCTTCACGGCCATGACACTGTCGGGGCACAAAACGAGCTCACTGCCGTGCTTCATGGCCTAGGACAACACATTCACGACCGTGACGCTTTCGACAGGTTTGCGGCAGTTCCTTGTTTCACGCAGATCAAGGGGTAAACAATGTCCGATGGACCTGAAATTTAGCCACAGAAAACATACTCGCCAATATTGACGTTGATCATGGGAATTCTCAATCCAAGGTCTAGATTGAGAGATATGAATTTTCTAATTCATTGCTAGTTTTCAGGCGGGCTTCACGGTCGTGACTCTCTCTGGTTTAGCTCTTCGCACTTTTGTCATGGTCAGGTGCAGGAGGTGTCACGGCCGTGACAACCTCTTTGACTTGGCTCTCTGCCGTGGTTCACGGCCTGGTGCACTTGCATTAACGACCATGAGCATCTTTGCGTGGGCGGACGTGAACACTGCTTATAGTCACGGCCTAGTGTAACACACTTCCTATTTTCGTAGTACTTGCTCCATTTTGCTTCGTTTTCGCTCCTCATTCGATAGCCGTCCTAAGGTCCTCCAATATCAAAATAGGTGTAAATAGAGCGGATAAATGCATAAAATAATTACTAAAACTCTATTATAACCCAAATAAATACTGCAATAAATGTATTGATATACGTTTATCAAACCTCCCCACACTTAAGCCTTTAAGTCCTCAAGTAAATTAGAAATTGGAAAAGGCATCAAATCAAGATGACGGCATAATTGTTTGCAACTTATCGTCATAGCTAGAAAGCACAAAATGTAATCAAGCAAACAATCATAGACAGTACATTAATGATTGGCACCTATCAACCTGAATTTTCTTAGCACTACAAATCAAGACCCACACCTCACAATGATTCGCTCAAATAGCTCAGTGTATAGGCTAGTATATCAGTGAATCGCTCAAATAGTGCACTAGTACAACCCCTACCGTAGGCTTGCAAGTTAATCGCATATCTTCTACTTAAGGTGGTAAGCATAAATCTGGGGGTCTTTTGGGTCGAAACGGGGTCAAATAATAATGAGATAACAAGCATAGACACTAACAAACGTAATCCTAAAGCTAAGACACATAAGCAAAAACTCAAAGAATATAGCATGATCAAAGTGACAGTCACATGCCCCAACATAAGACTCAACATTCTCGCTCTGAAATCCTAGACTTTTCTGCCCGACCCTCTCAACTCAGTTTCCTTTTATTTTCTGCCCTTTCACCTTATTTACGATCAGATTTTACACTGCCCTTATTCCCTAAACATCAAGGTTTGGTTTTTTGTCGCAGAGAATACATCGGCACAACAAATGCAGTGTACCTAGGGATACTTATTACCAAAACCTATATCTCATAAAAGGTTTATGGGCAGGTTTATGCAAGAGATCGAGTCATTTCAGAAAACGGTCAAGTAGGATCGAGTCATTTCACCAAATAACAGAGAAGTAACATTAGATCAGACATTAAAGCAGTAACCCTCAAGTTCGACTTCTGCTCTATTCTAATCAACTCAGGTTCAGAGGATCTCTGGAGGCTTATTCAGGCTAGCGACTTTTATAATTTACGGGGGGAGAAATGAATAGGTTCGGCTCAAAATGGCTAACTATGGGGATCAGTCGTGGGTTGGGAAATTTGGCTCTGGACTTATTTCCTAATGCCCTCGTCTTTTTCACTCGAACGCAACCCAAACAGTTTCAACGCATATCAAGCATGCAAGTTCTATAGAGATATAAACTAGGCACGTCACATAACCAAGGAAAAAAATTGAGCATAAGCTCTTCAGGCTGAAACTCCCGCAACGTAAACGGGTTATGTGTACGAATCCCTCAAAGTAGCGCTATGTCTATCCAAGCAGACACGATTCAATCAATCATGCAAGTCCTAATCGCCCACAAGACTCCATTAATTTCATACTAACTCGAGATAAACGCAAATAATCATGCCTGATTTTAGAGAATTCATGTCTTTCCAACGAAATTAATAGCTAACGGACACGTCATAAAAAAAATTTCACATACATTCTCAACCTAGTATGTTCTCAACCTAAATCCCCCTCCCCACACTTAAGACTGACATCGTCCTCAACGTAAAAAGGATAAAAGAAAGGGAAAAAGAAGGTTAAAAGGAACGGGCTTCCCTGACGAATAAGTGACGTGGTCATGACGTAGTCGTGACTAAATGCGTGAAGGTCGTCGTATCGTGACTCGTGATACGTATCCTGACATAACTAAAAGAAAAATTATGTAAAAAGTAAATAGGCATAGATAATAATAATTATTATTATAGACATATTCATATGCATCACAGTTATAGACAAATAAAAAATACAAAAAATACTAGATAGATAAAACATGAGTTGCCTCCCAAGGGCGCTTCGTTTAACGTCTTTAGTCGGACGTAACTCCCTTTTTTTAGGGTGGCTGGAATTTTAGGTATAATATCTCCTTTTCGGTTAAGCCCCCCTCGCCTCCATTCATACTTTGGAGTTGTCGCTCTTTGCCAGGCAGCGGTTTCAACTATAGTGTCATCGACGGCTATAATGGGCCAGTCATCTTCCTCCTCGCTCAAAACCTGTGATAAACTTGCATAGAAGATGAGAAATCGTGCTCACAAGCATCCAAGTAATAGCATTATTATCGTGCTGGCTACTATTTTTCGTCGAATCAGACATATATACGTATTTCTCGCCGTCTACAGTCAAAGTCAATGTTCCATTCCTAACATCTATCAGAGTCTCGTCTGTAGCAAAGAATGGTCTACCTAGTATTAATGAAATATTTTCATCCTCGTCCATCTCTAGGATAACAAAATCAGCAGAGATGATGAACTTATCAACTTTATCTAGAATATCCTCGATAACATCTCAAGGGTATTTTAACAATCTATCGGCCAATTGAATACTCGTCTTAGTGGGTCGTGGTTAACCTAATCCTAAGTGCTCAAACATGGAATACGACATCAAATTAATACTAGCACCTAGATCAGCTAAAGCATGCTCAACTATTATATTGCCTAATAGGGAATAGGAAAACTCCCTGGGTCCTTGAGCTTCTTCAGTATTTTGCTATCGCCGAGTGCTCTCCTCGTAGGCATACAGTGGAGACGTGTTCGAGCTTCATTCGATTCGTCAGCAAGTCCGTAAGGAACTTAGCGAAACTGGGCATCTGTGTAATGACTTCAATAAACGGTAAGTTAGTATGTAATTCTTTGCACATAACCATTAATTTGTCAAATAGTGCCTCGTCTTTGTTCTTCTTTAAACGTGCTGGGTAGGGGACCTTCGACTGGTACGGCTTCATTGGTGGTCATGTTGGGAATCCCCGAGGGTCCCTGGACCCACGTTCCTAGAACGGCGGAATTTTAAAATCTTACGGGGTTTCCCGCCTATCCAAGATCGCTCGGCTACAAACACGAGAACGTATTGACATAAAGAGATAAGAGATCAGCCATGATACCTTGTTGAAATCTCTTAACGATGGCTAACTTCAAATCCTTCGAATCCCAGAGGCGTAGTGCCCCTCTCCTACGCCAAAAGCACACGAACGAGACGCCTTCTTTGTGGAAGATCGTCACGCCGGCACCTTACTAACGTCGCAGCTGTTCTTGCATGTGCGGCTAGGCCAAGAACGAACTGCTTGCTGCCCCATAGAGAGAGAGTGCGAGAGAGAAAGTGGTGAGAGGAGAAAACTCTTAGGTTTTACTCTCTTTTGCTTGTATTTCGAAAATTTAGCTTCCACCCCCTTTTAGGATCTCGAAAATCCTACTTTATACCTCTTAGGATTAGCCAAAAATAGGTTAAGGTGGGTGGAGAAAAATCCTCAAACCTCCCCTTTTACCAAGTCTTCGTTTTACCAAGTAATGAATTCAAAATTCAAACTTTATATTTAATTAATTAAATATCCAATACCTTAATTAATTAAAATACCATATTTAGTATATTTTAAATATATAATATCCAATATAAATATATTTAATAATTTTCGAAATTTTATCTAATAAAAATTCGAAACTTATATATATATCCGATATATATTATCTAATATTATTTCTCTAAGAAAATAATAAAGATCTAAATCTAATTTAAATCATATACTACATATTCAATATCAATATTTTATTTCAAAAATATATCGTGAGGTGAAAAGACCATTTTACCCCTCATAGTCAAACTTAGTATTTTCGGCCGATCAAGGCTTTGGCCAAGCCCCAAACCCTAATGTCACAATCTAGGACCTAGCCTTGTCTCTCTCTGATGACGACGTTGTATCGGTTGCCTTTTTAAGCCCGACTCTCTTGGTTCGTCCCAACCGGCCCAGGAGGTATCTAGGAGTTCGGTATTCACCTAGCCAGCCCCGTGGTACCGAACAGCTCCCAAGTTGAGTACGAATTTGCTCTAATCATAATCCACGAACTGACTGTAGATTTTCGTCATACGTATAAACCCTTTACGTTTGTCCCGGTCGAGTGAAAGTCATGCATAGTCAAACTTACAGAACTCGACTCTATGTCGTTTATGTCGGTGAAAGTTCTAAAACTGCACTCCACGACTATCATGAGTCAGTTATATGCTCTGGCCAGAGACTTGGGTAAATTCCCGCACATTAAACTTGCCATAGGACGTTAACCTCGAATTTAATCGAGACCGTAAATCCCTCTCCACGGTTCAACCGGCAATCACATCGAAAAGTCAAGACCGCATTTCGCCGCTGACCCATGCCATCGGCAAGACGGGCCTAGCAAACTAGTGACAAGTCAAGACCTCAAGATCAACCCCAAGTTAACCCTTTCGGTCTAAGGTTCACGCATACTACTACAATCAATCGTTCGATCAAGGACAATCCAAGCGTGTGATCGTTCGATTACGAGTCAGTGTCCAAATACAGATAATCCCCTGATTTATCTTGTATCATTGTCATGGGCTCTCACTTCCCAAGTGAACGGTTGGCACAACCATATTGGACCCACCGACAAACAAGTCGTACGTGTCATTCCAGTCACCCTACTGGAGACTTAGACTTGTGGACTATTTTAATATTGCAGTATCTCTGCTTACTGGTGCCCTCTCTGTCCCCACAGAATCAGTAACTGAACTGCCAATATTTGGGTTTTATTAATTTGTCTTATCCACCCAGACTGCAAGGTGAAATCTTTAGACTAATTAATAATTTGCCTTTTAATTTATCCATCCAATAATTAATTGATGGTAAATAAAGTCATTCCATTAATAGAAGTAATCAAATTACATCACTAAACACTACACATTAGCAAATTGCCCTCGTACTCCCAGTCCTCGTACGGCATCTAGGGCATATACCTCAACAGGTCAAGCATTCTCCTCCGCCTTCCCTTTTCAGGCATGGCCTCCTCCTTTTCGGGTTCGACCATCTCCTTTTCAGGTTCGGCCTCCCTCAACCGAGCTGGGTACGGAATCTTCGGGTGGTACGGCTTCACGATTGGTCGTGCATTTCCTTTGTCAGCCTTTACCTTCTCGACATTGTCGCCTTTGCTTTCCTCCATTCTGGCTCGTCCTGGCCCTCGAAATCAGATTTCTCCTTTGAATTCTGCTTGGCGTGTACTTCTTGCAATTCTATCCCGCTCCTCAGGATTATCGCATTGCAGTACTCCTTAGGGGTTTGGCTCAGTGTAACTCGGGAGTGATCCTTAATTTTGCCCCGCCAGATGTTTCGCTAATTGGCCTACTTGCTGTTCCAACTTCTTAATTGATGTATCTGTGTTCTGAGCCCATATATCGTTCGCTTCCATATACTCCTCCATCTTCGTCATTCGACTCTCGTGAGCCGTGGTGGTCTTGCTAAAATTCGTGAGGAACATCTTCATCATGTCCTTCATCTCCCTCATATCGTCAGATCCTAACCCCGCGGATGCATTCTGATACTATCGTGGTGGTTCGCGTTGGAAACCGGATGGTCTGGAGTGAAATCCCAGCGGTCCTTGCCCGTGGTGGTTCTGATCCCCGTACGCCATATTGGGGTGTCTCGAGGTTGGAAACCTCGCTGCCCTTGGTGGTTTCCCATGTAATCCACGTGCTCCAGTGGCTGCCCGAGTTGGCATTCGGACGTCTCGTGGGCTGCGCCACAAATTCCACATTGTGTTTTATGTGGTGTATGATGCGTCGGTGCGATGGTCATCATGGTGTTCACAGGCTGTGTCTGCCTGGATTTTGGAAGTAGTGCGCCAATCACAGTCTGCAGGTGAGAGTTTGTCGCCGTGATTTGTTGCTGGAGTGCCTCAAATTTGGCATTCATGGTCGTCTCCTCGCTCACTCCGAAGACGCTTGGCGTCTTAATCCTCGTATTGCCCCTCATGAAGCTGTTCCTCGAGTAGTCCTCGATCAGGCTCCAAGCATCAATCGCAGTGAGCTTCACGAGCCCTCCTCCTGCGGCTCCGTCTAACATGTGAACAGTCTGATCATTGAGCCCCTCGTGGAATCGGTTGATCTGAGCTGCCTTCGACATTCTGTGTTGCGTGCACTTCTTCAGTAGCACCTCTATCGCTCCCACACCTCGTAGAGATTTTCTAAGTCCTTCTAGTGGAAAAGCGATATCTCCTTTTTCAGTCTTAGCACCTTCGACAACGGAATGTAGTGGCTGATGAATGCGGCTCGCATCTCCTCCCACGTAGTGATTTATCGGGCGACAACATCTCAAACCAATCCTTGGCTCTGAACTTCAGGGAGATAGGAATAGCATCAGTTTGATCGCATCGCCCGTGACCCCATTAATCTTGATGGTGTCAGTCACTGTCAGAAAGGCCTTCAGGTGTGAGTAGGGATCGTCGTCTGGATTTCCCTCAAATTGGGCCGTCTGGAAAATTATCTGAATCCAAGAATGCTTCAGTTCGAAATTGTTATTCTCGATCGATGGAATAACGTTCGCCGACTCTGCACCGCCTAGTGCAGTGTTCTTGAGCAGATCTTGTAGCGACTGCTCCTCCTCGTGGACGTGCAATCTGTGATCTGCCATCGTCACTTCTATACCTGGGCTATCTATGGACGCCTCTATTCGAGAATTTTGGGCTGATTCATGAGAGCTATCCTCTATGTAGTTAATTAATGGCTCCTGAGAGCTAGTGGTTGCTCTTTCAGTGTCGTACATGAGTTGCCTTCGTAACTTATGCTTGAAATTTGGGTCTGCATCAACAAAGGGACCCGATGGATGGCTTCGGATCATTCACTGCTGAATCGTACCTTCAATAAATGAAATTGAAAATTAGCGAAGAAACAAGTAAACACGTCAAAGAAATAACGAGACTAATAACGATGTTGGAAAACAAATAACACAAATAACGTAATTAACGAAAAACTAAGAAAACGTCAAATAAAGTGGCTAAAGTACCGAAATATGGTGTTACTATATCAATCTATTCCCCGGCAATGGCGCCAAAAATTTGATTGACACGCGGTGTACTAATGTAAAGTGCAAGTGCGACAAGTAATAAATAAAACGAATACGTAGTTACTATCACCGACGTGCGATAGGCAGTGGACCTATTGTTTGTAGTGTAATAAGGTGAGTACGAGTATCGAACATGAGGAATAAACTTGACTACTGGTAATAACCTATCGACTCGATATGTAGCCTAAATAAAGTGCATAAATTGTTTATACTGCGAAGTGACCTAACAAATCAATCCTAAAGCAATGAAAGAGTAAGAGAACACGACTAAAACTGATAAGAGTGTTTGATATGAATAATGTGCTCGGGATTCAAATCTCGCTAGGTACTATCGTCTAAGACACTAAAATATCGCTGCTACATGATTGTTGACTAGATCGCAGTAATTTCCTACACACTCACGAATTTGCGATCGCCCTAAACGCTCGTGGGGATCTGAGATTCGACAATTACTAACGGCTAGGATCGAGTATTTGCTGTCGCCCTATACTCGAGTCCTATCATCTACGAACGGCCTAATCGTTGTTTAGATGTCACCCTAAACAATTTTCCACATATTCACTTTAACACATAGACATGTTAAAGCGAAGAAACACTTTCATAGATAGATAAATACTCATGATACACGAGTCACGATAAATATATGTCTTAAGCACGAATCAACCTAGCGCTCATCTACTCCCAAACACAGAGGGAATTTAGCTACTCATAATTAACGAAAAAGCAACGAAAGAAATAGAGAACAAGCGTAGAGGACTCAAAATCTTCCCTTCTGATTGATCAGGGATGGTCTTGGGGGAAGATTCTTTTTCCTTATTCAGTTCGGCATGAAATCGTTGTTAATCCATCTCTTGCGCTTCTTGGGATGTTTCTTTGTTCTTGATGGCTCTCTTTCGTCTCTGATATATTAGGGTTGACTTCTGAAAGGGTTCCCCTCTTTTTTAGTCGAAATTGGCTTTTATAGTGAAATTCAAGACCTGGGACTTCACGGCCTGGGACATGGTCTTCACGGGTTGACTTCACGGCCTGGGACAAGGGCCTTCACGGTCGTGACACAATCGGGGCACAAAATGAGCTCACTGTCGTGCCTCACGGCCTAGGACAAACATTCACGGCCGTGACGCTTTCGGCAGGTTTGCGGCAGTTCCTTGTTTCATGCAGATGAAGTGGTAAACGATGTCCAATGGACCTAAACTTTTAACCCCAGAAAGCATACTCGCAATCTTGACATTGACCAGGGGCATTCTCAATCTAAGGTCTAGATTGAGTGATATGAATTTTCTAATTCGTTGCTACTTTTCAGGCGGGCTTCACGACAGTGACTCTCTCTGGTTTACCTCTCGCACTTCTGTCACGGCCTGGTGCACGACGTATCACGGCCGTGACAACCACTTTGACTTGGCTCTCCGCCGTGGTTCACGGCCTGGTGCACGTGCATTCACGGCCGTGAGCATCTTTGCCTAGGCGGAGGTGAACACTGCTCATAGTCACGGCCTAGTGTAATACATTTCCTGTTTTCGTCGTACTTGTGCCGTTTTCACTCCTTTTTCATCCGATAGCCCTCCTAAGGTCCTTCAATATCAAAATAGGTGTAAATAGAGCGATAAATGCATAAAATGATTACAAAAACTCTATTATAATCCAAATAAATACTGCAATAAATGTATTGATATACGTTTATCACGACCCTTGGCATCATTTATGGTGCACCGTTACTATATATGCAATAAATACTTATATTCCGACAAGGAGGTACGCCTCGTTAAAATCTTATCTAGGCAAAAACCTCAATTGAGGTAAAATCCTAGAGTAAGAAAAAAGAGTACGTCCCCTCCATTTTACATAATGGTATTACACGTAAAACTCTTTTTAAGTTGGAGATATTCCAAGGGCAAGGCAGGGCTCTCCCTTTGGTATCTTCCAACTCGTAGGCTGCACCTCCTAGCACTTGCTTCACACGATAAGGTCCTTCCCAAGGTGGTTCCATCTTTTTTAAGCACCAGGTCCCCTACTTGAAATCCCCTCGGACCCTTTGATCGTACGCCGCTTTTACCCGGCTCTTATAACTTTCCATCCCTACTTGGGCTTCCTCACATACTTCATCAATCAAGTCCAGGTCTTCCCTCCTTAGTCGTGCATTCTGATGCCAGCATGCGATGTGTTTCGATGCCGATCTCAGCAGGGTAATGATAGCAGATCCATAAACCAACCCGAAAGGGGTTTCTCCTATGGCCTCGTGAGGGTTAGTTCTGTAAGCCCAGAGGATGTCCCACGGCCACGAACCTTTGGGTGATCTTCATTCCTTCGCAAAATCCCATTGTCTTGGCTCCAACAACTGAATTATGTTGTTCGAGACGAGGATCCTGGGAGCTCCACAGCGGCAGCATATATTCTTCCATAGGAACTCAATCACTTTTTCTTCGTCTATTCGAGCTACTGCCTTGGCTTCGATCCATTTGCTGAAGTAGTCCACGGCTACAATGATGAACTTCTTCTGCGCCTTCCCACGGGGAAATGATCTATGATGTCAATCCTTCATTTATCAAAAGGACACGCGATTGCATACTCCTCAGGACCTCCGCCGGGACGTGGATACGAGGTCCGTATTTCTGGCAATTGGCGCACTTCTTTCACAACCTCTTTTGCATCCTTAGCGGGGGAGGGCCAAAAGTAGCCTGCCCTTACCACCTTCCTTGTTAGGGATCTATATCCTGCGTGGTCTCCCGTACATCCTTTATGAATTTCCCCCAATATCTTTCGTCTCCCCTTCTTTCCTGGAGAGGCAACAAGCGTAGGCATGCACAAAAGAATTTTTGAAGACGACAACCGATCAGGCAGAATCTGCGACGGTAACCCTTTCTATCTTTCAACTCCATGTCCTCTAGGACCTACATGACAGGGGCCCTCCAATCGTTCCCTTCTTCTAATCTGCCTACGAATTCCCCGGTTCCCTCCTTGTCCGCCGTGAGGTAGGTAATATTGTCCCCCCTGATGGTCGATCCTGAGCTCGCCATTTTTGCTAGGTAGTCGGCCTTGTAATTTTTCTACCTGGGAACCTGCACAATTTCGCAATTATCAAAACATGTTACTGGTCCATCTACCCTCTTCCGTCATCTTTTCATCTTTCATTTCGTAGTTCCCTTTAACTTGTTATACCACTAATTGTGAGTCGGAGAACAAGGTGACCACCCGGGCTCCTAGTTCCTTTGCGATTCTCAGGCCATGGATTAGGGCCGCGTATCCGCCTTATTGTTAGAGGCTTGGAAACTGAAAGTGATGGCGAAGCGGAGTTCCGTTCCATCGGGCTAGTGACGTGGACTCCCGTCCTGAACC
Organism: Craterostigma plantagineum; assembly: GCA_027422505.1. Lineage (NCBI taxonomy): Eukaryota > Viridiplantae > Streptophyta > Magnoliopsida > Lamiales > Linderniaceae > Craterostigma > Craterostigma plantagineum. The sequence goes on from JAPQWV010000406.1 coordinate 445,227, forward strand.
TCTGGGAAGTTGCGGATCCGTCTACGTACACTTCCCAACACTGCTCATGCGGTCCCCTGGTCGTCTCGAGTACAAAGTCAGAGAGCCAGTGCTTTGATGGCCGTGCATCGTTCGAACTCGATGTCATGCTCCCCCAGCTCGATTGCCCACTTTACCATTCTTCCAGATAGTTCCGGTCGGTTGATCGTCTGTTTCATGGGAAATTAGTCCGTACGTGGATCTTGTGTGATAGGAAATATGGCCGGAGTCTCCTGGTGGTTACCATTACGGCGAGCACGGCTTTCTCAATTTTGGAGTACTGGGTCTCGGCCTCCAGGAGTACTTTGCTCACAAAATAGATGGGCTTTGGGAGGTCCCTTTTTTTCACCAACACGGAGCTGATGGCACTGTCTTCGATGGAGAAATACAGAATCAGCTTATCCCCCCTCAATGGCTTCGTTAGGAGAGGTGTGTCGTGGAGATATTTCTTCAATTCTTCGAAAGCCAGCTGGCATTCCTCGGTCCATTCAAATTCTTTGTTCTTTCGGAACACTCTGAAGAATGGAAGACTCCTTCTTACCGAATGGGAGATGAACCGGATAAGGGCCGCGAGTCTCCCTGTCAGCATCTGGACCTCCTTAACTGCCTTTGGAGGTTGCATCTCCAGAATAGCCCTACTTTAGATGGGTTAACCTCGATTCCTCGCCGTGTCACCATATACTCGAGGAACTTCCCGGATTTTACCCCAAAAGCACACTTTTCAGGGTTGTTTCATCCCGCTTGCTCTTATGGCTACGAACGCCTCCTCGAGGTCCTTGGTGTGAGCTGTACGGACTTCACCAGCATATCCTCTACATAAACTTCCATATTTCGGCCCAGTTGTTGCTTGAATACCTATTCCACCATTCGTTGGTAGGTAGCTCCCGCATTCTTAAGTCCAAAGGGCATTCAGATATACCCGTATGTTCCTCCTAGAGTGACAAAACAAACTTTATCAAAATCAGCCGGGTCTTAGCTAACTTGATGGTATCTCCGGTAAGCATCCATCTTGCTGAGCACGTCACACCAGGAGGTGGAATCCACCAGCTGATCCTTAAGGCATGCCTTGTTGAGGTCCCTGAAGTCGATACACATTTGCCATTTTCTGCTTTCCTTTTTTACAAGGACCGCGTTGGCTAACCATGTAGGGAACTGTACCTCTTCTATGTGGCCTGCCTTGAATTGCTAGTCCATTTCATCTTTCAGGATCTGTGTTCTCTCTGCTCCGCACATTTGCCTTAAGGATCACTGTTAGGAGATTTAGTGATTGTGTCAATAGTTTAAGTCTTGGGATTAATTTTGTAATTAACCTTTTAGCTTGGGCTTTGGACTTGAATGTAATTAATTAATATTTGGTGTTTGGGCCTTAATATACCTAGGGTTAATGTGGTATATAAGGTTTTACCAACTCCATTTTTAAAGGTAATCAAAGATCAAAAGGCTAACCCTAGTTTTCACACACTACACACACTTGAAGGTGAGAAATCTCCCTTTTTCATTCCATCAAAGCCTCTTTGATTCCTTGTTGGGTGCATTCGGGACCAACAAGTGGTATCAGAGCAAACGTGGATCGATCTGCATTGATTTGAATCCAGTTTCGTTCGATTCCAAGAAAGATCAAAGGTGTTTTTGGATAAAAATCACTTTCGGGCATTTTGAGCTCGTTTTGGGGTATTTATGCTTTGTTTTTGTGTTTAAAACCTTCCCCCAGATCGATTCTATGCCTAAGATGTTTTTAAAACACTTTTGGATCAGTTTTAACGAGTTTTGAGCAAGATTGAAGCAAAAACTTTTCAGAAAAGGACATCTCGGCCATTCTCTGTTTTTGGTCGATTTGACCTATTTCTTGTTGTTTTAGCTCACAAATCGGTCGATTATGTGTTTAGGGAAGAATTTCTGAAGTTTAGGATCAAGTTTGAGCGATTTTGGTTGAGATTTGAGCAAGAACGGGACGATTTTCTGGCAAAACGCGTGAAAGCAATGGAACAGTACTAAGCTCGTTCTTGACCGCGAAATTTTGTGCTTGATCGTTCAAGTCCACGAAATTTCCACATCCGCGAAAGTTGATCCCGAGAATTTATCTAAAACCGTGAAACTTTTACTTATACGGCATTTTTTCGCAACTGCTTACGTTCAAAATCCGAGAAATTTTAAACCGCGAAACTTTCACTTATACAGCATTTTTTCGCAACTGTTTACTTTCAAAATCCGAGAATTTTTAAACCGCGAAACTTTCATCTGCGAAATTTGCTTACGCTTCATAATCCGAGAAATTTCATATGCGAGAAATCTCATTTCAAGAATTTATCTAAACCGCGAAATTTTCGTAACTTGCGAAATTTTCTCGGCTAAGAATTTTCTCAACTGCTCACTTTCAAAAGCTAAGAAATATTTCTAAGTCAAAATTTTTGAAACTGAGAAAGTCTTTCAAAACCACACTTCAACTCTCGATGCGAAATTTTTATAACGTGCGAAATTTTCTTGCGAAGCTTTAAAATTCTCAACTTGGGAAAGTTTTATAACGTGCGAAATTTTCTTGCAAAGCTTTAAAATTCCCAACTTGCGAAAGTTTTATAACTTGCGAAATTCTCTTGCGAAACTTTAAAATTCTCAACTTGCGATGTTTTTATAACTTGCGAAATTCTCTTGCGAAACTTTAAAATTCTCAACTTGCGAAATTTTTATAACTTGCGAAATTCTTCAACTTGCGAATTTTTCTAACGTGTCAAATCTTTCTAGTGTTAAAATTTCTCGGGTTAAATCTTTCTCAAACTTATTTAAGATTTGATCCTTACACTTTAGTCCTATCACCCTAGACCACTTCTGACATAAAAATTTTTTTCTCGCCTCAAATCTCGTTTTCAAATTTCTAGAACTTCTCCTAATTTCAAGATATATTTTCCCTTCATACATTATCGACCATCACACACGCTCACTTAGTTCTTAGAAATTTTTTAAAAACAACTTTTCTTCTCAAAACTCTACACGTTAAACTCGTATTTCTCATCTCGTTCGCTACTAACTTTCTTATCTATACAAGATCAAAACCACGGACGATTCGACTGCACCAACCATGTCTACCACGAATGACATCTCAACAGTGGGCTCCGACACCAGGCCTCCGATGCTGCGACAAGGCGACTACAGCATATGGACAAACCGGTTCCTCACGTTCATCAGGAACAAAGGCGCACCACTCTCTCAATACCTTCTGGACTACATCTTCAACGGCCCAGCACAGTTCTGGACAATCATCCCTGCACAGCCAAACGCAAACCCTCCCATGGATGAACGCCGCACTCTAAGTGGTCCCATCAATGAGGATGAAGAGGCTCGCGTACAGGCCGATGAGACTGCCAAAGGATATCTCTTCCAGGCTATGGGAAACGAGGTCTACGCTCACATTGAGTGCTGCACAACTGCTAAGGAAATATGGGATGAGCTCGTGGCAATCATGGCAGGCACAACTAGAGTGCTCAAGGAAGGAAATCAGTATGTCTCTCGCAGTATGAACACTTCCAGGCCTATGAAGGAGAGGAACTGCGTGACACATACCTCCGATACTTGAAGGTCATCAATGAACTCAAGAAAGCCAGGATCTCGAGGGACAAATTCGATATCAACAACCGCTTCCTTGGTAGCCTCAAACCACATTGGGGCAATGCAATCATAATGATGATTCAGAGTAAGGACCTCTCCAACACTTCCATCCATGCTCTTTATGACAGTCTGTCTGCCTATGCTCCTTACGTGCAACATTCCGCCAACACTCGAGTCGACCCACTGGCCCTCCTCTCGAACAAAACCAATGAACGATCTTCCACCACTAAGACCAAACAGAACAAAGGGAAGCTGCCAGCTGCTGTATCAGGCACTCCTTCAGGATCCGAAGCTGACACAGAATCTGATGAAGATGTTCGTGATCTACGCAAACAACTGGCAATGCTCACTAAGATGGTCTCAAAGAAGCTCGGGAAAAAATCCTCATCCTCCTCCAATCGCCAAAGAACCTTTAGCGGCACCAAAAAGACCACTCCCACGGAGGAAGCTAAGCCGACAAAGAAAGAGGAGGAATCGGCACCCCAAAAGTCTGTGAAGTGCTTTCGGTGTGGAAAGTCAGGCCACTTTGCCAAAGAATGCCATGCTCCACGCGTGAAGGACTCTGGCTACTATGACCGTAAGGCCAGAATGACCCGCAAAATGGAAAGTGGGAAAGCTCTACTCACCGAAGAAGCTGAATGGGTGAACGACACTTCAGAAGACGAGGAGACTAAGGATGAAGATTGCTGCATGGCAAGGCTGGTCGAACATGACGAGGACGAAGAGATGGTTGACATCGATGAGAACACAGCTAAGACTCCCACCAACGCCGAGTCTGAGGTACGAATCTCACAACTCGATGATGTGTTTAATCACCGACACACCATTAAGAAACCCACTGTAGACGCTAGGGATTATGATGAACTTAAGCAAAAATTTGAAAACAACTATGCCTTACTTAGTTTAAAAGTAGAAGAGCTCGCTTGTGCAAACGAACGTTTAACGGCCTCTGAGGCGTTAGTCAAACGTCTGCAAAGCAAGAACAAACAAAGTGAGACTAAGGTTAAGGAAACTACACTAGCCATAAGTTCATGTGAAACTTCTCGCCTCCTAACGGCCTCCAAATATGAACTACTTACGAAAGAAAGAGTTAGGCTATACCGCAAGGTGAAAGAACTTGAAGAGCAACTTCACCTCAGGAAAAAGGCCGCAAACATCTTATGCCTATTGAACCAACCAGTTGAAACAGAATTCTACGACGCCCGGATGGGAATCGGCCTGGCAAGCAACTGCGATCCAACGCCGCTAATTGTTAAAAGGTATAACATGTACAATACATCATTCCTACAAATGAGGAAGGGTACTCCCTCACAGCTCATGCCGTTTGTAAGATCCTCCTCCGTTGTTCTTTCGGAAGAAAAGAGGGAACAGAACATTCTCTGGGCAGAAATTGCGTATGACTACGCGGAGTTGAATGCTAGTGATAAGACCAAAAAGCCCTCACTCTCTGAAGACATCAAATCTCAATTCCCAACCGAAGAACAGGAAATCGCTTTCCGAGAAGCACTCTCTCGCATCTATGTCCCAGAGAAACTTCTGATCATAGCAGAACTAGAACGAACCATAGAAGTAGAGCGGAAAGCCTTTGCAAAAGAGCGAGAAGATCTACTTAACAAAATCTTTACCCTAGAGCAATTTCACAATACGAACAAACCTTCTACGTCGAGTCAAGTACCCGATTCTCAAACATGTAAATGTAAGAGGACGGCGAAGATGACTCCTGAAGCACACACATGTTCTAACACTAACTCGCGTATTCTTATGGATACAGGGAATGTGAGTTCGACGTGGCTGGAAGGGAGTTCGTATGAAATAAAGGAGAACCCGCTCTTCGATGACAAGAAGAAAAGACCATCCTATATTCGTCTTTCCTCTTTATGTACTGAATCCCAATATCCTAAGGTCGTAGACAAATATGCTGCCAAAACTTATCTTTCATTTTCCAAGCTTATGTCTATGTGCTGCTGCAATGACTTTGTTCTCCCACGCTTTCATGAATATGAAACACATGAACACGCAAAACTCCGACCACGCAAGCGAACCTCTTCTACGACGTCTTTGAATTCTCCCATCTCGCCTAAACCTAAGGTTAAGCGAAAACGTCTCTCGTCGTCAAACGCAAACTCATCTACTGCTCGCAAGCCAAAGGCGACCAAAAACGAAGCACGAAAACAACAACCGCATCCCCCACGCCAATACATGTATAAGGCACCATACATGCAAGCACAAGTTAGGAAAATGGGTTAGAAAAACCATAATCCCGCCTCATCAAACAAACGACAAAGGGAAAGCTAACCGACACAATCTGATTTAGAAACTACATTTCCCTTTAAGCGCATGAAAATTTTACTTGTATCACAAGAAGGCCCCGTCCGTAAACGGGGACACAACGTTTGCTGATAATTGCATGTCTGTCATGTGTGGTATCTAGACTCGGGTTGCTCCACACACATGACGGGGAACAAGGAGCTGTTGAGCAACTTCTCCGACCGCTATCTCGGAAGGGTCTCCTTCGGAAACAGTCAAATGGCGCCAATTCTCGGAACTGGTGATCTCGTCCATGACAAACTGACGATTAAGGGCATCTTTTACGTCGAGGGTTTGAGCTACAATCTCTTCAGCATTGGTCGTTTCTGCGACAAAGGATACAAGGTTCTCTTCGAATCTGACATCTGTAGCATTATAGATGCCTCAGGACAACCTCTTCTTTCTGGAACGCGCACGTCTCACCTCTACGTACTCAATCTTACGACCTCTCGACCAATATGTCTTCTCTCTCGAGCGGCACCCAAGTTGAACGATCTATGGCACCGGCGTCTTTCACATCTCAATTTCAAGACCATCAACAAACTGCGTCAGAATAAACTCGTCAACGGTCTACCCCAACTGACATATCATAAGGAACACCTCTGCTCTGCCTGTGAATTGGGGAAGATGAAGCGATCGTCTCACACCTCCAAGGAAACACCGTCATCTAAGCTCATCCTCGAGCTCTTACATATGGATCTATGTGGCCCAATGCCCACGGCCACACTCGGAGGAAGACGGTATATTCTTGTGATTGTCGACGATTTTTCACGCTACACGTGGACGAAACTCATTCGTACAGAGGATGAAGTTCCTGATATAATCATCGAGTTTGTTGTTACGTCCCAAACTCTTCATCAACAGAAGGTTCGGTTTATCAGAACTGACAACGGAACTGAGTTTAAGAACAAGAAGCTCAGTGATTTCTATGCCACTCAGGGCATCACTCAGCAGTTCTCAGCTGTGAAGACACCGGAACAGAATGGTGTCGTTGAGCGTAAGAACAGAACACTAGTTGAAGCAGCTAGAACTCTCCTCATCCAATCCGGACTTCCTCATTCTCTTTGGGGTGAAGCTATTAAAACAGCTTGTTACACACAAAACCGGGCTTCAATCCACAAGAGATTCAACCGCACCCCATACGAGATGCTGAATAACCGTCGTATCCCAGATATATCTTATCTAAGGGTCTTCGGTTGTCGATGTTTTGTGGCCAATGATCGCCAACATCTAGGGAAGCTTGATCCAAAAGCAATTGAAGGCATCTTTGTTGGATATTCGCTAAACTCAAAGGCATACAGAGTCTATCTTAGAGAGAAACGGTCAGTAATAGAGAGCACAAATGTTACATTTGACAAAAGCGAAGGCGACCTCATAGCTTCTGCTCATATCAGACCAGAACCAGGTCTTCTACAGTCGTTGACAAAAGGTCAACCTTCAATGGCGGGAACTTCCTCATCTGAGGGCAATTCTGGTGAACTGGATCTCGATCTGCTTTTCGAGTACTTCTACCCAGTCCTCAAGACTCCCGCCGCCACCGCTCAAACTACCGCTGCACCCACTCCATCCACACCACCAGTTATCGGCAATGACGTCGTCCCTCCAAACTTGGATGCACTCAATCTCAACGAAGATGACATTTTACCCAACCCTGGGAACATTGCTGATCCTGATGCTGAACCTTCTCAATCTACTACGATCGAGATCTCTTCTTCGGACACCGGACCCCAATCCAATGAACCTCCAACCGATACAAATGCGGCCAGCTCCTCTCAGACCAATGTACCACTTTGGGCTCGCTCTCATCCTACAGATCAGATTATTGGGGATCCCACATCTGGTTTCTCGACACGTTCGGCTACGATGAAAGAAAGTCTGTTCGCTTGCTATCTCAGTCAAGTCGAACCATCACGAGTAGCTGAAGCTCTCAATGATCCTGATTGGCTGATTGCAATGCAAGAGTAAATAAATCAGTTTGAACGTTTACAAGTTTGGGAACTCGTACCACGACCTCACAATAGATCCATTATCGGCACAAAGTGGATCTTCAAGAACAAAAAGGATGAAGACGGTGTTGTCATCCGCAATAAAGCAAGACTTGTGGCTAAGGGGTACAACCAACAAGAAGGCATCGACTACGATGAAACTTTTGTCCCAGTTGCCAGGATCGAAGCCATACGAATTTTTCTTGCCTTTGCTGCGCACAAGAACTTTAAAGTCTACCAAATGGACGTGAAGACTGCATTTCTGAATGGGTTTCTCAAGGAAGAAGTGTACATTGATCAACCTGAAGGGTTCTTGAGCGAAGAGTTTCCTCATCACGTATATCGACTCTACAAGGCCCTCTACGGACTAAAACAGGCTCCACGAGCTTGGTATGACGTCCTTTCAGACTTCCTTGTTCAGTCTGGATTCAAGAAAGGATCTCTGGATACAACTCTCTTCACCAAGCGGAGTGGGCCGGACATCATGATTGTACAGATTTATGTCGATGACATCATTTTTGGATCGACTGAACCACAACTGTGTGAAGAGTTCGCAGAATTGATGAAGGAAAAGTTCGAAATGAGTATGATGGGCGAGCTGAATTTCTTTCTTGGTCTTCAAGTAAAGCAACTCCCCGACGGAATCTTCATCAATCAGTCCAAATACATCCATGACATCCTCGAGAAATATGGAATAAAGGATGCAAAGACTGCTGCTACACCTATGTCACCCTCTGGCCGACCCGACGCGGACCCATCTGGTGCTCCCGTTGATCAAACCGTCTATCGAGGGATAATAGGCTCTCTTTTGTACCTCACTGCTAGTCGACCGGATATCGTTCTCTCGACAGGAATCTGCGCTCGTTTTCAGGCAACACCGAAGGAATCCCATCTCACTGCTGTCAAAAGGATTCTCCGCTATCTCAAAGGAACACCCAATCTGGGTTTGTGGTACCCCACTCAATCGAACTTCAAACTGGTTGGATTCTCTGACTCGGATTATGCAGGATGCAAGATGGACCGAAAAAGCACCTCTGGAGCTGCACACTTCTTGGGCGGTAAACTCGTAAGTTGGTCGTCTCGAAAACAAAACTGTGTCTCAACTTCGTCGACGGAGGCAGAATATGTCGCCGCCGCTAGTTGCTGTTCACAGCTTTTGTGGATGAGAACCCAACTACGAGATTTTAATATTCATGTTGATAAAATTCCCATTTATTGTGACTCAAAAAGTGCTATTGCGATGACGAGTAATCCAGTACATCACTCGAGAACGAAACACATAGATATTCGTCACCACTTCATCAAAGAACATGTCGAACAAGGGACGATTGAATTGCACTACGTCACAACCGAAGATCAACTGGCCGACATTTTCACAAAACCGTTGGATGTCAAACGATTCCAACACCTAGTGACTATGTTGGGCATGTTGAACATTCAGTTGTGATCAATCGACCCTACATGAACTTTGATAAAGTGTACATATTTTTTTCCACTTCTGTCGCCGCCGTTTTCTATGTGTCTTCTGAATTATGTCTTTTGAGGGGGAGTTTTCGATTAAGGGGGAGCGTCTGATTTTTCCATTATTTAAAAAAAAAAAGGAAGAGGGAAGTTTTAGATTAAGGGAGAGCTTCTGATTTTTCCATTACTTAAAAAGGGGAGTTTTAGATTAAGGGGGAGTTTCTGATTTTGCCTATATAAAAATAAAATTTTTGGGTTGAAATTTCTAAGTTTGGTCAAATTGAGTCAAAATTGGACTGATTAAAATGTTTTGGGTTGAATTTTAAAATTTCTGGTCAAACAGGGTCAAAATTGGACCAATTGAGCTTCAATTGGACCCAATTTTGACGAAGCCCGCGAAAATCAGATCTGGACCAGCTTTGACCATGCCCACGAATTTCGGCCCATTTACACAAAATTTCGCATGAATAGTGACTAAAACCCTAAAACCCCAAAACCCTTAACGTTATTCACAATACTAAAATTCAGAACTTTCGGAACCCCTGTTTCAAAAATTTCGCAACTCCTCGCATCATCGTCGTCGTCAAATCTGCTTTCAAAATCTGTTTCCTGCTAACTCCATTGTCGCAAATCAGCTTCTCGGTATGAATACACCTCAAATAAATCAATTTCCAGTCACTTTATCCTGTTTTGCCCCGTTTCGATTAAATCTGTTAGGTTAGAATTAATTTTTGTGGCCTCTGAATCGAACTCATGTTATGTTATTAATGTTTAATACACCCAAATATGCATTGCCCATCCAATTACGAGTCGACTGAGTCCATATTATTGCATTTTGGTTGAGATTTGAGTAGGTCTAAGGCAAAAAAAATCACTGTGTCGTTTCGCATGCTTTCGCACTGTGTTCTTCACCGAGAAAAATTCTCAGAAAAATTGCTTTAAACGTTAAATTTCGCTGCTACAGTGAGCAAGGTTCCGCAAAAATTTTTTCCGAGAAATTTCTTACGTTGAAATTTTCGCTACTACAGTGAGTGAGGTCCCGCGAAAGTTTTATCCGAGAAATTTCTAGCGTTAAAATTTTCGCTGCTACAGTGACTAAGGAACTGCGAAACTTTCGCCCGAGAGTTTACATATGTTAAAAAAAAATTTTCACAGTGACTAAGGAACTGCGAAACTTTCGCCCGAGAATTTACATATGTTAAAAATTTTTTCGTTGCTGCAGCATGTTAAGTCCCGCGAAAGTTTATCCGAGAAAATTTTTTTTTCCCTCACGTGAAAACTTTCTCTGCTACAGTGTGTTTAGACCCGCGAAGTTCTAATACACTTCACTTCACTTCACTTTTCGCATTATTTCCTTCCGCGAAACTTTCATATAACGTGCGAAAATTTTCCCTATCTGCGAAATTTACACAATATGCGAAAAGTAACATTACTTGCGAAAATTTCTACGTATTACACTTAGCGAATTTTCATTACATGCGAACCTTTACACAACATGCGAAAATTTTCTCTATCTGCGAAACTTCTCCTTGATATGCGAATTTTCCATTACACAATATGCGAAAACTTTCTCGACATATCAATATGCTATAAGTTGCGAAAATTTACCAATACATGCGAAATATTACTCTATCTGCAACAATTTTCTCGGCATGCCTATATATATCATAATCTGCGAAAATTTTCCACTACTTGCAAACATTTCCCACTACATGCGAAATTCTCCACTGAATGCGAAATTTTCTTTCCTTGTGACAATTTTCCCTAGATACGAAATTTTTGACTACATGCGAAAATTGTCTTCACTTTAAAAATTTTCTGAGTACTGAGAAATTTCTCATTGCATGCGAAAATTTTGACTACTTACGAAATTTCCATTACATGAGAAATTTTACACAAAATGCTAAAATTTTCTCAACATGTCTATGTGTTATTTAAGGCCACTTCCATTGTTTCATCCACGACTTATTTATATCCATTTTCTCGCAACTTAGTCAGTACTAATCATATTACAATTACTGTCGAGCACAGATATGACCAACAAAGATCAAGGTACACTTGAAGCACTTGAGGCGGCTGCAATCCAAAGGGACGTCGCTCGCATCGAAATCAACACGCGTACCTATGTCCCACCACCCGAGCAGATCTTCCCACTAAGTCAATGGACGGCCCTGATCCCCAACAACTACATGGTGGACTTGGACAGCTTTCGGTGCGACGCCCCCGTCATTATAGAAATCCTCAAAGGGCACCCACTTCGCCACGCCCTCACACATGGCGAGCCAGAAGCACAGGTGTATCTTCAACAATTCTGGCATACGTTGCAGATTGCTGGACCACTCCATCTTGCCAAAACCTTATCCGCCAAAATTGATCAAGAAACGGTGGTCCTCACTCGCAAGATAGTACAAGAAGTACTTCAACTCCCAGTCTACTCACCCTACGATCCACTACCGACGCACGAACAACTCATTGAAGACATCGACAGACTGGGCTATCAACCAGATACAAGAAGAAGAAGGGCCCACTTGTCCTCAGTGAAGTCACCACCCGCAGTCTCCCTCAACCATGGCGAACACTGTACCTGCTGGTGAACAAGTGCATGTCAGGGAAGCATGCTGGTCAGGACCGCGGCAACTTTCAAATTCTCACCATCCTTACCGGCATCGCCCACAACCGCAAGTACAACTACGCCGACATAATCTGGATGGATCTTGTCTCCATGATCCAACGTCGCGACCGGGAAGTCGCCAAGGGAGTCCCAAACCGCTTCGTACCTTACATGCGGTGGCTCCCTGCTCTCATCAAGCATTTCCGCTTGCACACAACCAACATTCGCATCCGGCCGGCAGCGGAACACTTCCTCATCCCCACCGTCGAGAAGTTCGCCAAGAAAAACACTCCGGCGAAGGATCGACACGCCATGATAATTCCGGACGAAGTTCTTGCCTACGCAGACCAGACATATCCGCACGTCCGAGAATATCGCGCCACAACCGCCACATTCCGCGAAAGCCCCCGACCTCTATCCACTGTCCCTACGGCGCAGATCAACCCCACTGCTCCTAACCCCGGGACTAGCCAACACCCCACCACCACCTCCAAAAAGTCATCGAGTCGCGCCGCATCCTCTTCCACCCGCGTTCCGAAAAAACGTCGCGTGAGGATGACGTAAGCCGTCCCACGGAGCGTCGATCGAAACAAAAACACGATCGACCTCCTCAGCCACAAATAAGCCGAGCCGAACCCATAGGTACAGGAGGTGATGTGTTCACCTCCCGAGTAGAAGTCGTGGCATCTGGCTCAACCACGCAAACGACCCCACCAACCCACTTATCTTCCTCTCTACAGGAAGGTATTTCATTCCACGAGGAGCCACGTATACCATCGACATCCCACTTGGAGATGATCGATGTTGAAACAAGCAGTCCCTCACCTCAGACTGCATCCTCTTCATGCACATCGAGTCTAGTGCCCTCACTCCCCATAGTTTCTTACGTTTCTAGGACACATACACCTTCGACCGCACCACAGAGTCTTCGTGACTCTGTCAGAACGCTCGGTGATGTCTCTGCGACTGAGAGCGGAAGACCTAGCACGGCCAACATCACAACAACCGTGAGCCTAGGCCATCATTCGATTGAGTCTGTCTCATCGATGATGCCAACGGGAAGTCTGAGTGACCCCGTCTTTTCCCGTCCTGTGCAAACGGGCGGCCAATCGGCTATATTCATCGATTCGGTGTCAGTTGGATTTCTTCGTGATTCCAACTTGTTAGATTTACCCCAATTCATCACCGAGACCGCGCTAGAGACACGTCTTCAAGAGTTTGCAAAGACTCTTGAGGCGTCAATTCTCGATAAAGTCTACGCGCGTCTCGATGCGTCCACCGTCGACAAAGGCAAAGGTGTGGCCCCGGAGACGCCACCACCAATGCAACACACGGACGCAGATGCTGTTCTCTCCTCCATCTCCGCCAAGGAGCTCTTCTACATCCTCCGATCCCGATTCGAATTCATGACGGAACTTGACAAGGAAGAACAGCAGATGAAGCGAATAATGACTCAACCGAAGTCCTGCCGTGCTCAAGGCGAATCTAGCGGGATCAGGCGCGACGATCAAGACGATGATCAAGATCGCCGCGAGGGGGAGAATAGGCAGCTAGGCGCAGAATCCCAAGGACTCGTACAATCGACGCCGCCCTCCTCCTCTGGACCTGAAACGACGCCCGCAACAGAAACCTCACACCTCACTAGCCAAAAATCCCACCTTACTTACCCTGAGTCACTAACCAAATCACCCTCACCACCACCCTCTACCGTCTCTGAAACTCTAATCGTCACATCGACGTTAGAGACCACCTCCACACCCTCTCCGCTCGCCATCACGGAACCTCTAACTATCACATCGACGTTAGAGGCCACCACCACATCTACACCACCCACTACCCAAATCATCCTCGCCAAAACCATCACCTCAACCGAACCACCAGAATCTCCACCACAACCGTCCCCACAATCCACAAACTCCTCCGACGCTACACCCTCGCCACCACATAGCCATACCCCTCTCAACATCGATTCCAACCTGGCTTCCGAGGACGTCTACTGCGCACAGAACGAGATCGAAGCCTACATCTTCAACGATGAATGGCTATACACGCCCGCCGATGCAGTAGCAGCTAGGAAGTTGGTGGAAAATGCTCGATGTCTGCTGATGGAAGCCTCGCTTACGCTGATCAACACCGCAGACGACGAGAACGGAGAGGAATACGACGCTGAACCGGCCGAGCTCAAGAACATCCTACAATTCCAAGCGCAGCAAACTGAGGCCCCTGCTGCTCAAACGGATGTGCCCACGGTGGATATACCGGAAGCACCGTGGGAAAACAAAAAGATAACCGCGCCGTTTCAAGAAGAGATCAGGAAGAGGATCTGGCGGCGCAAGGAGCAGATCATCACAACCTTCGACGAGTATGAGCTGATGAACATCCAAAATTGGAGCGAGCAAAAGAAGAAGCTCTATCGACGGAGCCTTCTTTGCAACAAGTGCACAAAGAGGACGCTATTCGATGAGGAAAACATCGCTCAAGAAATGAGTCGGGCCCCCATCTGCAAAGTCACTGACCTCCGCCAAGAGTCGAAAGGACCTGTCCACTACCCAGTCTTCACAGTAATGAGGCAGGATGAGAGCTACAGTGAAGTCAGTGAGGCGGACTTCAAGTTTCTGCGCCTGGGTGACCTATACAGCATGCTGGAATCCATGAAACAGTTCAGACTCGTCCTCAGAAGCTCTGGACATCTCGTACGTGCTGAACCGGTCACCATGGGATATGTGGCTCTCAAGCGCCACATGCTCCGACAGGTCAGATTCTTCGCCACCCACGATCTGCAGATGGCGGTGGAACACAACCTGAAGAAGGTGAATCTGACTCGCCCACCTTTCAAGAACGCGGACGACTACCGAGAAGGCGATGTGATCGACGGAGATGATCCGGCGGTCGCCTACTCGAACTACAAGGGAAAGATGAGGCTGCTGCGCTGCTCCGAAGTGGCAAAGTTCTCGGATGGGACACTCACCATCATCCAAGACAAACTAATGAAGATTTGCCGCATCCTTTCGGAAGAAGATCCTCTCTGCCGATCCAAGTTCGCGAAGCTCATTGACGCTATAGCTGATCGAATGGTACTTCGAAGGAATCTCCGCGCTTTCGAGTTCAAGCTAGGGCTTCGCGAAACACTCACACGCTAATCCACCATCCCAACGCCCAAGATCCAAGACTCCCAACAATTGACACAAAGGGGGAGATTGTTAGGATATTTAGTGATTGTGTCAATAGTTTAAGTCTTGGGATTAATTTTGTAATTAACCTTTTAGCTTGGGCTTTGGACTTGAATGTAATTAATTAATATTTGGTGTTTGGGCCTTAATATACCTAGGGTTAATGTGGTATATAAGGTTTTACCAACTCCATTTTTAAAGGTAATCAAAGATCAAAAGGATAACCCTAGTTTTCACACACTACACACACTTGAAGGTGAGAAATCTCCCTTTTTCATTCCATCAAAGCCTCTTTGATTCCTTGTTTGGTGCATTCGGGACCAACAATCACTATGTGGAATCCACATAGTGATCCTTAAGGCATGCCTTGTTGATGTCCCTGAAGTCGATACACATTTGCCATTTTCTATTTTCCTTTTTGACAAGGACCACGTTGGCCAACTGTTAGGTCCTCGTTTGTCAACACAATTAATCCTAGGCACGAATTCTGAGAAAATCGATTAGAATGATGAAGATTGAAATTCGATCGAAAACCTTTTGTTGAAGAACACGAGAGAGAAAACCTTTAGTGTGAGAAAGTTTTGTATGCTTCTCTCTCTAGAATTGAATTCGACAGCCTTTCAGATCAATTCTCTAATTTTCTGTAAGCTCAATGTGTGTAACTATTTATACCAAGCACACTTGGTATAAGTATCATACTAGTCCTAATCTAAGGACTACTATAAAAAAAGCCCCTAATTACAAGGACAACTTATGAAATCAAGCACAATTAAAATATCTACTCTACAGTCTCCCGTTTTGTGCTTGATTGCATTTTCGTGCTGTTTGTCCTCGTCGGGCATAGTATGACCTGCGCAAGCCCAGCGCATACTCGAAGTTCCTCAGCGTTTCCCTCGGCTTCAGGCGCTCCTCGATGTCATCTAGCAATTCCATCAGGAGCGGTTGTTCTCTCACGAACCTGTGGATTCTCAGCATCGTCTCTGAGTTGATTTCTTCCAACCTCTGCTCTATATTCCTCCTGATGACCTTGAGCATTTCCGTCGCAAAACTTATGAATCTCTGTGTTGAGTATCAACCTAGTCTTCTGGGCAATTGGATTGTTGTAGGTGACGCCTAGGACTGAGCTGAAGTGCACATGATTACTTGGAAGCCCTTCGATCTCAGGTCCTTTGTTGAGTGGTGCGGTCATGTTGACCTTCTTCATGTTGCTCTCCAAAGCCATCTGAAGGTCGTGAACGGCAAAGTACTTGACTTGGCGCATCATGAATCGGTAGAGTCCCTCGAGTCATTCTTTCTTGACGAAGCCTTGAGGACCTTTGCACTTCTCCAAGTACAGCTGATGGAGGTTGTATACCTCGTCGGCATGGAGGTACGGTAGGTCGCTCTAGCTTAGTTCCTCTTGGGTTCTGTCCACTCGCTCGATAATGTAGGTTGGGGTTGGAAGACCTCCTTTAGCGCAGTAGATGCTGAGAAGTTGGCGAATTGGGGAGAGAATCTTATAGTGGCTCTTGGCTTGTCCTTTAGTCATCCCCAGCCTTGCATCAGGTCCAAGTTGAGTCAGCATCCAGAGGTAGGTCATCCTCTTCTGCTAATCCCAGTGAGAGATCCCTCTTAGCTCGAACTCGTTTGGCTTCTTGACTATGTCTGGTGACCTCCTGATATGTTCACAAACTTCTTCAAGGAAAGGGATTTCTATTCGGATGTTCTCCCACGGCTGTCGATCCGAACGATCCCTGGCATTTGTCTTGTGGGGGAAGCCGCTCGTTGTACGATCAACTCTGCTAGCCTTGGGATTTCTTGCTGGTAGTCTTCACCTTCATGAAGTTCATCGTCTTCTATGATCACGAGGTCTACCGAGGCTTGTTGTAGGAAGTGTCGAACGTCCTGAAGCCGTTGTCTTTGATGCTCCTCGGGCATGGAATGGGCCATCCACTGTCCTTCGAATATGTATTAATCTAGAACCTCGTGCTGATTGACGCCATGTCCTGACGGTCCCGTTGGTCTGGAGCAGTCGAGGGAGTAGCTTGAGTAGTTTCTAGGGCTACGAGCATGCAGCACTTGCTTCTTCTTCCAGAAGCAAGGGGCTTGTGAAGGTCGGTGGTGTGGATGGAGGTGTCCTTAGGTGAAAGGTTGGTGGGTCGATTTGCGTAGAGTGGTGGTGGTGCGGTGCATGGTGTGGGTGGTTTGGGTGGTTTGCGTTTGAGTGGTTTGTGTTTCACCTGCTCCAGCGCCCGTTTGCGTTGCGCCCGGGCCTTGTCCTTGACCACTCGTTGTAGATATCCTTGGCCTCTTCTCCCCCTCATAAGGATCCTGATCATAAGGGTCGTCATGTCTTTGTCTGGAGTGAGAGCTTTGGCCTCGGCACGTTTGGGTAGGTGGCCAGGATGGTCTACCAGTCGCCTATAGAGCGATTCCTCCTGAGGCGACCAGATGGTAAGACCAATGAGGCGGGCTAGAAGAATGTCGTGG
The DNA here is from genome assembly GCA_027422505.1 of Craterostigma plantagineum. Taxonomy (NCBI): domain Eukaryota; kingdom Viridiplantae; phylum Streptophyta; class Magnoliopsida; order Lamiales; family Linderniaceae; genus Craterostigma; species Craterostigma plantagineum. The sequence continues at coordinate 462,848 of JAPQWV010000406.1, forward strand.
AGCTCGGTGATTGGGATGGTGTATGAGTTGATTAGGATGGATGAGTTTTGTAAATGGTCGGTGGGTGTGGGTTGTGAGGTGGTGAGGTCGGCTTGTACTGAAGTTGACTCCGAGACGGGTGCTTTCCCTCGATCTTGACGGGACGTCTCAATTGTAGTACGCACGCTCTTCATAATCTTGTCTTCGAAAGATTTGAATGCTGCGGAGAGAGCAGCCTTGAGGTGGTCTTCAGTCACAAACGTAGCGGATGCCTCCGTAGATGTACCAGGACGACAGATGTGGCCTGTTGACAACGCTTGAACAGACATCGGCTCTTTAGGTTGGCTCGTAGTCATTCGAGGTTGTGACTGTCCGAGACTTCCATCCAATCCTTGAGTTGAATCTATAAGATTCGCGTCAATGGATGTTGCGGCAGGCTCGGTTTGGGCCTGCAACCAAGCACCGGTAGATTGTGGTGCGACTCAAGATTGAGCGAAGTAGTGGCCGCAGCACTTGAAGAGATGATCGTCGAGGTATCTGGTGCGGTGGTGATGGTGGTGAAGAGGGACTCCAACTGTATACTTAGTCGTCTGGGAGTCCGTCTAATGAGTCTGAGCTCCTCATCGATCTCCGTATCGGATGAGGTGGCTGTGTGAGGAGAAGGTTCATGCTCCATGTCCTCACGAGCCTGTTCCGTCACCAAAGGAAGTGAGCTCTGCCCCATTTCAGCCTCGGGATGTGCTTCTTGTTGAAGAACCTCCTCAATGGTTTCTTCAAGCACGCCAACATGGACGGGCACTTCCTCTTGGAATGTTTCTTCTGGAGCTTCTTGTTCCAACTCTGCCGCCACAGCATCGATCAACGTGGCATCTATGTCAGGAATTTGTTCGTCCCGAGTTGGAAGCTCCTGCTCTAGCTCCTGAGCCACTGCATCAATCATCATGGCCTCAGGACTTGAGTGTTGTTGTGAGGGCTCACTTGGAAATCTGTCGGGGGCCCTCAAATCATCTGCTCAGTAAGGTGATGTTCCCGACAGTATCTCTGATATTCGTCTCCCGCGGGATCGGCAAGACGAAGAAGGTCGAAGGGAATGGCCATAGATGGATGATCTAGGTCCACCAGCCTTGGTTGTGGAAGAACTTGAGCCTTGGTGGCTGATAGTTTCCTCCCGGAGGCAGGCGAGGAATATTCAGCTCGTACATCTCCATTTGTTGACGGATAATGACGGAGAACCATCTCGCATACGGCACATTTTTGGCCTTCTGTTCTCTTTTTGTCTGATCTGCTCCGTGGGGTCGTTCCAGATCAGTTGAGCGAAATCGTAATTTCGCGAGAACACGACTCCGTGAGATATTCGGAGGATGTGGCCGTTGCCTTTGTCGAAGCCGGCGTGCTTCGGGGATAGACACTTGTTAGTTATTCCGAAAAGTGTCTTCCAAGGATGGGAATCCCGTTGCTCTGCATTTGAGCTAGCTTGGTGAGTGGCGGACGGTACCCCATCTGGAGGAAATCATGCACCATTTCTGCATCTGATGGAAGGGGGTCGTAATTTTGGCTGTGAGGGAGGTCGAGCAGAACTCTGAACTCGTTCTTGCTCATGCAGACGTGCCTCGTTCCGACAACCGTGGTAAAGTGGTATGCCCCGTCCAAGATGAGGCTCTTGATCATCCCCCAAAACTGCTGGAGGTAGACCATTGGCACTGATGCTGTCACGGTAAGTGCATGCCATAGTGGATGGCCTTGTAGGATGGACACGATTATGTCATCTGGACACCGGAAGCTGGTCAGATCTAATTGGAAGTTCGTATCGTGGACATTGAGGTATAAGGCCTTCTCGTAGATATGGTTATATATAGGGTAGTGATCCATCTGAAATCCACATCAGAAATGTAAATCATTAGTTCAAAAATTTGAGTCGAAATTATCTTGAAGAATGTATGGATTGGCACGTAGGTATACGAGAGTGACTATAAAAAATGATATTTCGACCTATGTATATTTTTCATATGAAAGTTTAGTCAAAAATTTTCTAAGTGTTTTAGAACCACTGTTCACTCCGTGAAATTTGTCGCTCGTAAAATTGAAATTTCAACTTTAAATTTCCAAAGTGTTGATTTTTAATCAAGATATCCGTTTATTTTTGCGATCGAAAATTTTATTCGCTATAGAAGGCTACAGTGAAAAAGACTTAGAAAATTTTTTTTTAAGTTTGTTTGACCTTTAGACACGATACTGTAGCCGAGAAATTTTACGATCGAGAAAAAATTCGTGTAAATTTACGATCGAGAAATTTCCAAGTAAATTTATGATCGAAAAATGTTTCGCGCGCGAATTAAATTTTCGCTGTGAAAATTAACGAGCGAGAACGTATTTCAATTTTAAACAAGTTTTTCGTTGTGAAAATTTACGATTGAGAAAATTTTATCGTCGAAAAATTAATTTTATCGCCGCTAAAATTTTTCGACCGAGAACAATATTGATATCGAAATTTTCGAATGTAAGTTTTGCGCTCGAAAATTTTTAAAGAGATGGCATCTATTTTATATATTCCTCTCAGTAATATTTCGCTCGCATAAAATCAAAATTGCGTTTCACGATTGTAAATAAATTTCGATCAACGTTATAAATCTTAATGACTAATCACGAAAACATTTGCGATCGAAAAACTTTTACGATGCAAATAGTGACTAATCAAATTAAAATTCAATTTTCTTTTACTGTTTGCGAGCGAGAAAGTTCTTCGATGCATTTAAACCTGTAAACTCCAGTTTTGTCTTATCTGTCAATCGGACACTAATAACGCATAAAATCGAAGTTATATTCACCCAAAATGATAAAGAAACATCGAAACTAGCCTATTATGCAGTTTTTAACCTAGATTATACTTAGAATAAGGTCTAATAAACTGCGAACGAGTATTTCGAGTTCTCAGAGTATGAACAGTCGAGAAATTTTCAAAGAATCATACGAAATATACCAAAATACAGATGCGAATCTAGTTTAAATGCACGATTAACCCTAACAGAAGTCAAATCTACCTTTCAAAGACGAAAATCAGATGAAAAATCGAAAATTTTGAAGTTTTTGACGTTCGTCTTTTGAGAGAAGAAGTTTTTCGCACGAGAAATTTGACTGTTGAATTTTGCGATCGAGGGTTTTAGCGTGTATTTAGGGATTTTCGACTGCAAACTAATTATTTGGTTTAATTGGGCTGATCAGATGTTTTCGATACTTAGAGAATTAAGCCCATTACTATTTGCGATCGGGAAACTTATGATCGAGAAATTTGATTTGGTTATTGTTGAATTTCGCTCGACAATTCCGATCGAAAATCTTTCTTGTTCCTGTTTAATTTTTGCTCGTCAGTATAGGAGCGAAAATTACAATTTGGTCCCAAATCAATTTTCGCTCGAGAAACAGTGACTGAAAATTACAAATTCGCCCGAATTTCTCGATGTTAATTTTATCTTAATATTTCAGATTGATCCTAAATGTTAAGAATAAACCACAGAATTACTCCTTCTAAGTATAAACGAAAGTGCAATTAACTCCCTGTATTTTCGAAGAAATGACATCTGACTCCAAAATTGATCTTTGAAAATCTGCAATACTTAGAAAAAAATGTCGAGAATATGAGAGTTAATAGGAAGTAATTGTTCTAAACATTTGGAGCTCAAAACATGGAGTCATTGTAGATGCTCCCCCTCAAATAGTGCACATGTATCGATTTTATCACGTAATTATGCAAATCAATACAAGTAATAATCATTTAATACGCAATTAATCTTTTTAGACTCGTTACATGTTCCCCTAATTATGTAATAAAAATTTGCGCGAGGGTAAGGGCTTGAACATATAGAATCGCATTTAATCATTTCAGCGTAAATGCAAAAAAAGCTTGCATATCAGAATGTGCGAAGTGTTTTTTTATTGTATATATATATATATATGTATGTATGTATGTATGTATAATTTTCATATGTATATTAGCATAATAATAGCATGGGGTCAGATTATTTTGCGTCAATCGATCGTCACGCCTAAGTTTTCGTATGACACCTGAAAGACACACTGCCGTCAAGTCTAGTCATCAAACTGAAGTCTTAAAATCATAGAGTGATCCATTTCGACAACTCTCACTAAGTCTACTCTAGTGCTCTTATTATTTTTGACTCGGTGATTTTATTTATATATCGCTCAAGTCAACACAAGCCATTTTAAGTCAATTTTCCTATGATCAAGGCATAATTAATCATTTCACCTAAGCTAGAGATCGTCGTTTGGAATCAAATGGACTTTTAAGGGTTTAATTTGGCTAGGACTTAGGGAGGAAGGAAATTTATAGGAAAAGGTGAGCTTATCTTTCTCGTCTTCCATTTCTACGTCCGTCTCCTTCTTTTCTTTCGGCAAAGAGAATTTTATTTTTTCAATCCCATCCCTTATGTTATCCCTTTTATGCTCAAGCTGAAACTCCGCTTCTCCACGAGACTTTAGGAGATTATCATAGGCGAAGTTCTTCCTGTTGGTTCTTGGGCCGATACCATGCTCCTCTTCTCTTAATCCCTAGAGAGGTTTCAGATATTATCAATTTGGAAAAGTTCACGGTTATGGAATTCGTACCCAAGGTTGTGCTCCTCTTCTCGTTTCCCGATATAAGACCGGATTATCGTTGGAGAAGTTCACTTCGAGGTGCTCCTCTTTCCAGCCGTTCTGACGAGCGTAAGAGATTATCGACGGAGAAGTTCACAGCAGGATCCTTGTCTTCTTTTGGTAGTCTGAAAGGTCGGTTCCTTTGGTCTGTTTTTATGCGTTGAGCATTGCCTCCTTTAGTCATCTTCTCGTTTCTTTTACTTTTCTCCCCCTACTTTTCTTGTTTGAACAACCATTTGACGAAAATAGAATCGGTTGAAGGTTGAAATGGGTTTCAGATGAAGAAAAGGAAGTCGGAGAAGGTCCAAAGTGGACGACTAAGGGCTATGATATGGAAAAGGATTGTAAAAGGTCGAGTGAGGAATTACCTAAATGCCTCGAATCATTTTCGTGACGATCTAAAGAAGGGCGAGTATGAAGCCGAGTCTCACTAGAAAAGACATTTAATTGAAGTGTGACTTCACTCGAGAGATAGATCCAAGGAGAGAAAAATTGTAGTGCTAGAGTCCTCACATTTGAAAGGTGACTTTGTGTCTAGTGGAGCAAACTTAAGACCTTTAGACACAAGAATGTGACTTAGACTGACAGAATTAAGCAGTTGAATCATTCGTACGTCGGCAAAACTCTACGTGACTTAGACCGAAGCATACTTAAAGATCTCGTCATTCCCCACTATTATAGATATATGTATACTTTTTTTTAATTATAAAATTTTGATCATCACGCAAGATAAGACAAATAAGCATGGAAAATAGGTAGAATAGAGCATATGATAGCATAGAAGATCAGGTAATGCACATATCACGGGAGATTCAACATGCCTAATTTTCCGACAAGGAATTGAAATCGTTTTTCATCGAATACCTTGGTGAGAATGTCGGCTAGCTGATACTCCGTGTTCACAAAGTACATGTCTATGGTGCCTTTTTCTACGTGATCTTTGATAAAGTGATATCTAATTTCTATGTGTTTCGTGCGTGAATGGTGAGCAGGATTGCACGTAATCGCAATGGCACTTTGACTATGATGGGCATGTTGAACATTTAGTTGTGATCAATCGACCCTACATGAACTTTGATAAAGTGTACATATTTTTTTTCCACTTCTGTCGCCGCCGTTTTCTATGTGTCTTCTGAATTATGTCTTTTGAGGGGGAGTTTTCGATTAAGAGGGAGCGTCTGATTTTTCCATTATTTAAAAAAAAGGGGGGGGGGGAGAGGGAAGTTTTAGATTAAGGGGGAGCTTCTGATTTTTCCATTACTTAAAAAGGGGAGTTTTAGATTAAGGGGGAGTTTCTGATTTTGCCTATATAAAAATAAAATTTTTGGGTTGAAATTTCAAAGTTTGGTCAAATTGAGTCAAAATTGGACTGATTAAAATGTTTTGGGTTGAATTTTAAAATTTCTAGTCAAACAGGGTCAAAATTGGACCAATTGAGCTTCAATTGGACCCAATTTTGACCAAGCCCGCGAAAATCAGATCTGGACCCAGCTTTGACCAAGCCCACGAATTTCGGCCCATTTACACAAAATTTCGCATGAACAGTGACTAAAACCCCTAAAACCCCAAAACCCTTAACGTTATTCACAATACTAAAATTCCCGAGAAAATTCAAAACTTTCGCAACCCCGGTTTCAAAAATTTCGCAACTCCTCGCATCATCGTCGTCGTCAAATCTGCTTTCAAAATCTGTTTCCTGCTAACTCCATTGTCGCAAATCAGCTTCTCGGTATGAATACACCTCAAATAAATCAATTTCCAGTCACTTTATCCTGTTTTGCCCCGTTTCGATTAAATCTGTTAGGTTAGAATTAATTTTTCGCGGCCTCTGAATCGAACTCATGTTATGTTATTAATGTTTAATACACCCAAATATGCATTGCCCATCCAATTACGAGTCGATTGAGTCCAGATTATTGCATTTTGGTTGAGATTTGAGTAGGTCTAAGGCAAAATAAATCACTGCGTCGTTTCGCATGCTTTCGCACTGTGTTCTTCACCGAGAAAAATTCTCAGAAAAATTGCTTTAAACGTTAAATTTCGCTGCTACAGTGAGCAAGGTTCCGCGAAAATTTTTTCCGAGAAATTTCTTACGTTGAAATTTTTGCTACTACAGTGAGTGAGGTCCCGCGAAAGTTTTATCCGAGAAATTTCTAGCGTTAAAATTTTCGCTGCTACAGTGACTAAGGAACTGCGAAACTTTCGCCCGAGAATATACATATGTTAAAAAAAAAATTTTGCTGCTACAATGACTAAGGAACTGCGAAACTTTCGCCCGAGAATTTACATATGTTAAAAATTTTTTCGCTGCTGCAGCATGTTAAGTCCCGCGAAAGTTTATCCGAGAAATTTTTTTTTTCCCTCACGTGAAAACTTTCTCTGCTACAGTGTGTTTAGACCCGCGAAATTCTAATACACTTCACTTCACTTCACTTTTCGCATTATTTCCTTCCGCGAAACTTTCATATAACGTGCGAAAATTTTCCCTATCTGCGAAATTTACACAATATGCGAAAAGTAACATTACTTGCGAAAATTTCTACGTATTACACTTAGCGAATTTTCATTACATGCGAACCTTTACACAACATGCGAAAATTTTCTCTATCTGCGAAACTTCTCCTTGATATGCGAATTTTCCATTACACAATATGCGAAAACTTTCTCGACATATCAATATGCTATAAGTTGCGAAAATTTAGCAATACATGCGAAATATTACTCTATCTGCAACAATTTTCTCGGCATGCCTATATATATCATAATCTGCGAAAATTTTCCACTACTTGCAAACATTTCCCACTACATGCGAAATTCTCAACTGAATGCGAAATTTTCTTTCCTTGTGACAATTTTCCCTAGGTACGAAATTTTTGACTACATGCGAAAATTGTCTTCACTTTAAAAATTTTCTAAGTACTGAGAAATTTCTCATTGCATCCGAAAATTTTGACTACTTACGAAATTTCCATTACATGAGAAATTTTACACAAAATGCTAAAATTTTCTCAACATGTCTATGTGTTATTTAAGGCCACTTCCATTGTTTCATCCACGACTTATTTATATCCATTTTCTCGCAACTTAGTCAGTACTAATCATATTACAATTACTGTCGAGCACAGATATGACCAACAAAGATCAAGGTACACTTGAAGCGCTTGAGGCGGCTGCAATCCAAAGGGACGTCGCTCGCATCGAAATCAACACGCGTACCTATGTCCCACCACCCGAGCAGATCTTCCCACTAAGTCAATGGGCGGCCCTGATCCCCAACAACTACATGGTGGACTTGGACAGCTTTCGATGCGACGCCCCCGTCATTATAGAAATCCTCAAAGGGCACCCACTTCGCCACGCCCTCACACATGGCGAGCCAGAAGCACAGGTGTATCTTCAACAATTCTGGCATACGTTGCAGATCGCTGGACCACTCCATCTTGCCAAAACCTTATCCGCCAAAATTAATCACGAAACGGTGGTCCTCACTCGCAAGATAGTACAAGAAGTACTTCAACTCCCAGTCTACTCACCCTACGATCCACTACCGATGCACGAACAACTCATTGAAGACTTCGACAGACTGGGCTATCAACCAGATAACAAGAAGAAGAAGGGCCCACTTGTCCTCAGTGAAGTCACCACCCGCAATCTCCCTCAACCATGGCGAACACTGTACCTGCTGGTGAACAAGTGCATGTCAGGGAAGCATGCTGGTCAGGACCGCGGCAACTTTCAAATTCTCACCATCGTCACCGGCATCGGCCACAACCGCAAGTACAACTACGCCGACATAATCTGGATGGATCTTGTCTCCATGATCCAACGTCGCGACCGGGAAGTCGCCAAGGGAGTCCCAAACCGCTTCGTACCTTACACGCGGTGGCTCCCTGCTCTCATCAAGCATTTCCGCTTGCACACAACCAACATTCGCATCCGGCCGGCAGCGGAACACTTCCTCATCCCCACCGTCGAGAAGTTCGCCAAGAAAAACACTCCGGCGAAGGATCGACACGCCATGATAATTCCGGACGAAGTTCTTGCCTACGCAGACCAGACAAATCCGCACGTCCGAGAATATCGCGCCACAACCGCCACATTCCGCGAAAGCCCCCGACCTCTATCCACTGTCCCTACGGCGCAGATCAACCCCACTGCTCCTAACCCCGGGACTAGCCAACACCCCACCACCACCTCCAAAAAGTCATCGAGTCGCGCCGCATCCTCTTCCACCCGCGTTCCGAAAAAACGGTCGCGTGAGGATGACGTAAGCCGCCCCACGGAGCGTCGATCGAAACAAAAACACGATCGACCTCCTCAGCCACAAATAAGCCGAGCCGAACCCATAGGTACAGGAGGTGATGTGTTCACCTCCCGAGTAGAAGACGTGGTATCTGGCTCAACCACGCAAACGACCCCGTATTTCATTCCACGAGGAGCCACGTATACCATCGACATCCCACTTGGAGATGATCGATGTTGAAACAAGCAGTCCCTCGCCTCAGACTGCATCCTCTTCATGCACATCGAGTCTAGTGCCCTCACTCCCCATAGTTTCTTACGTTTCTAGGACACATACACCTTCGACCGCACCACAGAGTCTTCGTGACTCTGTCAGAACGCTCGGTGATGTCTCTGTGACTGAGAGCGGAAGACCTAGCATGGCCAACATCACAACTACCGTGAGCCTAGGCCATCATTCGATTGAGTCTGTCTCATCGATGATGCCAACGGGAAGTCTGAGTGACCCCGTTTTTTCCCGTCCTGTGCAAACGGGCGGCCAATCGGCTATATTCACCGATTCGGTGTCAGTTGGATTTCTTCGTGATTCCAACTTGTTAGATTTACCCCAATTCATCACCGAGACCGCGCTAGAGACACGTCTTCAAGAGTTTGCAAAGACTCTTGAGGCGTCAATTCTCGATAAAGTCTACGCGCGTCTCGATGCGTCCACCGTCGACAAAGGCAAAGGTGTGGCCCCGGAGATGCCACCACCAATGCAACACACGGACGCAGATGCTGTTCTCTCCTCCATCTCCGCCAAGGAGCTCTTCTACATCCTCCGAGCCCGATTCGAATCCATGACGGAACTTGACGAGGAAGAACAGCAGATGAAGTGAATAATGACTCAACCGATGTCCTGCCGTGCTCAAGGCGAATCTAGCGGGATCAGGCGCGACGATCAAGACGATGATCAAGATCGCCGCGAGGGGGAGAATAGGCAGCTAGGCGCAGAATCCCAAGGACTCGTACAATCGACGCCGCCCTCCTCCTCTGGACCTGAAACGACGCCCGCAACAGAAACCTCACACCTCACTAGCCAAAAATCCCACTTACTTACCTTGAGTCACTAACCAAATCACCCTCACCACCACCCTCTACCGTCTCCGAAACTCTAATCGTCACATCGATGTTAGAGACCATCTCCACACCCTCTCCGCTCGCCATCACGGAACCTCTAACTGTCACATCGACGTTAGAGGCCACCACCACATCTACACCACCCGCTACCCAAATCATCCTCGCCAAAACCATCACCTCAACCGAACCACCAGAATCTCCACCACAACCGTCCCCACAATCCACAAACTCCTCCGACGCTACACCCTCGCCACCACATAGCCATACCCCTCTCAACATCGATTCCAACCTGGCTTCCGAGGACGTCTACTGCGCACAGAACGCGGACGACTACCGAGAAGGCTATGTGATTGACGGAGATGATCCAGCGGTCGCCTACTCGAACTACAAGGGAAAGATGAGGCTGCTGCGCTGCTCCGAAGTGGCAAAGTTCTCGATGGGACACTCACCATCATCCAAGACAAACTAGTGAAGATTTGCCGCATCCTTTTGGAAGAAGATCCTCTCTGCCGATCCAAGTTCGCGAAGCTCATTGGCGCTATAGCTGATCGAATGGTACTTCGAATGAATCTCCGCGCCTTCGAGTTCAAGCTAGGGCTTCACGAAACACTCACACGCTAATCCACCATCCCAACGCCCAAGATCCAAGACTCCCAACAATTGACACAAAGGGGGAGATTGTTAGGATATTTAGTGATTGTGTCAATAGTTTACGTCTTGGGATTAATTTTGTAATTAACCTTTTAGCTTGGGCTTTGGACTTGAATGTAATTAATTAATATTTGGTGTTTGGGCCTTAATATACCTAGGGTTAATGTGGTATATAAGCTTTTACCAACTCCATTTTTAAAGGTAATCAAAGATCAAAAGGCTAACCCTAGTTTTCACACACTACACACACTTGAAGGTGAGAAATCTCTCTTTTTCATTCCATCAAAGCCTCTTTGATTCCTTGTTTGGTGCATTCGGGACCAACAATCACTATGTGGAATCCACATAGTGATCCTTAAGGCATGCCTTGTTGAGGTCCCTGAAGTCGATACACATTTGCCATTTTCTATTTTCCTTTTTGACAAGGACCACGTTGGCCAACTGTTAGGTCCTCGTTTGTCAACACAATTAATCCTAAGCACGAATTCTGAGAAAATCGATTAGAATGATGAAGATTGAAATTCGATCGAAAACCTTTTGTTGAAGAACACGAGAGATAAAACCTTTAGTGTGAGAAAGTTTTGTATGCTTCTCTCTCTAGAATTGAATTCGACAGCCTTTCGGATCAATTCTCTAATTTTCTGTAAGCTCAATGTGTGTAACTATTTATACCAAACACACTTGGTATAAATATCATACTAGTCCTAATCTAAGTACTACTATACAAAAAGCCCCTACTTACAAGGACAACTAATGAAAATCAAGCACAATTAAAATATCTACTCTACAATCTCCCGTTTTGTGCTTGATTGCATTTTCGTGCTGTTTGTCCTCGTCGGGCATAGTATGACCTGCGCAAGCCCAGCGCATACTCGAAGTTCCTCAGCGTTTCCCTCGGCTTCAGGCGCTCCTCGATGTCATCTAGCAATTCCATCAGGAGCGGTTGTTCTCTCACGAACCTGTGGATTCTCAGCATCGTCTCTCGGTTGATTTCTTCCAACCTCTGCTCTATATTCCTCCTGATGACCTTGAGCGTTTCCGTCGCAAAACGTATGAATCTCTGTCTTGAGTATCAACCTAGTCTTCTGGGCAACTGGATTGTTGTAGGTGACGCCTAGGACTGAGCTGAAGTGCACATGATTACTTGGAAGCCCTTCGATCTCAGGTCCTTTGTTGAGTGGTGCGGTCATGTTGACCTTCTTCATGTTGCTCTCCAAAGCCATCTGAAGGTCGTGAACGGCAAAGTAGTTGACTTGGCGCATCATGAATCGGTAGAGTCCCTCGAGTCATTCTTTCTTGACGAAGCCTTGAGGACCTTTGCACTTCTCCAAGTACAGCTGATGGAGGTTGTATACCTCGTCGGCCTGGAGGTACGATAGGTCGCTCTCGCTTAGTTCCTCTTGGGTTAAGTCCACTCGCTCGATAATGTAGGTTGGGGTTGGAAGACCTCCTTTAGCGCAGTAGATGCTGAGAAGTTGGCAAATTGGGGAGAGAATCTTATAGTGGCTCTTGGCTTGTCCTTTAGTCATCCCCAGCCTTGCATCAGGTCCAAGTTGAGTCAGCATCCAGAGGTAGGTCATCCTCTTCTGCTAATCCCAGTGAGAGATCCCTCTTAGCTCGAACTCGTTTGGCTTCTTGACTTTGTCTGGTAACCTCCTGATATGTTCACGAACTTCTTCAAGGAAAGGGATTTCTATTCGGATGTTCTCCCACGGCTGTCGATCCGAACGATCCCTGGCATTTGTCTTGTGGGGGAAGCCGCTCGTTGTACGATCAACTCTGCTAGCCTTGGGATTTCTTGCTGGTAGTCTTCACCTTCCTGAAGTTCATCGTCTTCTATGATCACGAGGTCTACCGAGGCTTGTTGTAGGAAGTGCCGAACGTCCTGAAGCTGTTGTCTTTGATGCTCCTCGGGCATGGAATGGGCCATCCACTATCCTTCGAATATGTATTTATCTAGAACCTCGTGCTGATTGACGCCATGTCCTGATGGTCCCGTTGGTCTGGAGCAGTCGAGGGAGTAGCTTGAGTAGCTGCTAGGGCTACGAGCATGCAGCACTTGCTTCTTCTTCCAGAAGCAAGGGGCTTGTGAAGGTCGGTGGTGTGGATGGAGGCGTCCTTAGGTGAAAGGTTGGTGGGTCGATTTGCGTAGAGTGGTGGTGGTGCGGTGCGTGGTGTGGGTGGTTTGGGTGGTTTGCGTTTGAGTGGTTTGTGTTTCACCTGCTCCAGCGCCCGTTTGCGTTGCGCCCGGGCCTTGTCCTTGACCACTCGTTGTAGATATCCTTGGCCTCTTCTCCCCCTCATAAGGATCCTGATCATAAGGGTCGTCATGTCTTTGTCTGGAGTGAGAGCTTTGGCCTCGGCACGTTTGGGTAGGTGGCCAGGATGGTCTACCAGTCGCCTATAGAGCGATTCCTCCTGAGGCGACCGGATGGTAAGACCAATGAGGCAGGCTAGAAGAATGTCGTGGAGCTCGGTGATTGGGATGGTGTATGGGTTGATTAGGATGGATGAGTTTTGTAAATGGTCGGTGGGTGTGGGTTGTGAGGTGGTGAGGTCGGCTTGTACTGAAGTTGACTCCGAGACGGGTGCTTTCCCTCGATCTTGATGGGACGTCTCAATTGTAGTACGCACGCTCTTCATAATCTTGTCTTCGAAAGATTTGAATGCTGCGGAGAGAGCAACCTTGAGGTGGTCTTCAGTCACAAACGTAGCGGACGCCTCCGTAGATGTACCAGGACGACAGATGTGGCCTGTTGACAACGCTTGAACAGACATCGGCTCTTTAGGTTGGCTCGTAGTCATTGGAGGTTGTGACTGTCCGAGACTTCCATCCAATCCTTGAGTTGAATCTATAAGATTCGCGTCAATGGATGTTGCGGCAGGCTCAGTTTGGGCCTGCAAACCAAACACCGGTAGATTGTGGTGCGGCTCAAGATTGAGCGAAGTAGTGGCCGCAGCACTTGAAGAGATGATCGTCGAGGTATCTGGTGCGGTGGTGATGGTGGTGAAGAGGGACTCCAACTGTATACTTAGTCGTCTGGGAGTCCGTCTAATGAGTCTGAGCTCCTCATCGATCTCCGTATCGGATGAGGTGGCTGTGTGAGGAGAAGGTTCATGCTCCATGTCCTCACGAGCCTGTTCCGTCACCAAAAAAAGTGAGCTCTGCCCCATTTCAGCCTCGGGCTGTGCTTCTTGTTGAAGAACCTCCTCAATGGTTTCTTCAAGCACGCCAATGTGGACGGGCACTTCCTCTTGGAATGTTTCTTCTGGAGCTTCTTGTTCCAACTTTGCCGCCACAGCATCGATCAACGTGGCATCTATGTCAGGAATTTGTTCGTCCTGAGTTGGAAGCTCCTGCTCTAGCTCCTGAGCCACTGCATCAATCATCATGGCCTCAGGACTTGAGTGTTGTTGTTGTGGAGGGCTCACTCGGAAATCTGTCGGGGGCCCTCAAATCATCTGCTCAGTAAGGTGATGTTCCCGACAGTATCTCTGATATTCGTCTCCCGCGGGATCGGCAAGACGAAGAAGGTCGAAGGGAATGGCCGTAGATGGATGATCTAGGTCCACCAGCCTTGGTTGTGGAAGAACTTGAGCCTTGGTGGCTGATAGTTTCCTCCCGGAGGCAGGCGAGGAATATTCAGCTCGTACATCTCCATTTGTTGACGGATAATGACGGAGAACCATCTCGCATACGGCACATTTTTGGCCTTCTGTTCTCTTTTTGTCTGATCTGCTCCGTGAGGTCGTTCCAGATCAGTTGAGCGAAATCGTAATTTCGCGAGAACACGACTCCGTGAGATATTCGGAGGATGTGGCCGTTGCCTTTGTCGAAGCCGGCGTGCTTCGGGGATAGACACTTGTTAGTTATTCCGAAAAGTGTCTTCCAAGGATGGGAATCCCGCTGCTCTGCATTTGAGCTAGCTTGGTGAGTGGCGGACGGTACCCCATCTGGAGGAAATCATGCACCATTTCTACATCTGATAGAAGGGGGTCGTAATTTTGGCTGTGAGGGAGGTCGAGCAGAACTCTGAACTCGTTCTTGCTCATGCAGACGTGCCTCGTTCCGACAACCGTGGTAAAGTCGTATGCCCCGTCCAAGATGAGGCTCTTGATCATCCCCCAAAACTGCTGGAGGTAGACCATTGGCACTGATGCTGTCACGGTAAGTGCATGCCATAGTGGATGGCCTTGTAGGATGGACATGAGATTATGTCATCTGGACACCGGAAGGTGGTCAGATCTAATTGGAAGTTCGTGTCGTGGACATTGAGGTATAAGGCCTTCTCGTAGATATGGTTATATATAGGGTAGTGATCCATCTGAAATCCACATAAGAAATGTAAATCATTAGTTCAAAAATTTGAGTCGAAATTATCTTGAAGAATGTATGGATTGGCACATAGGTATACGAGAGTGACTATAAAAAATGATATTTCGACCTATGTATATTTTTCATATGAAAGTTTAGTCGAAAATTTTCTAAGTGTTTTAGAACCACTGTTCACTCCGTGAAATTTGTCGCTCGTAAAATTGAAATTTCAACTTTAAATTTCCAAAGTCTTGATTTTGAATCAAGATATCCGTTTATTTTTGCGATCGAAAATTTTATTCGCTATAGAAGGCTACAGTGAAAAAGACTTAGAAATTTTTTTTTTAAGTTTGTTTGACCTTTAGACACGATACTGTAGCCGAGAAATTTTACGATCGAGAAAAATTTTCGATTTACGATCGAGAAATTTCCAAGTAAATTTATGATCAAAAAATGTTTCGCACGCGAATTAAATTTTCGCTGTGAAAATTAACGAGCGAGAACGTATTTCAATTTTAAACAAGTTTTTCGTTGTTAAATTATACGATTAAGAAAATTTTATCGTCGAAAAATTAATTTTATCGCCGCTAAAATTTTTCGACCGAGAACAATATTGATATCGAAATTTTCGAATGTAAGTTTTGCGCTCGAAAATTTTTAAAGAGATGGCATCTATTTTATATATTCCTCTCAGTAATATTTCGCTCGCATAAAATCAAAATTGCGTTTCTCGATTGTAAATAAATTTCGATCAACGTTATAAATCTTAATGACTAATCACGAAAACATTTGCGATCGAAAAACTTTTACGATGCAAATAGTGACTAATCAAATTAAAATTCAATTTTCTTTTACTGTTTGCGAGCGAGAAAGTTCTTCGATGCATTTAAACCTGTAAACTCCAGTTTTGTCTTATCTGTCAATCGGACACTAATAACGCATAAAATCGAAGTTATATTCACCCAAAATGATAAAGAAACATCGAAACTAGCCTATTATGCAGTTTTTAACCTAGATTATACTTAGAATAAGGTCTAATAAACTGCGAACGAGTATTTCGAGTTCTCAGAGTATGAACAGTCGAGAAATTTTCAAAGAATCATACGAAATATACCAAAATACAGATGCGAATCTAGTTTAAATGCACGATTAACCCTAACAGAAGTCAAATCTACCTTTCAAAGACGAAAATCAGATGAAAAATCGAAAATTTTGAAGTTTTTGACGTTCGTCTTTTGAGAGGAAGTTTTTCGCACGAGAAATTTGACTGTTGAATTTTGCGATCGAGGGTTTTAGCGTGTATTTAGGGATTTTCGACTGCAAACTAATTATTTGGTTTAATTGGGCTGTTCAGATGTTTTCGATACTTAGAGAATTAAGCCCATTACTATTTGCGATCGGGAAACTTATGATCGAGAAATTTGATTTGGTTACTGTTGAATTTCGCTCGACAATTCCGATCGAAAATCTTTTTTGTTCCTGTTTAATTTTTGCTCGTCAGTATAGGAGCGAAAATTACAATTTGGTCCCAAATCAATTTTCGCTCGAGAAACAGTGATTGAAAATTACAAATTCGCCCGAATTTCTCGATGGTAATTTTACCTTAATATTTCAGATTGATCCTAAATGTTAAGAATAAACCACAGAATTACTCCTTCTAAGTATAAACGAAAGTGCAATTAACTCCCTGTATTTTTGAAGAAATGACATCTGACTCCAAAATTGATCTTTGAAAATCTGCAATACTTAGAAAAAAATGTCGAGAATATGAGAGTTAATAGGAAGTAATTGTTCTAAACATTTGGAGCTCAAAACATGGAGTCATTGTAGATGCTCCCCCTCAAATAGTGCACATGTATCGATTTTATCACGTAATTATGCAAATCAATACAAGTAATAATCATTTAATACGCAATTAATCTTTTTAGACTAGTTACATGTTCCCCTAATTATGTAATAAAGATTTGCGCGAGGGTAAGGGCTTGAACATATAGAATCGCATTTAATCATTTCAGCGTAAATGCAAAATAAGCTTGCATATCAGAATGTGCGAAGTGTTTTTTTATTGTATATATATATATATAGATGTATGTATAATTTTCATATGTATATTAGCATAATAATAGCATGGGGTCAGATTATTTTGCGTCAATCGATCGTCACGCCTAAGTTTTCGTATGACACCTGAAAGACACACTGCCGTCAAGTCTAGTCATCAAACTGAAGTCCTAAAATCATAGAGTGATCCATTTCGACAACTCTCACTAAGTCCACTCTAGTGCTCTTATTATTTTTGACTCGGTGATTTTATTTATATATCGCTCAAGTCAACACAAGCCATTTTAAGTCAAT
Organism: Craterostigma plantagineum; assembly: GCA_027422505.1. Classification (NCBI taxonomy): domain Eukaryota; kingdom Viridiplantae; phylum Streptophyta; class Magnoliopsida; order Lamiales; family Linderniaceae; genus Craterostigma; species Craterostigma plantagineum. Next base: position 480,156 of record JAPQWV010000406.1, read on the forward strand.
TTTCCTATGATCAAGGCATAATTAATCATTTCACCTAAGCTAGAGATCGTCGTTTGGAATCAAATGGACTTTTAAGGGTTTAATTTGGCTAGGACTTAGGGAGGAAGGAAATTTATAGGAAAAGGTGAGCTTATCTTTCTCGTCTTCCATTTCTACGTCCGTCTCCTTCTTTTCTTTCGGCAAAGAGAATTTCATTTTTTCAATCCCATCCCTTATGTTATCCCTTTTATGCTCAAGCTGAAACTCCGCTTCTCCACGAGACTTTAGGAGATTATCATAGGCGAAGTTCTTCCTGTTGGTTCTTGGGCCGATACCATGCTCCTCTTCTCTTAATCCCTAGAGAGGTTTCAGATATTATCAATTTGGAAAAGTTCACGGTTATGGAATTCGTACCCAAGGTTGTGCTCCTCTTCTCGTTTCCCGATATAAGACCGGATTATCGTTGGAGAAGTTCACTTCGAGGTGCTCCTCTTTCCAGCCGTTCTGACGAGCGTACGAGATTATCGACGGAGAAGTTCACAGCAGGATCCTTGTCTTCTTTTGGTAGTCTGAAAGGTCGGTTCCTTTGGTCTGTTTTTATGCGTTGAGCATTGCCTTCTTTAGTCATCTTCTCGTTTTCTTTTACTTTTCTCCCCCTACTTTTCTTGTTTGAACAACCATTTGACGAAAATAGAATCGGTTGAAGGTTGAAATGGGTTTCAGATGAAGAAAAGGAAGTCGGAGAAGGTCCAAAGTGGATGACTAAGGGCTATGATATGGAAAAGGATTGTAAAAGGTCGAGTGAGGAATTACCTAAATGCCTCGAATCATTTTCCTGACGATCTAAAGAAGGGCGAGTACGAAGCCGAGTCTCACTAGAAAAGACATTTAATTGAAGTGTGACTTCACTCGAGAGATAGATCCAAGGAGAGAAAAATTGTAGTGCTAGAGTCCTCACATTTGAAAGGTGATTTTGTGTCTAGTGGAGCAAACTTAAGACCTTTAGACACAAGAATGTGACTTAGACTGACAGAATTAAGCAGTTGAATCATTCGTACGTCGGCAAAACTCTACGTGACTTAGACCGAAGCATACTTAAAGATCTCGTCATTCCCCACTATTATAGATATATGTATAGTTTTTTTTAATTATAAAATTTTGATCATCACGCAAGATAAGACAAATAAGCATGGAAAACAGGTAGAATAGAGCATATGATAGCATAGAAGATCAGGTAATGCACATATCACGGGAGATTCAACATGCCTAATTTTCCGACAAGGAATTGAAATCGTTTTTCATCGAATGCCTTGGTGAGAATGTCGGCTAGCTGATACTCCGTGTTCACAAAGTACATGTCTATGGTGCCTTTTCTACGTGATCTTTGATAAAGTGATATCTAATTTCTATGTGTTTCGTGCGTGAATGGTGAGCAGGATTGCACGTAATCGCAATGGCACTTTGACTATCACTATATATGGGTATATTATTTTAATTGTACCCATAATCGCGAAGCTGTGTCCGCATCCATAGCATCTGTGAGCAACAGCTGTTGGCTGCGACGTATTCAGCTTCAGCCGTCGAAGTTGAGACACAATTTTGCTTTTTGGAGGACTAGCAGACTAGCTTTTTGCCTAGAAATTGAGCGCCACCGGAGGTGCTTTTCCTGTCCATTCGGAAACCTGCGTAATCAGCGTCAGTATAGCCGATAAGTTTGAAGTTCGTACCTTTAGGATACCATAGTCCTAAGGTAGTTGTGCCCTTAAGGTAGCGAAGAATACGCTTCACCGCGAGCATGTGGGATTCTTAGGATCGACTTGGAAGCGGGCACAAAGACAAGTGGCAAACATGATATCCGGCCTACTAAAAGTGAGGTAGAGAAGAGATCCAATCATGCTGCGATAGAGTGTGATGTCGACTGATTTTCCTGTGAGATCGACATCCAACTTGCAGCTTGTTGACATGGGAGTGCTGAGAGGCTTGCTCTGATCTTGATGGAACTTTTTCAGAATGTCCTTAATATACTTTGTTTGACTGATAAATATTCCATCATTGAGCTGTCTGACTTGAATTCCTAGGAAGAATTGCATCTCTCCCATTTGGCTCATTTCGAATTTACTCTTCATGAGATCTCCAAACTTCTTGCAAAGCCGTGGATTTGTTGAGCCGAAAATGATGTCGTGGACGTAAACTTGAACTACCATCAAATCCTTGTCTTGCCATTTGATGAAGAGGGTCGTATCGATTGTTCCTCGAATAAATACAGACATTACGAGGAAGTCTCTCAAGACATCATACCAAGCACGTGGGGCTTGTTTTAGTCCGTAGAGAGCTTTATCCAATCGATAGACGTGATCGGGATGTTCTTCATTAACGAAGCGGTCTGGCTGAGCGACATAGACTTCTTCTTTAAGTACGCCGTTGAGAAAGGCAGTTTTAACGTCCATTTGATAGACCTTGAAGTCTTTATGAGCCGCGTAAGCCAATAAGAGGCGAATGGTGTCAATTCGGGCAACAGGAGCATACGTTTTGTCTAATCAATGCCTTCCTGTTGGTTGTATCCCTTTGCAACTAATCGGGCCTTGTTCCTGATTACTTCACCATCTTCATTTTTCTTGTTCTTAAATACCCATTTTGTCCCGATGATAGTTTTCCCATGCGGACGGGGTACTAATTTCCACACTTGAAGACGTTCGAATTGGTTGATTTCCTCTTGCATTGCAATTATCCAGTCCGGGTCTTGTAGTGCACCTGTTACCTTTGTAGGCTCGTTTTGGCTTAAGAAGCAGCTAAAAAGACCGTGTTGATGTCGTGTCCTTACTCCGTTCGAAGGATCGCCAATTATCTGATCAACCGGGTGAGCTCTAGTCCACTTGCGCTCATGTGGCAAAGCTGAAGATGAAGCATCAGCCATTTGTGGGTCTAGATTTCCAATTATCTCCGATTGTTCATTTGTGTGAGGAAGTTCCAAATCTGCACTGGGAGGGAGCGACTCTGATGATTCTTCCTCAACACTCACGGTAGGTTCTTCAATGTGCTGTGGCAAATCTGAATCGGGTGAGGTAGGGATTGTTGAAGAACTTGGTACATCAGCCTCGTCGGGTATATATTGACGGTGAGAGGCTCAAAGAGGGAATCCAAGTCTTCTAACACGAGTCTTAGCGCTTCGTCTGGCGTTGATTGCTGAGTTGTTGCCATCTTCTGTTGGTTTTGTGCCAACACACCAGTGAATACTGGTTCCGAGATGTTATCTTCAGAAGCCAACGGGTTGAGCACGGGTCCTGAACTGATTTGTTCAGAAGCCATCGGGTTTGGCACGGGTCCTGAACTGAGGTGTGCAGGAGCCATCTCGTTCACCTCATGAAAAGTGACGTTATAGCTTTCCTTAATCGTGCGGTTGAACTTGATATATATTTTGTACGCTTTTGACGTTGAAGAATACCCGACGATAGTTGCCTCGAATGCTTTAAGGTCGAACTTTGCACGTTGCACCCGAAGACTTTAAAGAATAAGATGTACTCTCTTATTTACAATCTCGTACGGAGTCTTGTTGAATCGTCTGTGAACCACCGTCCTGTTTTGGGTAAAACAGGCGGTATTTACTGCTTCAGCCCAAAGAAAATGTGGAAGGCCAGTGGATCAGTATTGTACGAGCGGCTTCCACTAGGATTCTGTTTTTCCTTTCAACGACCCCATTTTGTTGAGGTGTTTTTGCGGCTGAGAATTGTTGACTAATTCCAAGTTTCTGATAAAACTCACTGAGGTGATTATTTTTTAACTCAGTTCCGTTGCTATTCGAATAACTTGAATAGTCTGTTGTAGCAGATTCTGAGTCGTGTTCACAAAGTTGGTTATCAATTCACCGGTCTCATCTTTGGTTCGGAGGAACTTTGTCCAAGTCTAGCGAGAGTAATCATCGACGATTACCAGCACGTACTTTCTTCCATTGATACTTTGTGTCTGCATCGGCCCACAGAGATCCATGTGGATTAGTTCCAATGGTCGAGAAGTAGACGCAATTTGCTTGATATGATGAGACACTCGCTTCAATGTTCCTAATTGGCATGCCGAACATTGATGCTCCTTTTGTAGTTGTATAGTTGGAAGACCGTGAACCAACTTTTTCATAGAAAGGCGTTGGAGAGCTTTTATATTCAGATGAGACATTCGTTGATGCCATAAGTTGTTCCTCTGTACGACAGTCTGAGAAATGAGGCATACAGCTGTCGAGGGCCGCACGGACGTCAGGTTGATAGTGTAAAGATTTGATTACCGAAGTCCGTAGAGGAGTTCTGTGTCCTGACTATCCAAAATTCAGCACCGGTCAGCATGAAGGACCACTTGAAATTCTTTATCACAGAATTGGCCTACGCTGAACAAGTTATGGCGGAGGCCTTCGACATAAGAGACGTCTTTTATCGTCAGATTTTCCAAAATAATATCCCCGCATCCGAGAATGGGAGCTGAATCATTGTTTCCGAATCTGACTTTGCCGTTTGGTCTGTCTTTGTAGTCGCTCAACAGCTCTTGATTTCCAGTCATGTGTGTGGAGCAACCAGAGTCAAGGTACCACACATTATGGATCTCTTGTGACGAGGTGGATGCGTCGTCTTCGTCCATTCGATTGGATGTTTCGGCGTCCGATGTGTTATCCAGGCGGGCCATGAGGGCTAGATTCTCTTCTCTAGAATCGAATGTGTCTTCCAGCCAGTGGTCCTGCTCTGCCATGTGGGCTACTCCAGCTTCCTTCTGCTTCGTTAGTTAAAGTTTCTTGGAGTAGTAATTAGCATCTCTTTTCTTAGGAAGAGTGCATTCTCTGGCAAAATGACCAGGCTTGCCACAGTTGAAGCACTTATTGGGCTCTTTAGTGTTCATGACTTCGGAGCTCTCTGGTACATGTTCCTTGTTCTTAGAGCTTGAGGTACGAAGTCTGTTGGCCGAAGATGAGGACTTCTTTTTGAAGTATTCGTGACTCATCATTTTTCCGATTAACGCCAACTTCTTCCCCAGTGCCTTCATGCTTGGCTCAGCGTCGGATTCTGAATCTTCTTCTGACTCTGATGGGGAGGGAGGCTAAACGATCTTCTCTTTGCGATACCTTGTTCCTGTTAGGCATATGCCCTCGAAATATACGAGGATTAGATTGTATAGGGCATTAGCTTATTTATCATTCGACCTTTCATGTAATAAGATATTTTTTATGTGTTCATTGAAATGCATTGTTCGTTTATTGGATATAAGAGTACTTTACTAAGCATCCGGTAAAGCAATAAATGAACAAATACAAATGTGTCGAGTTGAGTCACTGTTCTCGATGGGTACGAGAGAGGAAGGCACCAGTGAACTCTTAACCTCGAGCATTAAAAGTCCGTAAGCCTTAGGCTCCAGTTGGGTGCTGGATAACCGATTACGGCTTATTTGTCGATGACCTATCGAGTGCCGATATCCCGCTTGGAAGCGGAGGTCATGACTTGTGATGTGAGTCGAATCAAGGGATTGAATCGTTTCATGGACACTGACTCACGGGTCGTACGGTCGAACATGGCTTATTACTCAATGAGCGTCAATGATCGACGACAAAACTATAGTAGTCTGCGTGAACCTTAGACCGAAAGGGGCTTTGACGGAGTTGACTTCGAAGTCTCGACTGTCACTGGTTCTGCTCGACCCGATTTGCTGTTGCATGGGTCAGCGGGCCAGATGCGGTCTTGATGACGATTTGTGATTGTCGGGCTTAGACCGCCGAGTACGGATTCACAGTCTTGCAAGTAATCACGATAAGTGTCCTATGAGGACGGTGACGGTAAATAACGTAATCCTTGGCCAATGTATCGAACTAACTCATGTTAGACATGGAGGGTAATTTTGGTAATTTGCCTCGTCCCCGTTTTATCATAGAATCGAGTATAGTGAGTTTGACATAGACCATGGCTCTCACTCGATTGGGACACAGCTGAAGGGTTTATACGTAGTACTATAATCTATTGTAAGGTTTTCGAATAAAGACTGGGTCGAAATTCGCACTCGAATCGGGTTACGGTCCGGTACTGCGGGATTGGCCAGGTAACTGTCGGACTCTTGGATTCCTCCCTTGCCGGTTGAGTCGAACCTAGAGAGTCGGGATTTAATATGATCATCAATGTGTACTGATAAGGAGAGAAAGTGTTTTCAGCCTTAACGGGCCTTGGGCCGTTGGGCCGCGCCTTAGTGGGCCTCGGGCCGTTTAATGGACCGAAGTCGGACTTCGTATGAAACTAACTTTAAGACTTGGGCTTGGCCAAGTGCTTAAAAGGCTTGAGGGTAAGATTAGAGTTTGACCCTAAGCTGATTTTCGAATTATGCCTTGGGAATTAATTTCGAAAATTAAATATAAATATGGAAATAATGTATTTGGAATATTATTTATTTTAAGGTGAAAATTTCGAAATTAATCTTGGATTAAGTTTTGAATTTTATGCCATATTTAAATATACTTAGTTTGACTTAGTATTTAAGTTAGTTGTCTAATTATGGTAAGTATCCTTATATGAATTTTGAATTAAATAAGGGAGATAAATATATGGCAAAAATCTCTCCACTTAAGGAGTAATATCGAAAACCATATCTTTGAGATATCCTAGGGATTGTCGAATATACCATAGTATAAATAGGGCAGCCCTATTTCATAATTTGGTGTGAGAATTTCGTGCTCCATATGAAGGGAAAACAAGTAATTTTCGAAATCAACTAAAGGCACAAAACACACACAGAACGCACACTCTTCTCTCACGCGACGGCTCTGTTCTCTCTAGCTATCTTTAGAGAACTGATTCCGTGGTACACTGCGAGGTCGGCGTGACGATCTAGTTCCATCCACCACCATCGACGAAGTCTTGAAGAAAAGGACGAGGAGCTGCCACTCGCTTCAACTGGTAGTTCTCTACGGGTTTGACCCACCCTATTACATGTCTACGTGTTACTATTCTGATCCGAGAAATGAGGGCAATAAGGGAACCGGGAAAATTTTTCTTCCGCACCGTACCCAGGGACGTGGCGTCTCCGGTAGACACCGGGTAACCCAACAGTGGTATCAGAGACAGGTTGGTCGTGATCAGAATCATGACGTGTTTATGTAACGCAAGAACTCGAATAATTAAGAAATAATCGAATACGAAACTCGCATAATATCTTGCTATTCGAGTGTTATCTTCAAAATTTTTGAATTCTAATTATCTCGAAACTTAGATGTATAAATATCAATATTTCGATGTTTTAGGGCCTTCATGATGTTAATAAGTCGTTTGATGAAGATTAACAATGTTTTGTAAAAATCGTTGCATGACATACAATTGAATACGTTGGTAGTTAGGACTTTAGTATATAAACTTCATCCACGTTGGTCAACATGTATAGAAATATCAAAATGATTATTTTTTTTTCATAGTTTATCAAGAATCTCTAAAATATTTTATTACTTAGATAGGAAACGCATTTAACATTTCATGATCATCATATAAACATTATTTTGGATTTTTAAATTATTCGAATTACGTAAAGTACTCGATTTGGCTCGAATAGAACACTCGAATAACGTAACAATAAAGAGTCGAAAATGGAAATCTGAACCTATTCGAGTAACGCAAGAACTCGAATAATAATCGGATACGAAACTCGAATAAATAACATTATTCGAACTTTTGACTTGACTCGAATAACAGTGAAAACTGAAATGAACCAACTGAAACTTGAACAAACTGAACAGCAACTCAACCAACCAAAACTGAACAATTCCAAATGCAAAATCTATACAAATATCTAAAACTGTTCATACAACATCCCAATTGTTTAAAAAAATACATATCGTCAAAAACTTTCGAAATGACGCAATTTTAGAATCGTCCAAAGCGTAGAGATCATCTTTGTTACCGATCAACATAGACATAGCCTCCCTAAGCATGTATATACCACACTCTCCGCTTCTCGAAACATAGAACAATTACAGGTTTAAGAAAATAAGAAAATAAGAAAGTGAGAAAATAAGAAAATTACCTGAGGACTTGTTGAGGGAACTCGGGGCACCGCACCCAAGCAAACTTCTCCACGGTATTTTGCTCCACACCTACGTGTTGAAGCATAAGAGGTATCACTTCGGCCAAGGGTTCGAGGAACGGCTTCATGAACCTCAAGTCCGAATCGCTTTTGTGGTCCGAATCCAAAACGAGGTTCCTCTCCTTGAACCGAGCGACGAGGAGCACCCAATGGCTTCTAAACGCCAATGGGATGACGGCCACATCCGCTTGGCTCCAGTGAAGCGACGGCTTGCTGCCGTACGTCGCATTGATCTCTCCCGTGGCGAATTGCTCGAACGAGGATATGTCCCACGGTCGCGGTTTGGCGGACTCATACTTGACTGCATGTGCGAAATTCGTGTTCATGTACGCGATTCGCTCCTGATGCACGCATTTTTCTTGAATGCCTCGTTGACGTGCTGCAATAATAGCATATAATGTTATTAAACGAAATAATTAGAACATATTTAGCAAAAAACACACATACCTCGTCCGAGATCCACACTTTCGGAGTGGACAGATCGGCAAAGAATTTCTTGTCGAACGACGCGTTTATTCCTGCCCGTCCATCCTTTTCGCCCATTCTTGCCACCTCCACCGCGACGGCATCCCAATTCTTCACCCTCTCACCAATGATCTGCTCTTTCTGCGCTCGGCGTTGTATTGTAGCGCGAGGGGTGGAATCGGGCGTCGGCGTATACGGACTCGAAAGCAGCTTCGACTTCTTCTTCGCACGTTCAGCCCGTGGTCAGTTTTTGCTCTTCGCCTCAGCGGCCCTCTCCGCCTCCTCGGCCGCCGCTTTCTTCGCCGCGGCGGCCCTCTGCGCCTCCGCCCACGCCGCTTTCTTTGCCACGGCGGCTTTCTTCGTCGCGTCGGCTTTCTCCGCCATGGCCCTCTCCGCCGCAGCCGCTTCCGCCGCGGCCCCTTCTGCCGCCGCCTTTTCCGCCGCCGCCCTCTCCGCCGCCGCCCTTTCCGCCGCCGCCGCTTTCGCCGCCGCCTTCTCCGACGCCGCCCTCTCCGCCGCCGCCGCTTCTGCCGCAGCCTTTTCCGCCGCGGCCCTCTCGGTCGCCGCCTTCTCCGCCGCGAACTCTTCTGCCGCCGCCTTTTCCGCCGCCGCCCTCTCCGCCGTCGCCCTTTCCGTCGTGGCCGCTTCCACCGCAGCCTTCTCCGCCGCGGCCCTCTCTGCCGCCTTCGCTTCCGCCGCGGCCCTCTCCGCCGCCGCCTTCTCCGCCGCGGCCCTCTCCGCCGCCGCCGTCTCCCCCGCCCTCTCCGCCGTTGCTGCTTCCGCCGCCGCCTCCATCATATCTATATCCATATTGTACATCGGCGGCGAATGAGGAGGCGAAGGAGGCGGCATGTTCCGATCGTAGCTCCTCGTAATATCCCGCACCATTGTCGGCGTCAGGATCTCAAGGGCTACAAAATTAGAGTAATATGTTGGATTTACGTAATATCAATATAATCTTATAAAATAAACATTAAGTAAGACATACCTTGGAGCACGATCGAGCGTAGCTCCCCCGCCCGCATATCCCATACATCGCCTTCCAGCCTGTCCATTCTTCTATCGAAATGGGCGATTATTGAGCCGGAAGGAGGAGGAGACGGCCTCGGAGGAGACGGAGCAAGCCGATGCTGGGTGCAGTAGACCGGCAGCCCATTTAGACGATACTCCACTATCCTCTGGGCTACGGCATCATCCCTGCTGCCACAAAAGCCGGCGACCGTGCGGAAGTGCCTTGAATCGGCTTCAGCATCGGTCGGTGTAAGGCAACACCGCACGTCCTGTGTATTTGTACATTTAGAAAACGCAATATAAATAAATCCATATTATAAATATATATACTTACATCCATCCTCACGGCACCTAATGCACGCTCGACCTCTTGCCATCCTGGAGCAGAGCTCTTGCCGTAAAATGTGGTCTTCCAATGGCACATCCGGGGTATCGGGAGCCTTTCGCCGCCTTTTCTCACGGCGAATTCCTGCCCGACGGTCGGCCAACATTCGTACGCCAGAACCTGATAAAAGATAGTAAACATAAGTTTTTTTTTGGTAAGAGAACTTTTCATTACCACTTAACTAGTGTACGCACCATTACATCCATTCACAGAACGCACGTTATCTATTTACAACAGCCACTAACCCCATCACATAACTCAACTATATAATTTTCTTCATCCCTTCTTAGTTTCTGAAAGCAACTAGCTCTCACTTTATCCTTTACCACTACCGTTATCTGTTGTACCAACTCACCTACCTCCCGGGCCATATTAGTGTGGTATTTCCTATTCCTTTCCTCCCATAGTAAGTACACCATCGCGGCAAACGCCATGATTTGCACTTTACATTTTTTATGCTTCCCTTTCCCTATCCCAATGATATACTTCTCCCATTTCTCAAACTGAACTGGGATCCTTATCTTCAGCCACTTCCCAATCTCTCCCGCAACCATTTACTATAAGAGCAAGAGAAATAAAGATGCTCAATTGTTTCACCTTCCTGTCGACATAGCAGGCAGTTTTTATCCATAATTTGCATCCCCCACTTCGCCAATCTGTCTTTTGTAAGCAGCCTGCGATGCATGATCAGCCATACTATAAATGCATGTCGGGGTATGTTCCACCTATTCCACACAACAGGAGCAGCTTTGTATTGCTCCGACTCTCCCTTAAGCCATTCATAGCCAGATGTAACCCTGTAATGCCCATCGGCTGTAGCAATCCATTTACCATTTTGATAGCCCGTCCAGAACATCTCCTTAATTTTATTAAGTTTTCTCCATTCCCAGCTACAGTCCAATGGTGGGTGGTATTCCCAAAAATCAGTGTCTTTGAGGTAGACGCTATGTACCCATCTTATCCAGAGGTTATCTGTCGCGCCCCGACTTCCTAACCGCCTATTCTAGCGCATTCTACGTGCCTAGCGAGTTTGTAAATACAGAAGTGCACCGAAAACGCGTACAAATTTTTCATTTTTCATTTATGGAATGGAACATTGTTCTATACAAGACAAAAGAATGCATGTCGAACATCAGTTTCCAGACATGGTCTATCTACCACGGCGAAGGTGTGTCGGCACAGCAAAAGCTCCTATGCGCCCGGCCTCACAGGTCGTCATCCACACACACACGTCCACCCCCAAAAGCAGCACGAAGCTCCAAAAGGTTGGCCTTGCCTTCAAAACGCGCTCACATACCGTGATCGCCAGTGCCTACAACACACAACGTAAGGAATGAGCCACCGAGGCTCAGTAAGCAGAAATCATGCATGTGTGCACGTGTCACTCCCCCGCAACGGCAATCCGCGCCGATGCATACAACACTCGCAAAGGCAATCCACGCCGATGCATACAACACTCGCAAAGGCAATCCTCGCCGATGCATATAACAATCGTACCAACGTACTCAGACTAATGTCACTCAGGGCCCTCGGCTAATCTCACTATGCACCACAAGAGCTCACGTCCCTCAAGGACAACACGACAGCGGTCCACGCCGGATGGCCGAACCCTAGGATGCACATCGTTCCCCTAGGTCGCCATATGATCCCGGTCGTCCCCGACTGTCCGGCGGTCGCTCACGCTGGTAGCCCACGCTGAGGTCGCCTACACCAGGGTTCTACCCTGTGTCGCTTACACCCTCAGGTCGCACCCTCCAGGTCGCACCTTACCGCCACGGGCCATGCCCAAATCCTAACCATAGGATATCAATATATATATCTAAAATAATAGTACGACGACGCTAAAACGCCGCCCTGGTAGCATAGTAGACAGCCCCTGACTCAACTACGAGTCGACACACTTGCCCACATCGGCAAGTCCTCGTCGCGTACATGCGGCACATCATTACGCACACTCAATCCCACGACCCTCCCTCACGCGTTCGTGTGTGCACGTGAGTATGCATATGCAGATGCAGGTAAATGCAATGTAGACTTACCACATTTAACTACTTTAATCAATTCACAAATTCATAAAACCACGTAGGCACGCAATTACGCAATAAGGCACGTAAAACAAGTTGTGTGTCGTAGTTGGATTTCTACTTACCTGTCGTCCGTAGATTAGCAGTCACCTGACCCGTAAGTGTTCCTAAGTCCCGACCTTAGGCATGAAAATTGGTGTCAGTGCGCTATTTTATTTAGTGGCTCAAGTATGCTAATCTCCAAACCCTAAATGTACATTATGGGTGTGTTAGTCAAATCGGTATTTCACGAGATTGGCTTCGGGTGAGCCTCGAGCTTGGTGTCGGAAAGATCTCGACATTTGTTTTGGTATAAAACTCGGTATTATACATATAAAGGTTCGACATTTTAGATGGTGGACAAGGGTCTTCGACATTTATGATTGGAAATGTCGACATGAAGCTCACCATGAGTCTCGACATTATTAGAAATAAATCTCGAGTTGTATGGTAATTAGGTCGCGACATTTGAATTATTTAGAAATCTCGACACTTAGTAATCTCGACATTTTAACCCAAATGTCGAGTGATATGTTGGACTTAGATTTCGGGTTTCAATTCAACAAAATGTCGTCATAAATTTTAGCCTGAATCTCGACATTTTGAACTAAAAATGTCGACATGAACTTAACGTGAGTCCCGACATTTTTACTCGGCTCGACATCTTCTTTAGTATAAGGACTCGACATTTTAACTATCTTAGCTCGACATTTTTATTCCTTTTTATCTCGACATCCTATTCATTCGATTAATAAATCTCGGCATTTATTTGACATTTGTATCTGGAAATGTCGACATAGGATTCACCTAAGTCTCGACATTTTCTCTAGCTCGACATTTCTTTCCAAATAAAATGACTCGACATTTAACTCAATTTGGGTCTCGACATTTATACTTCAGCATTTGAGTTAGAGAATATCGACATGCAACTCACACCGATCTTCGACATTTACAAGATGTCGATATGAAGGAGCTAATTATCGAGATGCATGAGGGTTTCGACATCACCTTTCGACATTTGATAAATCTCGGGTTGCTTGGGAAGTTAGGTCTCGACATTGTTAATTATCTTAGCTCGACATTATAGTTCGACATATGTACAAAATGTCGACATTTGTTTGCGTAAGGATTCGACATTTTTTTCTTAATACCATTTCGACATTTATCTCGACTTTTCATCAAGATGTCGATATGAATTTAAATGTATACCTCGACATTTTTAACTCGATATCTTTCTAATATTTCGACATTTGTGTTACTTAAAGATCTCGACATTTCAACAAAATGTCGATATGAATTCTAATGCACATCCCGACATTTATATTAATTTCTTTGAGTTCGACATTTTATCAACATAGAAAAGACTCGACATTTTTATTTCTTATCACTTCGACATTATATTCGACATTTATCATCATCGTCGATTCTTTATCCCTACCGAATGAGGTTCTTAGCTGGTTCTTCCTAGAATTTCAAGCTCCATACCACATACTAAGCTACTTGACCCATATTTGCTCAAACAAACATCCTTAGTACCAACCTAAGCTCGAAATTTAGCTATAAAATCTTAATAGCAAGAAATCGAAGTGGCTTAGAGAGTTGGCGTCACTTACTAATTTTCGAAGTCCAAGTTAACTTGAGGTGTTCCTTTCGTTGAAATCCTCTCGGCTTCTTTCCCTTCTCCTTTCTTCTTTCTTTTCGTGGGTTCTTAGTGTGGTGTGGAGTTTTGAATAATTAATTTGGGATATTTTTCCTTAGCTTATGGTATATGGGGCGTGGCTTTTCCTTGATTTTGGGATCTTGTTTGCTAAACTTCACCTCTAAGGATATTGGGCCCAAGTTTGAGGTCTTATTTGGGCCTAAGTTTAGATTTAATTATAGCCCATTAGTAACTATAGTCCAATTTTCTCTCATGATCCAATTTCCTTGTCCAACTTTTCGAAAATTCCTAAATAAATTAGGGGTCACTTGATACGATTTAATTGTACTAAATTCAAGAAATCGCCTAAGCACGTAACTTTCCACACAATTTCAAGTAAGTCACATAAGCACTATTTAATCGCACCCAATTTCGTAAAACACGAAGCTGCACTTAAGTCATATTCAGCACATAAATCACGTTTATGCACATAATTCACCTTAATGCACATAATTCACGAAGTTACATTTTGCTAATTTATTGGCCCTAAATACCTATGGGAAACCCGGGTGCTACATCCTCCCCCCCTTAAGGAGGATTTCGCCCCCGAAATCAGCCCGTTCGAAACAATTCAGGATAGCGGGTTTTCATCTCATCCTCACGTTCCCATGTGGCTTCCTCTACTGACTGATTCCGCCACAGAACTTTCACTAGAGGAATCTCTTTGTTCCTAAGCCTCTTCGTCTCATGCATCAATATCTCTACGGGGGTTTCCTCATAACTCAGGTCTGGTTTCAAGTGTTGATGTAGTGAGTCGTTTATCAACACGTGGCTTGGGTCAGCGATATACTTCCGCAAAGTCGACACGTGGAACACATTGTGTACTTGCGACAACGATGCTGGTAGTTCCAGTTGGTACGCTACTTCACCAACTCTCTTTATTATCTTGAAGGGACCAATGTATCTTGGGCTTAGTTTTCCCTTCTTGCCGAATCTCTTAACGCCCTTCATTGGCGATACTTTCACGAAAACCCAATCGTTGACTTCAAATTCTAGCGGTCTACGTCTCCGATCCGCATAACTCTTCTGTCTACTCTGCGCCGTGCGCATTCTTTCTCGGATCAGCGTGATAATTTCCGTCATTTCCCATATCATATCTGGGCCTAGCATCGCCCTTTCACCTACTTCGTCCCAATGCACTGGGGATCTGCACTTCCGTCCGTACAAGGCTTCATAAGGAGCCATTCCAATTGTAGCTTGGTAACTGTTGTTGTACGAGAATTCTACAAGTGGAAGGTACTTGCTCCAGTTGCCTTTGAAGTCAAGTACACAGGCTCGTAACATATCTTCCAGCGTTTGGATTGTCCGCTCGGATTGGCCGTCCGTTTGCGGGTGATATGCTGTGCTAAATGCCAATTTCGTCCCCATGGCCTTTTGTAAACTTGTCCAGAATTTAGATAGAAACCGTGAATCGCGGTCTGAAACTATCGTTATGGGTGCCCCATGGAGTCTTACTATCTCTTGGATGTACAATTCTGCATACCGCTCCATGGTAAACGTTGTACTTATCGGCAGAAAATGGGCTGATTTCGTAAGTCGATCTACAATTACCCAAATTGCATCGTGTCCTTTCGCGTTCCTCGGCAATCCGCTCACGAAATCCATCGTTACATTGTCCCACTTCCACTCCGGAATGGGCAGAGGTTGCAGCGTCCCTGCCGGTCGCTGATGTTCTGCCTTAATTTGCTGGCAGGTGAGGCATTGGCTCACGAACGTCGCTACGTCCTTTTTCATTCCCGGCCACCAGTAGTTAGTCCTTAGATCGCTATAAAGCTTCGTAGCTCCTGGGTGTACCGAATATGGTGTGATATGTGCTTCCGTCAGTATAACTCGTCTAAGATCCGCGTCGTTCGGTACATATAATCTATTCTTGTAGTATAAGCTTTCGTCGTTCTGAAACGTGAAGTCTGTTGTTGACTGTTCGATTTGCGCTCCCTTAGTTTTCAGGTAAAACTCATCGTTTTCCTGTGCCTTTCTGATCTGCTCCAGTAGCGTTGGTTGCAGAGTCAGGGTTGCTAACTTTACCTCGACTTCTCCCAATGGTACGATCTCCATGTCGAGCTGTTGAAGTTCCGCGCTCACAGATTTCCGGCTTAGAGCATCAGCTACCACGTTCGCCTTCCCTGGGTGGTAGTTGATCACACAATCGTAGTCCTTCACCAACTCCAGCCATCTTCTCTGCCTCATATTGAGTTCCTTTTGGGTGAAGAAGTACTTCAGACTCTTGTGATCGGTGTAAATTTCGCATCTTTCTCCATACAAGTAGTGCCTCCAAATTTTGAGAGCGAAGACTACCGCGGCTAGCTCCAAGTCGTGTGTAGGGTAGTTCTTTTCGTACTCCTTCAGTTGTCGTGAGGCATAAGCCACCACGTTACCGTGCTGCATCAGTACGCATCCTAACCCGTTCTTCGAGGCATCGCTATACACTGAGAACCCTCCTGTCCCCGTGGGTATTGTCAGCACTGGGGCTGTAGTAAGCCGCTTTTTCAGTTCTTGGAAGCTTTGTTCACACTCTTTGCTCCATTGAAAAGGCGTGTTTTTCTTAGTCAACCTTGTCAGCGTAGAGGCGATTCTAGAGAAATCTTTGATGAATTTCCTATAGTAGCCTGCTAAGCCTAGGAAGCTTCGTACTTCCGTTACGTTGGTCGGCTGTGGCCAATCATTAATTGCTTCGATTTTGCTCGGGTCCACCGAGATTCCCGCTCCCGAGACGATGTGCCCCAAGAACGCTACTTGATCCAGCCAAAATTCACACTTCTTATACTTGGCGTACAACTGCTTTTCCCGCAATACTCCGAGTACTACTCGTAGGTGTTGTTCGTGCTCCTCCTTCGTCTTGGAGTAGACGAGGATGTCATCTATGAACACGATCACGAACTTGTCTAGATAGGCTTCGAACACCCGGTTCATTAGGTCCATGAAGGCCGCCGGTGCGTTCGTCAGTCCAAAGGGCATTACTAGGAATTCGAAGTGCCCGTATCTGGTACTGAATGCCGTTTTGGGAATGTCCTCCTTGCGGATCTTCAGTTGATGATAGCCCGACCTCAAATCGATCTTAGAGAATACTGTGGCGCCTTGCAATTGGTCGAAGAGGTCGTCTATTCGGGGTAGTGGATACTTGTTCTTGATCGTCAGCTTGTTCAACTCCCTGTAGTCTATACACAATCTCATCGAGCCATCCTTCTTTCGTACGAACAGGACTGGCGCACCCCAGGGAGAAAAGCTGGTCTGAATGAATCCTTTCTGTAGGAGTTCATCTATTTGTTCCTTCAATTCCTTTAATTCGGTTGGCGCTAAGCGATATGGAGCCTTGGACACTGGTGCTGCTCCCGGCACCAGGTCAATCGTGAATTCAATTTCTCTGTCCGGGGGTAGTCCCGGCAGATCTTCCAGAAATACGTCCGAGAACTCTTTAATCACGGGTACGTCTTCGAGTTTCGTGGGGGTATTCCCTTCCGCCTTCAGTGCGAATACCAGATATGCCTCGCATCCGGAATTGACTAATCGCTGAGCTTTTAAGGCTGATATCCTCGGAATGCCTCTCCTCTTCATTGTCCCCTTGAAGGTGACAGGTTCTTCCCCTTCTAAGCTAAACGTAACTACTTTACGGTTACAGTCTATCACTGCTCCGTACTTTGAGAGCCAGTCCATCCCGAGGATCACTTCGTAATCGTCCATCGGGATGACTATCAGGTCTACCGGCAATTCTCTATTACCGACTAAGATTGGGCAATTTCTTAACATTTGACTAGTCCTAGTTGGTGCCCCGCTTGGAATTGCTACGCTATACTCGTAATCGACTCGCTCAGGTGTTACCCCTAGTTTCGTCACATACTTCACAGACGCAAACGAGTGGGTCGCCCCGGAATCTACTAGAATGCACGTGGGAGTTTGATGGACCGGTAGGGTACCTGTTACCACCTCCGGGTTGTTTTCTGCTTCCTCGGAAGTGATGGTGTACACCCGTGCTGGCACCCTTTGAGGTCCTGCCTGACTCCCGGTCTGATTTCCCGAAGCACCCTCCGGGCATTGTCTCACAAAGTGGCCCGGCTTCCCACATCTAAAGCAGGTGTTGGCTTGCATGTTGCAGTTCCCAAAGTGCCTTTTCCCACACCTCTGGCAATATGGGCCCTGCGCTGCTCCCTGGTTCTGGTTTGGATTTGGGGGTCTGTTCATCGTCCCCTGAGGCTGTTGAGGAGGCCGGTTCTGAAATCTCTTCTTGCCCCCTTTAGGCACGAACTGCCGTTTCTGGTCTCCTCCGCTCCATTGCGCTCCTTGCATTTGCGCGAACTTGCGTTTGGCCTCTTGTGCCTTCAAGATTCTGGCTTCCGCCTGTTCAGCCACCATAGCTCTCTCTGCTACTTGAGAGTAAGTAGCTCCCTGAATTCCTGCCATGCTCACATCTCTGTAGAGCTCGGGCTTCAATCCTTCCAAAAAGCGTTCGATTTTCAGGGCTTCCGTGCTGACCATGTGTGCTGCAAATCTGGACAGCTGCTCAAACTTCCGTATGTACTCAGCCACCGTCATCGGTCCCTGCCTGAGATTGATGAATTCATTCAGGCGCTGTGCTCGAATCGGGGCGGTGAGGTACTTGCCCCTGAACAACTCCTTGAATCTTTCCCAGCTCATTGTAGCGGGGTTCTCTAACACCATGATGGTGTCCCACCAGTGTCCTGCGCTCCCTCGTAGTAGGAACGCAGCACAGAGGGCCTTTTCCGCCTCTGGAACCCTGCTATAGATGAACATGCTTTCGAGAGTCCTTAACCAGTCTTCAGCTGCTGTTGAGTCAGCTGTGTCTTCGAAGGTCGGTGGGTTCAACCTTCGGAATCGTTCTCCCACCACCTCAGTCCTTTCCGCCTGAGTTGGCCCAGCATTAGCAGTATTCTGTTGGATCAGTTGTTGGATCTGCGTCGACTGCTGACGGACTAATTCCGTTAGCTGGAAAATCGTTGCGTCCCGATTGTCGGGAGGGGCCGTGTTTCCCCTGTTTTGGTCGTCGCCACCACTCGACTCTCCTCTCGTTCTTACCATCTTTCTACCCTATCCTGATTGTCCTATGGCCAATAAATTATACAACATAGAAAATCACATAGACTCAACACTTACTTGCAAGGCCGCTTCCGCTCTTTTGGGTGTGTGTGTGTGTGGACAGTCTACAGAACCTGTGACCGAAGCTCTGATACCACCCTGTCGCGCCCCGACTTCCTAACCGCCTATTCTAGCGCATTCTACGTGCCTAGCGAGTTTGTAAATACAGAAGTGCACCGAAAACGCGTACAAATTTTTCATTTTTCATTTATGGAATGGAACATTGTTCTATACAAGACAAAAGAATGCATGTCGAACATCAGTTTCCAGACATGGTCTATCTACCACGGCGAAGGTGTGTCGGCACAGCAAAAGCTCCTATGCGCCCGGCCTCACAGGTCGTCATCCACACACACACGTCCACCCCCAAAAGCAGCACAAAGCTCCAAAAGGTTGGCCTTGCCTTCAAAACGCGCTCACATACCGTGATCGCCAGTGCCTACAACACACAACGTAAGGAATGAGCCACCGAGGCTCAGTAAGCAGAAATCATGCATGTGTGCACGTGTCACTCCCCCGCAACGGCAATCCGCGCCGATGCATACAACACTCGCAAAGGCAATCCACGCCGATGCATACAACACTCGCAAAGGCAATCCTCGCCGATGCATATAACAATCGTACCAACGTACTCAGACTAATGTCACTCAGGGCCCTCGGCTAATCTCACTATGCACCACAAGAGCTCACGTCCCTCAAGGACAACACGACAGCGGTCCACGCCGGATGGCCGAACCCTAGGATGCACATCGTTCCCCTAGGTCGCCATATGATCCCGGTCGTCCCCGACTGTCCGGCGGTCGCTCACGCTGGTAGCCCACGCTGAGGTCGCCTACACCAGGGTTCTACCCTGTGTCGCTTACACCCTCAGGTCGCACCCTCCAGGTCGCACCTTACCGCCACGGGCCATGCCCAAATCCTAACCATAGGATATCAATATATATATCTAAAATAATAGTACGACGACGCTAAAACGCCGCCCTGGTAGCATAGTAGACAGCCCCTGACTCAACTACGAGTCGACACACTTGCCCACATCGGCAAGTCCTCGTCGCGTACATGCGACACATCATTACGCACACTCAATCCCACGACCCTCCCTCACGCGTTCGTGTGTGCACGTGAGTATGCATATGCAGATGCAGGTAAATGCAATGTAGACTTACCACATTTAACTACTTTAATCAATTCACAAATTCATAAAACCACGTAGGCACGCAATTACGCAATAAGGCACGTAAAACAAGTTGTGTGTCGTAGTTGGATTTCTACTTACCTGTCGTCCGTAGATTAGCAGTCACCTGACCCGTAAGTGTTCCTAAGTCCCGACCTTAGGCATGAAAATTGGTGTCAGTGCGCTATTTTATTTAGTGGCTCAAGTATGCTAATCTCCAAACCCTAAATGTACATTATGGGTGTGTTAGTCAAATCGGTATTTCACGAGATTGGCTTCGGGTGAGCCTCGAGCTTGGTGTCGGAAAGATCTCGACATTTGTTTTGGTATAAAACTCGGTATTATACATATAAAGGTTCGACATTTTAGATGGTGGACAAGGGTCTTCGACATTTATGATTGGAAATGTCGACATGAAGCTCACCATGAGTCTCGACATTATTAGAAATAAATCTCGAGTTGTATGGTAATTAGGTCGCGACATTTGAATTATTTAGAAATCTCGACACTTAGTAATCTCGACATTTTAACCCAAATGTCGAGTGATATGTTGGACTTAGATTTCGGGTTTCAATTCAACAAAATGTCGTCATAAATTTTAGCCTGAATCTCGACATTTTGAACTAAAAATGTCGACATGAACTTAACGTGAGTCCCGACATTTTTACTCGGCTCGACATCTTCTTTAGTATAAGGACTCGACATTTTAACTATCTTAGCTCGACATTTTTATTCCTTTTTATCTCGACATCCTATTCATTCGATTAATAAATCTCGGCATTTATTTGACATTTGTATCTGGAAATGTCGACATAGGATTCACCTAAGTCTCGACATTTTCTCTAGCTCGACATTTCTTTCCAAATAAAATGACTCGACATTTAACTCAATTTGGGTCTCGACATTTATACTTCAGCATTTGAGTTAGAGAATATCGACATGCAACTCACACCGATCTTCGACATTTACAAGATGTCGATATGAAGGAGCTAATTATCGAGATGCATGAGGGTTTCGACATCACCTTTCGACATTTGATAAATCTCGGGTTGCTTGGGAAGTTAGGTCTCGACATTGTTAATTATCTTAGCTCGACATTATAGTTCGACATATGTACAAAATGTCGACATTTGTTTGCGTAAGGATTCGACATTTTTTTCTTAATACCATTTCGACATTTATCTC
This sequence comes from Craterostigma plantagineum, assembly GCA_027422505.1. Taxonomy (NCBI): domain Eukaryota; kingdom Viridiplantae; phylum Streptophyta; class Magnoliopsida; order Lamiales; family Linderniaceae; genus Craterostigma; species Craterostigma plantagineum. The sequence continues at coordinate 501,293 of JAPQWV010000406.1, forward strand.
GACTTTTCATCAAGATGTCGATATGAATTTAAATGTATACCTCGACATTTTTAACTCGATATCTTTCTAATATTTCGACATTTGTGTTACTTAAAGATCTCGACATTTCAACAAAATGTCGATATGAATTCTAATGCACATCCCGACATTTATATTAATTTCTTTGAGTTCGACATTTTATCAACATAGAAAAGACTCGACATTTTTATTTCTTATCACTTCGACATTATGTTTCGACATTATATTCGACATTTATCATCATCGTCGATTCTTTATCCCTACCGAATGAGGTTCTTAGCTGGTTCTTCCTAGAATTTCAAGCTCCATACCACATACTAAGCTACTTGACCCATATTTGCTCAAACAAACATCCTTAGTACCAACCTAAGCTCGAAATTTAGCTATAAAATCTTAATAGCAAGAAATCGAAGTGGCTTAGAGAGTTGGCGTCACTTACTAATTTTCGAAGTCCAAGTTAACTTGAGGTGTTCCTTTCGTTGAAATCCTCTCGGCTTCTTTCCCTTCTCCTTTCTTCTTTCTTTTCGTAGGTTCTTAGTGTGGTGTGGAGTTTTGAATAATTAATTTGGGATATTTTTCCTTAGCTTATGGTATATGGGGCGTGGCTTTTCCTTGATTTTGGGATCTTGTTTGCTAAACTTCACCTCTAAGGATATTGGGCCCAAGTTTGAGGTCTTATTTGGGCCTAAGTTTAGATTTAATTATAGCCCATTAGTAACTATAGTCCAATTTTCTCTCATGATCCAATTTCCTTGTCCAACTTTTCGAAAATTCCTAAATAAATTAGGGGTCACTTGATACGATTTAATTGTACTAAATTCAAGAAATCGCCTAAGCACGTAACTTTCCACACAATTTCAAGTAAGTCACATAAGCACTATTTAATCGCACCCAATTTCGTAAAACACGAAGCTGCACTTAAGTCATATTCAGCACATAAATCACGTTTATGCACATAATTCACCTTAATGCACATAATTCACGAAGTTACATTTTGCTAATTTATTGGCCCTAAATACCTACGGGAAACCCGGGTGCTACATTATCTGCTTGCTAGCAAAATCCCATATATAATTTCCCACACTCGCATAGTTCCAAACTCCACAATCCTTGATATTAAGCCCCCCACATCTTCGCTTTTTACTGACTGTTTCCCATCCCACCAAAGCTGTTACTTTTCCTCCGACCCCTTTTCCCTATAAGAATTCTCTACATTTTAGGTCAACCGTTTTCCCCACACTTCTCGGCAATAAAAACATTGATCCCCAGTAACTGTGTAAAGATAACAGTACTGAGTTAATTAGGCAACATCTTCCCGCATAAGACAGGTTTCTCGATGTCCAGCTTTTTATTCTCATTACTATTTTCTCTACCAGCTTCTCACAGTCTTGTTTGTTCCATTTCGTGGGTGAAAGGGGGATACCAAGGTACCTTATCGGGAATGCGCCTTCTGCGAACCCTGTCTTCCGTAGCAGTTCTAGCTTTGTTAAACTAGATATGCCCGCAAGATACATGTTGGACTTCGTATGATTTGCTTCCAGCCCAGTCACATTTTGAAAGTGATCTAAGCTAGCTTTCACGAGCTCAACTATTCTGTGATGAGCCTTGCAAACCACCATGAGATCATCCGCAAAACACATACTCACTAGGTTCATTTTCTTGCACATGGGGTGGTATCTGAAATCCTCATGTTTGGCTACCCGCTGTAAGCTTCTCGTCAGGTATTCCATCACTACAACAAACAGCAAGGGAGATATAGGGTCCCCCTGCCTTAATCCTCTAGCCCCTTAAAATCTCCTTCCAAGCTACCATTAATCGCTAGCTTATACGACGCTGTGGTTATGCACTCCTTGATCCATGCCACAAATTTCACCGGGAACTTTAGTTTCTGTAGAAGGCTGATTAGGAATGGCCATTCTACCATATCGTAGGCCTTCCTCAAATCAATTTTCATCATACACCTAGCCGAGACTTTCCCCCTTCGATATAGCCTCAGCAGCTCTTGGCTAATTAGAATATTATGCGCAATTGATCTCCCCGGTACGAATGCACCCTGGTTAATCTGCACAATCTTTGGTAGTACTCTTTTCAATCGGCCACTTAAAAGCTTGGATATGCACTTGTATATGGTGTTACAACATGCAATTGGTTTATAGTCTTGAGCATACGTAGGATGTTCCACCTTGGGCACTAAGGTGAGTGTAGTGCAATTCAGCGTTCGTTCTAGCCGACCGGATTCGAAGAATTCCTGCACTGCTTTTATGAGATCTTCTCCTACAATTTGCCAGGCTTTCTTGAAGAACTCACTATTGTACCCATCAGGGCCTGGAGCTTTATCACTGTGAATGGAGAACATGGCACCCTTGATTTCATCTCTTGTGAATGGTTCCAATAAGCTGAACTGCTCTTCAATTGTGAAAGAAGCTCCTTGCTTGATGATCTCATCATCGATTTCAGCCACGGACCCTTTTGAGGTGCCCAATATCCCCTCATAGTATCTCACAAGATGTACGGCTATATCCCAGGGATCTTCTATAGACAGCCCCTCTTCCCCAATTATTGATAATATTCGGTTCTTATAGTTTCTCTGCTTTAATATAGCATGGAAGTACTTGGAATTCTGCTCCCCTTGTTGTAGCCAAGCTGCCTTTGCTTTTTGGGCAAGGAACTTTACACTAGCTTTACTTAGGGCTTTATACTCATCCACAGCAAGTCTCTCCGCCTCAATCAGAACCTCATTTAGTGGATCTGCACCAAGTTTCTCTTGTAGCTCTGTTAGCTTATGGTATGCGATCTCCTTCTTGTTGACTATGTCTGCATAATGGCCTCTGTTCTGCTCTCTTAGTGGGCCTTGCAATCTCCTCATATTTTCTACGATCTCCCTACTTTTGTTCCTATTGTATCTCCTATTCCAATTCTCAGCTACTATGTCCAAGAATGTCGAGGAATCCGCCCACATGTTGTAGAATTTAAACCCAATTTTGTTCCGCCGTTGACCACTTAACCTTTTTAGCAGTATTGGAGAGTGATCTGAGCTCCCTTCTGGGAGAAAGTGCATTTCAGCGTCTATATACCTTTGCATCCACTTCATGTTTCCAAATGCCCAGTCTATTTTGCTCCATATCCTCCTTCCAGCTTCTTGCTTGTTAGACCATGTAAACCGATTCCCTTTCCTTTTTATCTCCTCTAGTTCACATTCTTGTAGACACTGCCAAAAGCTCTCATGCTCTGCGGCTTGTACTGGGGATCCCCCCAGTCTATCTTCAGTATGCAACACATTATTAAAATCCCCCCACACCAACCAGGGCTCTTGATTTTGTTTCAGACCTCGAAGACACTGCCACAATTCTTCTCTTTGTAGACTACTATTATGCCCATAAACACATGTCATATAACACGTGTTCTTATGCCTCTTCACTCTAGTATGAATAAGCTGCTCAGATTTCATTATGATGGTTACTTCCCAGTCTTCCTTCCATAACAATAGTATTCTCCCATTCGGATGATAATCAAGGTTATGATCATAGTTCCAACTACCAAAACTGCTCTTCATTATCCTCTCCATATTTTCTTTTTTGATTTTTGTTTCAATCAGGCATACTAGACTAGTTTGCAGTTTCTTACACCACATTCCTATCTCAGCCTGTTTATTCGGGGTGTTCATTCCCCGGACATTCCATATCAGGGCCTTATCCATTAGGGGACACACTGCCCCTCTGCTTGAAGGGGGTTGTGGCATATCCCATTTCAGTCCTGTGTTCATTCCATAGCTTAGGTTCTTCTCCCTCCTTATATGTCCTCTCTTTACCCTGAGTCTTCCACTCCTCCACCGGCATTTCGTTTTTTTTGTTCTCATACTGTCCCTTTTCATTCCTTCTATGCCCTCATTACGTTCAGGGACTATAACATTCACATCTGAGGGTTGTTGGGGTTTTGGTCTCAATTCTTTCCTCCCCTCTCCTTGCCGACACACTTCTGTCTCATGTCCAAATTTCCCACGCACTTGCATTTAACAGGCTTCCATTCATAAGTAACCTCTTTTCCGTGAGCTGCCCACATTCATTAAGAAAGGTTATCTTATTTTCCAGCTCCTTTTTGAGATCAACCTCAATTAACACCCTTGCAAATTGCACCCGATCCCTGTTAATAGTAGCTTAATCGGCCATGATTGGCGTACCCACCAAACTAGCAATTTTGCTCAGCCCTTTAGTCCCCCAATATTTGAGTTCTAAGTGTGGGAAATGCACCCAAATAGGAACTTTCTCCACTTCCCCTTTTTTGAAGTGAGTCTGCTTCGTCCATGGAGCAAGGATAAGAGGCTTCTTATCAAATTGTAGTAACTCGGATTGAATGATCTGGTCCTGAATGTCTTCTGTTTCAAACTTTGCAAGAAACAGACCTGGGCGCACTTGCAACACTTTTTGCAGTCCATGTTTTTTCCACATTCTATTGAGAAATCCGTTCATTACTGTATAAGGAGGGTTAGCTCCAAGCACCTAGCACACTGCCGCTGTGTTCCAATATTTTACCTCCTCCGAGATATCATCAAGGTCAATGTTGCCTATTTCCTGCCCTTGTGCCATCATGGGTTCAATAAAATCCAATTTCGCTCCCGCATTACGTAGCTTCGAGATATCAAATTTGGCCCAGATCTCCTGGCTAGTCTCACGCGACCTGTCCTTCATCTCTTCCGCTCTCATGCTCTGTTCCTCCTTACGTTTCTGGTAATCCCCGCCCAACTACTATCAATCACAAAAATCCGACCGATTACGACGTCTGCCCAACGATATAACATCAAAACCGATCGATTAACGCTAGAAACGAAAGATCTAATCAAGAAATACGTTTGACCAATTCAATTTAACAAAAACCCAAAACTCGACAAAAAAACTCACCGTGGCTCTACCGGCGTCGATTTGCTCATCCACCCGGTTACGTTGAGGCGCGGATGGCTCCGATGAACTCGTTTTTCTTTTCGTCATTGATGATTATGCTTGGTTTTGTGTACGATTTTTTGAGTTAGGGCTTTGGTTCGAAGATAGATCGCGAGAGAATTAGGTTTTCGAGTGATTTGTTCCTAATTTTCTTTCTGAGCTTTATAAAATCACTTAATTCGAGTAGTTTATCCGAGTTTCCTATTCGAGTTATTACTCGAAAAGTTCCTCGTAAGTTACTCGAATACGGCTACTTTTTTAGTTTAAGTTTTCTGAATGTTATTCGAGTTGGTTTATCACTTCGAAACATTATTCGAGTTTCGTATTCGAGTTTCTCTTTTAACTCGAATAAAAGTCGTATAGTTTTTTTTTAAATAAATCTGATAAGCTGTTATTCGAGTATTTTAATCGAGTCTCCTGTTCACTCGAATAAAACTCGGATAACTTTTCCCTTTTAATGAGTCGGTTTAGCCTGCTTAACCAGCTTTTTAGTAAGGGTGTTTCTGTCATTTGACAACCCGTTCCTCTTTTTTTAAAACCAAATAGAATCGTTTCTCTTTTTTAAAATTTTCCCCTAAATTCCTCCTCCAGCCTCTCAACCCTTCGGGTAATAAGGTACGAACCCGACCCGCCGGACGAATCCGAATCCGACCCGCGAATCCTAGCCCATTGCCGCCTCCTGATCACAGATCCAATTGTCGCGCAGCCCACCAAAATCGCCAAAGAGAGGCCCACCAGTGCTCCGTTTGCGGGCGAACTGCCGCTCGCCGCCGCCGCGACGTAGGCGACGATCGCGGCGGAGGAGGCGAGGCCGGCGAGCTCGAGTACGGACAGGAAACCGTCGAGGTTGAGGACGTTTGAGCGGCGGGGTGGCTTGGAGGTGGTTCCGACGTGGGCGGCGGAGGTTTGGGGCGATTCGTCGGAGAAGGCGTTGACTTTTGCTGCGATGGGGCGGAGGATTTGGGTTGTGGAGAAGACGACTCTTCGAAGGTGGGGCTTTGGATGAAGACGAAAAGACGACCAAGAAATTATGGGTTTTGTGGTGCGAAGGAGGACGTGAGGAGAGGTTGAGTTCTTGAGCGCGACAATGGCGTGCAGAGCTAATGACATTGTTTTTGCGGTGACAACACTTTATTGTTGGATTGCAAAGAGGAGTTTGTATTATTTACGTAGGGAGAATTATCCTAAACTCAAGTGGTCATATTTCGTATAGAGATTGAAAGATCGAACTCCTCTTTGCTAGTCGTAGTTTGTATGATTTTAGAATAAAATGTACGAGGGAATTAATCATGTTCGATGGTGTTTTCATCTTTGGTTAGAGCCTTGTGATTGATAATAGTTGGGCGAACCATATTTTTAATCCCCTGTAGTATTTTAGGCATGGGCGTTTCTGGTCATCCATGTTCCGATGTGCCACTTTTAGTCCCATGCCGATTTTCATCGGTTTTGATCCATCGAAAATTTAATTGCTAATTTAGACAAACTTTAACACGCGAGAGCGTATTATTTCCTTTTACTCGACGTAAAATCCCATAACACATCTTCGATTTAATCGCACACGAACATCATTATACATCACATTTAGGAAATGATCGACAACCTTGGAAATGAGTTAAATGTGATACATAATAATGCTCATGTGCGTTTTAGTTGAAAAAGACGATGAGTCATGAGATGCTAAGTCAAGTTAAAGGAGATCAATCTCAGGTGTTAAAATGCACCTAAGTTAGTGATTATGTTAATCGGAAGACCAAAAAGGCCCAACATTGGTAAGATTGGAGACTAAAAGTTGCACCTCATAACATGGGGGACCGAAAATGCCGATGCCCCAAACATCAAGACTATAAATATCGTTCTCCCATAATAGTTTCATAATGGGTTAAGATTCTGACTCAAAATGAATTTATTGAAATTCTGAGAATTACAATAACGTTGAGTGAATACATAAAGAACTAAAAATGTGAAGAAACTGATAACCAAGAATCTAAGTGACAGACCATGGTTTTGGTTGTAGATTTAATTGGGGCGGATTTCCAGAGAAACAAATAGAACAGAGGAGATCATTATTTTACTACGAAACAGAGTAACTTGAAATGCAGAGATGATTTCACCAATTTATCAAAAGAAATGGGCCTAAGAAAACAATGATTAATAGTGTGTTATCCAAAGCTCCAACCATCTCAAATAATAACTAAGACATATGCCAAAAATTATCACTCACTTTCAAAGAATTACGCAACTGAAGGCTTCGAAGCAGCAGCGGATAATCTCGACCTCTTCTTCGCCAAGCTCTCGCTACGTTTCTCCCTCTGCTCCTTTAAACGACTAGCAAGGAGCTTCTGATACTCAGCAGCATCAGACTTAGCCTTTGCAATCCTCTTCTTCTTGTCTGAAATTCTCGCCCTTTTCCTCTGCAACGTCAGGGGAGTCACAAGCCTCTGTATCTTGGGTGCTTTGCTCACCGTCTTGCCTATTGTAAGTAAAACCAAGTAAAATCACTAACGGCGTGTTTTGCTTTGTGGAAATTAGCAGTGAAACGAAGGGAAACTAATTTCTTCACCAAATGGTGAGGAAAACGAAGGGAAAATCGTACGAAAATCGTTTTCTCTCCCATTTTCTTTTTCATGCCACTTTATTCAAACCAAACACAGTGTAAGAAGGGTGAAAAAGGGCGATAGAAACTGACCCGACTTTGTAGTGAATGTACGGCGGTATGTGTTGACGTACTTCCTGACATCGTCCTTCTTGGAAAGGTTGAAAAGCTTGCGAATCTTCGAAGCTCTCTTGGGACCTCTCATCCTTGGTTTTTCGGTCTCGGTGAGTCCTGGGAGTTCGCCGTCGCCCTTCTTGACGATGACTAGGTTGATTACAGAGAGGTCGGGGCTGATAATGCATCCTCGGACTGATTTTCTTCGGCGTTCACCATTTCTCCTACCGTAACCACGAAAGCATGGGGTGCCTGAAATACAGCAAATGGCGTCAAGACTAAAGAAATTAGTAGGGGAAGGACAAATAAAATGGAAAATGAAAACTAATGTTATGTTTCGCTGGCTGACATATATAGGGTGGTTTAGTTTGTGGAATCTAGTAAGAAGAAAATGAAAGGGAAAAGAAAAATAAGTGATTGACGAAATAGGCTGGAAAAGAAAAGAAACGAAAAACGAGTGAAGAAACCTTATTAAAATCATCTTCCAATTTTCTATTCAACACTACTTTCTTCGATCCAAACACGGCCTAATGGTAGAGAACTAGAAAGATGTCTAAAGGCGAGTTTTTCTTTTACCTCTGTGCAACAGAAGTCTGACACGGCCATTTGTCAAGACACCTTGCTTCATGGGGAAACCTTGCTTGTCGCATCCTCCCATGATCTTGAAAACGTATCCCTTAAACTCCTTTTTTTCATGTAGAACAGATTAAAAATAATGGTATAAATAGTATTGAAAGGTATGAGTTAGGATATCCTAGCAGAAAAATAAAAGGGTAAACCTCGCCCAATGCATCTCCTTGGACTTCTTGGGAGATCCTCTTGTCCCATAGGGCACGGCTGCAATTCACATGAGCGAAATATAACAACATACTTGAATAGAAAGAAGAGGAATATAACTATTTATATTATCCTTTCCATATAAATCGGGTGTATAAATCGTATGATGGCGTACTAGTACCGAAAGTTTCACATACGCTCGTGCAAAGCTCGTACCGAACAGAGAATGAGAACAACGCAATATGGATAAAAGAATTTATACTCGATACATCTTCATTTCATCCAGCAAAACTAAAGGTATTGTAAGACTTTATGTCCAAAAAATAAACAGAATGAGACCTCTATGTTCAGAAATCCCGAAAATTCTCAAGACACTTTCATTGAATATGCTCGAAGTAATTCTATACTGACTCTAGAACAAGGTTATGACTCTTTTCTCAGCAAATGCAAGGACCAGCTATAAAACCAGACTAAAAACACAGAAGAAACACAAAACAAAAGGATCTCAATTTCGTACGATCAAACGAATCAATGTAACAGCAACAAAACCGCGGATCAGTACTCAATAACCAGCTATGTATACACACGTACACGCAACGGCATAGCATTTTAAACACAAAATCAATGATCACATTTAACAAAAAAAAAAAAAAAACGTACAGCTTCTGCTCATCGTCAATTTCGATCTTCCTCTGGCAACCGGTCGTCGGATTCGCAATATTGAACTACAAAAATCCATGTTAGAAAACATAAATCAAATTCATGCACACAAATAAAAAAACGTTAGCTAAGGAAAGAAGGCTTAGGCCTTAGAGACGGAAACCTTCATCGTCGAAGGAAATCGGCTGCAGTTATCAGCTCTGAGATGTACGTACTGCTCCAAAGATCAGCTTAGGGCTTCGTTAGTGGCATCTGAACCCTTTTATATAAGGCCGTTTTCACTTCTTTTTAATTGTAAGCCCACCCAGCCCAAACTTTTAGGAATTTGACCACTAAAATTTAATTATGTCCCACTTAATACTTCCCAAAAATTAAGTGGGCACCTAGATTAATAAACCACATTTTAATATTATAGTACACTTGAAAAGAGAACACTAATTAGTGGGCATGCAGATTAAGAAGCTTTATAAATGGTGTAATTAGTTTAATTATTGAATAACTTTTTACCAAAAGTAGAAATGAAAAGAATTATATGGGACGGTCAAAATAGAAAGATGGGAAGAAATAAGTGGGACGGAGGAAGTACTTAAAATGTAAATTACAATTAACCCTAATTAAATGATTTTTTCAGTGACATGATTAATAACAAAATTTAATTTTTTGTTAAAATTAATTTAAGCTCTATATCGTCAATCTCACGTACCTGATAGAACAACAGAAGCTTCACGAAAGAAGGGAAGTTTAACTTACACAACTTAGAGCATCTCCAACCGAACCTCAAAATCCAAATTTTGAGGTAAATTTACTCCAAAGGAACGCCAAACCTAAACGCAAAATCCGTTTCATACCCTCTCTCTCCTCTTCTAGACGCATGTTTGCGTTTCATACGGTTATTATGCGATTGAGTATTTAATTTGCACTGTAGTCCTTTTAACTTTCTTTCTCTCCGTGTCTGTGCCAGGAAAAGCAGCTGTAGTGTGTTAGAAAAAGCAATTGACTATTTAAAAGGAATTCGAAGTATTTCTATTTTGTGTATGTTGTAGTTGTAAAGAGGGGATTTTAGGATAAAATATCTATTGACAGGTTTATCTTAGGAATCAGTCCCCAATGGTTTAATTTTGTAACTAGGTACTGACATTAGGCAGAAACTTAGTTTAAGCTCCCTCACATAGCAAGTTACAATAATGCCCTTTCTGCTTTGTTTCTTTAACCCGTTAAATCAGTAATGAAATTAAAAACAAAAACCAAATCAGAAAGAAAACTGCCGACGGACTCACCGATTCTCTTCCCTGCTCATAGCGGCTTCGTCGTTGTTCGTCTCTGTCGCGCGGTTGTCCACCGCCTCCGCTCGCTGCTTGCCGCCGCTCGTCGCTGGTAGCGTAAATCGTTACTGCTCGTGCCTATCCCGCCATCGCAGGTGCTCGCCGGCAGTTTCACGGCTTGTTATCGGTCCCTCCACTCTTCTTTGCTCATTGGAAATCGTCCCTGCTCGTGGCTGCTCTATTGCTCTTCGTTTTTGTGGCTCGTTGTCTTTTGTAGGTTGCTCGTTGTCTCTTCCTAGCTCGTCGTTGTTCCAGTCACTGTCTGGCTTTGTCTTTACCATATTGTTTATGTGTTTCTGATACTATTAGATTCTGAGGCATGGTGCTGCCCTTCTCTCGAGGTTAATCAAATCATGGACTCATTATTTGTCGTGGATCCTTAGATCTGGTTAGTGTGAAGTGTATGCGTATGTGAACGATTGAATGGGTTTGATGTATTCTGAGGAATGGATTTGATGTATGATGAAAGAGTAACTAACATTTATGTTCCTTGTGAAGTGATACAAAGGTTGAATGGGATGAAATCCCTACTTTAATAGTAGCATTTATCTTCGTTGCAACATGAATACGCAGAGCAGTAAACGACGGCGATCCTCATAAGGCTCTTTCACTCTTCCACCAATTGAAGCAACAATGTCCTCAACGCCCCAACAACCTCACCTTCCCCTTCGTCGTCATTCGTCAAAGCCTGCGCCAAATTATCAAACCCCAATTACACACAGGCGATCCACTCCTCCGCCGTCAAGTCGCCGGCCGGCGAAGACATGTACGTAAGCACCGCCTTGGTCGACGCCTACGTCAAGTGCGGCAATGTCGAAAGCGCAGGCAAGGTGTTCGACGAAATGTCCGTGAGAGACGTAGCTTCTTAGAACGCTATGATCATGGGATTTTCTCAGGTGGGTTCTTCAATTAGAGTCATGTCTCTCTTCAGTGCTATGAGGTTTGACGGGTCGGAGCCCAGCGCAGTTACTCTAATGGGTTTGATACAATCTGCTTGCACGGCGAGGGACGTGATTTTACTGACGAGCGTTCATTGTTTTGGCCTCAAATTCGGGCTAGTTGAAGATGTCACCGTCGCTAACAAGATAATTTCTGCTTACGCAAAATGCGGCAAATTTCGTGCGGTTGAAACGGTCTTCGACTGCATCGATTCGAATTCTTTAAGCGTCGTTTCGTGGAACTCATTAATTTCAGGGTTTGCCTACTTAGAAGATGCAGTGAGCGCCATGGAAATCTACCAAAGGATGCTTTCTCTTCTGTTTTTCCCCGACCTTAGCACAATTCTAAACCTCCTCTCGTCGTTTTCCCAGCCATCTTTCTTAATTCCCGCGACGACCATCCACGCCCACGGGGTAAAGCTCGGTTGCGACGCGGACACAGCTCTGCTCAACACGCTAATATCAACCTACTCGAAGTGTGGCGAAATTGGCTTCGCTCGGCAACTGTTCGACGAAATGACCATGAGTTCGTTCGTCACGTGGACAGTTATGATCGGTGGGTACTCAGAAATCGGCGATTCAAACGAAGCACTCCGTTTATTTCGAGAAATGGAAATCTACGGCGAAAAGCCCGACGCCGCCGCGGCGGTCCATCTCGTCAAGTCGTGCGCAAAAGTCGGCGCTCTCGAAGTCGGGCGATTCGTGCATAATAATTGCATCGTCAGGGTTTGGAAAAAACACCGCGTTGCGCAACGCTCTGCTCGACATGTATGCAAAGTGCGGAAGCATAGGAAGCGTTCGGAGGCTCTTTTCGACGATGGAGACGAAGGACGTCATTTCCTGGACGACTATGATCGCAGGCTTCGCGATCAACGGAGATTTTCGATCTGCGTTGGATTGCTTCGACGAAATGAAGACAAACCCTAATCAAATCACGTTCCTCGCTGTCCTCCAGGCGTGCGCTCACGCCGGGCTTGTAGAGAAAGCGCTCGAAATCTTCGATTCGATGGTAAGGGTTTATCGTATAACGCCCGAGCTCGACCACTACGCTTGTGTGGCAGACCTTCTTGGGCGTCGGGGCCGGGTTAAGGAGGCGTTAGGGTTTGTGTCGAAAATGCCCTTGAAGCCCGACGCTGGGATTTGGGGGGTCTTTGCTCGGGGCTTGCAAGGCGCATCGTCGGGATTATTTAGAGGTGGCGAAATATGCGGCGGATAGGGTATTCCAGCTCGAGCCGAGCGCTTCTGCGCCTTACGTGGAGATGTCGAACGTCTACGCTTCTGCAGAGGAGTGGAAGGAGTTCGCCGGCGTTCGCGCGAAGATGAGGGCGGAGAACGTCAGGAAGATTCCCGGGCGAAGCGACGTGTACGTTGGCGGGAGGCGAAGGTCGTTTACGGCGGAGGATAGGTTTCATCCCGAGGGATGTTGGATTTTCGAGGCGGTCGATGCGTTGGCTTTGCAGTCGAGGGATGAGTTTGATTTTTTGTGTGAAGATGTGGAACTAGTTGTTTTGTAGCTTTCTCTTGCATGTTTTTTGGTTATTTTGAGCATAGAGAGTTATGGTGTATCTTACATCGGATAATTCAACTAATCTGAAACGATTATTAATCAAAAGAGGGCAACTCGTAATATATCGTTAATTGGTTATTAGCTGAAGCTTTCAATTTCCAATTTCCAATACAGTATCCAATCGGGTTCGATCTGACTCGTCGTCATCCGTTTCATATGTTCACGTATTATGCATTCAATCATGCGACACGTGAACAGGCTTGTGGAATTTCTAGTTTTATCCCATATACGATAATTTGTTCGACTCAATTAATATATCAAAGAGACAAAATCGCCAATTATTTTAGAATGAACCCCTCAATTTCTAATAATTAATGCAATCAACAGACTACCAATAAACACGTATCAACGACGATGAACAATATATAACAAGTATGTTTAGCACATCTAATGATATGTGCGTGCAAATATATTAAATTATTTTGTATTATGAATACTTTGTTTTATTAATTAAGTTTAAACTGAAGTTTTAAGGTGAAACTTTTAATTTGAAGTTTTAAGTTTTATTAATTAAGTTTAAACTGAAGTTTTAATTTGAAGGTGAAACTTTTAATAAACTAAAGTATTAAGGGTAAAATTGTAATAAAGCAAAGGCTAAAGTTGTAAATAAATATTTATCGAATTGCAGATCAATTAGTTAGTAATTATCTACCATACGGCTCATTATATAAGAGCCCGTTTGGTTGGGGGTATGGGTTTAGAGGGTATTAGTTTAAGTTGGGATTAAATAATGGAGGGTATGAGTGCTTTCGGGTGTTTGGTTTGGTAGATGGATTTAGGTGGTATTAGGTTAAATTAAATTAAATTACAATTTTACCCATTCCCTGGAATCAAATTCTAAATTAATTCGATTAAGCAAGCTTTTGAGCGAACTCCTACCAAGCACAATCAAGAAAAAGCACAATCCACTAATCATAGTTGTATGATTAGTGGATTATCGAAGCTGAGAAAAGCACAATCCACTAGGCTGGTGATGAAGAAAGCACCTCGTAGAATGTAAAATTCATAGTTCTAAACCAAGGTTCCACTAATCATAGTTCTAGCACTGATCAAGAAAAAGCACAATCCAAGGTTCTTACGATGAAGAAAGAGAGAAAAACCCAGAAAAATCTGTAGTCTGAAACGCCTCGATCTCATCCAACGATAAACTATTCAGACGCAATTTAGGGAAAGCACAAATCTGCTAATTCTCGAAGCTGCAAGAGATTCCTATGTGCAGAAGCCCATCAATCGAAAACTCAGATTATCTAGTATCAGAACTAGCGATCATCTCCAAAACTCCGTCGGTCACAATCATCCTCAAGTGCAAAGACTTCATATTGCTGTAAGATCTAGCGATTTCCTCAACCCATGGGGCCCACATAGCCTCCCCAATCCTCAGGTATTAGGGGAACCTTTCGGACAGCATCCGAGGCTCGGCGGCGTAGCACAGAGCAAATCGTGATGCGGCGGCGCGTGATGCGATCTCGTACCATCGCCTGTTCACGGTCGACACCGTCCCTCTGTCCGCCGAGTCGGAGGCGTGAGGGATGACGCACTCCCATACGATGTCGTACGAGCGGGATTTGGGGTAAAAGTGGGGTTGCGAGAGGATAAAAAAAAAACAAAAATAAAAGGATAATTATGTAAAAGATGAGGGATTAGATAATTTGACCATGTGGGGTGGATTTATTTAATACTCTATAAGAGGTATTAAGAAGGGTTTAATTAAATCTCACCTTTAAATAAAGGTCCCAACCAAACATCACTTTAATTTATTCAAACCCCCTAATCCCCCCTTAAGTGTGTTTGGTAGGGTGTATAAGGCTATTTGGCGTGTTTTTATTATGTAAATAGGGAAAACTAAAAAATAAAAAGTGTTATGTGAAAGGCAAAGTCTGAGATCAGACACAAGGGAAAATCTTTTTGAAGTTACAACGAAGATGGCAAGAAATATCCCATGAAACTGACATATAATTAATGTATATTATATCTATATGAAACTTGTGATAATAATTGCGATGTGACCATAGTATAAGGACTTCCTTCAATCATAGAAATTATATTTCCAAAAAAAAAACAAAAATCATAGCAATTACTCCATTGCGATTTCGTACTACGATCGTTGACTCTGCCGATGCCGTGACTTTCGATTTGCTAGTACTTACCCTAGTACTACTTGTCTTCCATTACTTCAACGAATTATAATCTTTTTCCTCCCATCGTTACTTTTGACTCTAGTTCAACTGGGAATGTTTAAATATTGTATAGAATGGTTCCATTTGAGAACGTCTATATTATGCAGCGAATCATAATATCAAAATGTTATCATATAGTTGACTTGGCAGTGTTGAAAGCACGAGTTAGCAAGGTCCCAAAAAACTACACTAGATAACCAGCTATTATTAGAGCTAAGAGATTAACTATAATTCCTAGTTTATGATAAAGATTCACTCAAAGTTCGAGCCATTAAGTTTAAATTCCATGTGTTTATGATGACATTTGTATTCTTTTGTCAGAATTCGCAAGTGTAGTTGAGCTTTATGCAGAAGGCGTAAAGCAGAATCAAGACATAAATTGTTAGATGATATGAAATTTATATACATCTTGTCCGAGATTGTTATCAGCCATGTTTACCTTGTTCGATGTCGAGATTGACTAAAACAAAAAAACTCAATCTATGCATAAAATCACATTTTTTTTTGTTAGGGTTTAATTAAATCAACCCTCTATTGAACTTACCTTATTTATTAGGTCAAATAGCTTTCGAACCTTGCTGAGAAGTGCACAAAACCCATAACCAAACCCTAATATTGACAACTTCATTGCAAGTCTCATAAACAGGGAATTAAATAGCAAAATAGAATCTATGTTTGAACATGCCTCGGTGTGACAGTGGATAGAGAACGTGTGATATTAGACAACACTCGAAAGTATCTTACGACATTTTTCAATGTTGTTTTGTGCTAAATAATCATGCGTTAACATTTACGAAGAGCTTGGTTTTAATCATTCTTCAAGACATCTCTCAGTGTATTTACTATCAGACATCCCTAACAGAAATAAATTCACAAAATCATCGACTTCTTTTCAGGAGACAAAGATCACTAAAATTGTATAATCTTTTATCTCTTGCTACTATTATATATTACACGCATAGATAAGAAGAAAAAAGAAGATAATAGCTAGACATTCATCGCCGGGGCATTTTCTTACACCTTCTATATTGGATTAATCGGCTTAGTTACCATGTATAGACACTCGACAGTCCTATACCTTCGTTTCTTCACGATGATCTTCTCTCGAGTTTCGTCAAAGTCATTCGCTGTCTTTCTCTTCTTGCTATTATATTCCTCTTCTGACTAATATGATGATCATTAGTATCTTCTATTTCTCCAAATAAATGCTTGAGCAGTCTTGCAAGGTTTAACTGAATATCATCAGACACTGAAGATGACGATGAGTTATAACATTGATGAGTTTCCATCCTTAATGTCGTGATTATAGAGTAATTTTGTGTGTATATGTGTTTTAAATATTTAAGAGGGTTTTAAATGTAAGAGAATTAACGTGTTGTGGAAACGCAAGTCTGAGCTCAGACAAGAAACCTTCCTGTAAGTTTCACGGGAAGATGATAAGAAATACTCGTCTTTTGAAAAACATATAGATATATATACATATATATACATACTAAATATACACGTACACACAATATAATAATAAATCCGTGTGAACTGACTGAGACGGCTGATTCAAGCAAATATCGGGGGTATTGCGTATGCTTGATCGCTTCTATTGTTTAAGTCAATATTGGGTTCTCTCGGTATATTTTATATATATATATATATATATGTATATGATAGATGAAAAAGTTATCCATAAGTCATTTATTAGGAAAATAAACAGTAGTTAAGATAGCAGTCAATAGTGAAATAGTAAAAGGACTTTCTTCAATGAAATTGTAACATTACGCAATTCGATCACTTACCCTTAAAGAACTTTTTTTCTTACGATGTTGAGTTACTTTTGTCTAAAGAATTACTGTAATTCCAGATTATCCAAGAACACTTCAACGGATTAAACCTTTGTAATATGTAAATAGTATGCTATAGAGGTTTAGTGTTGAATACGTGAGGGTTTTGTGAATGGAAAAACTTAATTAATGCTTGTTAGGGTTTAAGCTTAAATACCTTGAGAGGTATTTTTCCAGATTATCCAAGAACACTTCAACGGATTAAACCTTTGTAATATGTAAATAGTATGCTATAGAGGTTTAGTGTTGAATACGTGAGGGTTTTGTGAATGGAAAAACTTAATTAATGCTTGTTAGGGTTTAAGCTTAAATACCTTGAGAGGTATTTAAGCTTATTGGGCCCCTAACAAGCCCATTACAAACACAACCCAAATATATAAGATAATACATCGTAAAGAAATTACAAGACTTAGAACAATATTTTGGACACTTCTAAAATATTCCTAACATTCTCCCCCTAAGTGTCCAAATTACAAATAAACCTATCTAAGTCTTCAGGTCTTCTTTCTCTTCGAGCGGGGAGGAGGCCGAGGTTCCAGAAGTTCGTAGGCTGATCTTCTGAGTCCAAGTTTTAATTCATATGATCTCAATCTTCTACGAAAAGAAATTTTGTCGGAGATGATTTCGATCATATTATGATATTTCTCTTGTACTTCAGATTCCACTTCTCTCATTTCCTCTACGATCCTCTTGAGCTTAGCAAGAATAATACGGAGAGTTCCATCACAGAACTTGTGGATTTCTGATTTTCTCATCAGTCTCTTCTCTCCCTTGTAATTGATGTAGATTACCGAAGGGTCTTCTCCATCAAAGATATGGCCTTCTCCGTAGCTCTCTGACTCAGGTGCTTCAAAAGAGGGCTTCGTGAGGTTCACTCTTTTTGTGTTGCTTTCAATTGCCATTTGGAGATCATGTGTAGAGTTGAACTTCACTTGACGCAACATGAACCTTTTTAATGAAGCATAGCCCATCCTTAACTCTGGAGTCCTGAGTACTCCAAGCCTCCTATAATCTCCTACTAATTGATCAATGTCTTCGCCTCTGAGGTAGGAGAGATCCCCTTCATTCAGTTCTTCAGCTGAATTATCTTCACGTCGTACAATGTAAATAGGAAAATCAATATCTGCAAATCGCTCCTTTCGAACGGTCAGAATCTGTTTGATTCTGGGTCGTTTTGCCTCAAGTCTTCGGAGTTCATCGACGTTCGTTGCTTTTCCTCTAAACATCAGTGATCGACGGATAGACAGCAGGTACTGAATGGCTTTTGGTCGTGGGAAGTGGGTTAAACCTCTGAGGTCAAGTTCATCCACCTTCAAGATCCTGTCTTCCCTCCTCCAGATTTTTCTGCGTATCTCTTCTTGATAAGGAGCATTAACCTTCACATTTTTCCATGGAAGTTGCAACTCGTCAATTCCTTTGTGTGTATCTGGAGGGCAATCTTCGTCTATGACCGTGTGTTTTAGAAGTTCTGGAAGTTCGGGTATCTCTGCTTCATAGTCTTCTCCTTCCTCGAGCTCGTCATCTTCAAGACGAATTAGACTAATGTTAGCTTTCGAGAGAAAGTATCTAGCATTGTCCATAAGGTTTCTGGCCATAGTCGGATTAACAGGATGAGTTCTCCATTCCTCGCCAAAGATGTACCTCTCCACAACATCGTGTGGATTGTACAGTTCTTCGACTGAGGTGTCTGGATTGTCGATCTGAAGGGATGGAATGGAGGTTTGGGGACTTATCTGGCTTGTGAGATGTGGGGTTGTGGTTGTTTGGACTGATTGGGTGGAAATCCTTAAGGAGTCAGATTCGACTTCGTCAAGGGAAGTTGTCTGGTTTGGTCCTGACGTAGCTTGTCTGCCCCTCGAGGACTTTGGTGGTGGGTTGGATTGTCGGGAAGAACCGCCTCCACGAGTTAGGACCCCGCGCCCTCGTCCGCCGCGAGTGACTGGAAGCATGACTCTTGGTCTCTTCTCCCCCGCAGGACGATCTTGGTCATCAGGATCGTCATGACGACGTTTCTGACTTGAGCCTTCTTGACGACATGTGGTGGGATCAGGTATGATTCCACCTTTAATCAGCTTTTTGTAGAACGCTTCTTCGTCAGGAGTCCGCTGATTGTCGAGAGAAATAATCCGAGAAATACCAATATCGAATAGCTCAAGTAGAGGCATGCTGTATGGGCTGGGATCATTCGGTGCTCGTGGTGGTGGTAGTGAGATGAGGCGAGGCTGTGACGATTGGTCTACCAAGGGTGCCTTGCCTTTGTCTGTGGATGCTGATTGCATGGCATCCTTAATGAGTCCTCGAACCCGTGGTAAGGTCACGGATTCAAAGAACTCAAAAAGGCGATTTTCCAGATAGGCCGTCGTCACGGTTAGGGGTGTGGGGATTGGTGCACCGACATCACTAGGAGTTGTCGTTGTCACACGTTCAGAACTAGGTTCTGTACGGTGGCCCTTGTCAACCGAAGTCGGATGGACTTCAGTTTCCACGGGTCTTCCGACCTCTCCTTGCGACACATCTTTCGGAGATGGTGCTCGGGTCGTTGTTGCCACGTCAGTGTGACGGGCTTGGGTGGAGCTCTCACCGAGATCGCCAAGGCGTCTCGTTAGCACACGTCCAAAACTAGGTTCTGTACGGTGGCTCGCGGATGGTGAGCTGCTGAAATCATCAACATCCGAGAGACTTCCGTCCAATCCTTGAAGAGCCTCTATTTGGGGCTCTTCTATGAACGTTGAGGCCTGAAGATCAGGCTGAGGCTCGGCCTGTGTCACAAGAATGGGTATTTCTTGAGTTGGTTCAGACACAGGAACTGAGCTGCTGGAGGCTTGGGGTGGTTCGTGTTGTGTTGAGACACTTGTCTGTTGGGAGACAAGTGAATGGTCAGGTGGGGTTCGCTCATGCGTCGTTAGGTCATGTACGACGTCTTCTATCCTAGGGATTGACCTGGCTTTTTCTGACTGAGGTAGTGCAGTTGTAGTTGTCTCTGGAACATCCATTAGTGGTTGTTCAATTTGTTCGGCATGTGGTTGTTCCTCGAGTGATTGTTCAGGTATGGTTTGTTCAGAGGATGGTGGTGGTTGGTCAGGGATTGCTTCTTGAGATGTAGTCTGCTGTGTGTGTGGGATAGATTCAGTTTCTGTGATTTCTCTCAGCATCTCACTCTCTCTTTCTCTCTCGCTCGTTTCAGCTCTCTCAGTCTCACTAACCCCTGGGTTAGACTCAGGTGGGCTATCCTGTGTCGTGGGGTTGGGAACTTTGTAATCTTTGCAGTAGGCTTCGATAAGATCAGGGTGTGCAAGAATGAGTAATTCGTGAGGGATTGGCATTGCGGTGCGTGAGTATTTCTCATCAGTCTTTCCCTTTTGAATGTAGCGCAGTTTGGGTGGGGTGAAGTTTTCTTCTACGGGTCTTGATGGTATTCCCGGTGTTGTGGTCAGGAAATGATGGATGATAAGTGAGAACCACCGGAGATATGGCAGATTCTGTGGCCTTTTGGACTTTGTTCTTTGGTGAAGTTGGTCATCGAGATCAGTGATGATAAGCTTGACAAGGTCGTAATTCCTTTGAAACACTATCCCATGAAAGATGCGAAGGATTGTGATATTGCATCTATCCCATCCTGAGTGCTTGGGTGAGAAGCACTTATTGACAAATGTAAAGAGTGTTCGCCAAGGATGTGGGATCATGGAATTCTGAAAATGGGAGACAAACTTGATAGGCGTGTAATATCCCATCTTCATCATATCCTCCAGAAGTTCATTCTCGGAAGCCTCAGGTTCGTAGTTAGGTTGACTTGGCAATCTGAGAATACTCCGAAGGAGATCGCTTGTGATGTTGACAGTCTCATTTGCTATTTGGGCCTCGTAGTAAATACTGTTATCCTGAGCAATTTTAGTCTTCATCGTCCCCCAGAATTGTTGAAGGTAGACTGTAGGGACTTGGACTGAGGCCGAAAAAGCATACCCAAGGTGGTGATTTCTCAGTATGGATAAAATAATTTCTTCCTTGCACTTGAATGTATGAAGGTCAAGTTGGAAGTTATTGTCCTTGGTCGTTATCCATTTTGAGGTTGGGTAAACCATATCCGTAGGTGTCGTATCCGTAGGTGTCGTCATTTTTTAATTTTTAATTTTTTTTTTTTTTTTTTTTCACCTGGATGTGTGGTCGAAACTGCAAAACATGAACAAAAGGAATTAGAGATGTGATATTGTAAACTAGAATAGCAAAAATTGGTTAGAATAAAGATTTGGGCTATGAGATAAAATCGTTAAGGTAAAGATTTGGCCCATTCCTATTTGGTCCATTAATGTTCAAAGAGATGAACTTTGCGATTTTCTAAGTATGGTTTGCGGGTTTTTAAAAAATTGTACGATTTGTTGTGTAGAGATGAAGTTTGCGAGGTGAGTTGAAACGAACTATGCGAATTGTTGAGCATTGGGAATTCGCAAACTTAGAGTTCTCAAGTACACCTAGAGTTCGCAAAGTTAGAATTCGCAAAGTAGACTAAGAATTCGCATATTAAACTTAGAATTCGCAAACTTTGAGTTCGCAAAGTAAACTTATTCGCAAACTTAGAGTTCGTAAAGTACACTTAGAAATCGCAAATTTAGAGTTCGCAAAATAGAGTTCGCAAAGTAGACTTAGAATTCGCAAAGCAAACTTAGAATTCGCAAAACAAACTTAGAATTCGCAACCTTTGAGTTCGCAAAGTAAACTTATTCGCAAGCTTAGAGTTCGCAAAGTACACTTAGAAATCGCAAATTTAGAGTTCGCAAAGTAGAATCCGCAAAGTAGACTAAGAATTCGCAAAGCAAAGAAAAGCAGAGGGTTTGCGATTTGACACGATTCGCAAAGCAGAGGGTTTGCGATTTGAAATGATTCGTAAAGCAGAAGGTTTGCGATTTTGACTCAAATCAAATTCAACTTGTGCAAAACAGTTTTTGAATTCGCAAAGCTGTACTTCGAGCGATCTACCGAAGAATTAAAAAAATAAAAAAGCTCTAAATAGCTAAAAGCAAACCCAGAAACTCAAAAATCGAAACAACTCTCCGGAGATACCCTAATCTCATACTAAAAACATAGACAATCATTCATCGATAATCTGTATTAAACCAAATAACACAATAAAAATCGAGTATGGCCCTGTTCTTCATGATTCGAACCTGCAAAGCAAAAAAAAAGGGCATTTCATTGTAGAAATTATATCTAATAATTCCTTACCACCGAAAAGTTTCTGAAAACGTGAGAGAAACACACTTGAGAACCGGGATATGCTATTGAGACTGCGATTTGAGGTTCGAAAAAAAATATCGAAACTGACAGAGGTTTGCGATTTTGGAGAGTGTTGCGAGTTTGAGAGAGGTTTGCGAATTGAGAGAGGTTTGCGAATTGTGATGTATTTGGGAAAGTCGAGGACAGTTTGCGGGCCTGAAGAAATATAAGAATGGGCCGCAAACTTCTCCCTTTTTTTTATTTTTTTTTTATTATATTTTTTTATTATTATTTTTTTTTTTAATTTTTGGTTCGCAAAATATTGTAATGTAACGTATGCGAGCTTGATTTTAAAATTGATTCGCAAAATGACCTCGGAAGAAAAAGTAAGTGTACGAGATTTTCAATTTAGCAAAGATACCTAATAATCTTAGAAAAGACCCAAATTCTACCAATTTGGCGCGATCAATCACAAGGATAACATCAAATCTATGGGTTTTTCAAGATCGATTTTCATGATACGAAATCCTTATTGGAGAGAAAAAAAATCTTCACCTTAGTCAAAAATTCGTCTTAATGTCGGGACAATAAATGACGCAAGTTTCCTTCGTGTTTATAAATAGATAGGTCTCAAATCTCATTGAAGTACCTTACATCTAAGAACTAACTCGTCCCTTATCTTTCTTGTTTGCAGATGAATTGGCAGAAGAAGGAAGAAGCAAGGAAGCTCGAGGAACATGAAGAGTTAAGACGTAACTTTGAGCATAATTTGGATATGCTGGTTATTGAGATTTTCCTTCTTTTGAGCTTATTCGTTATCTTACTTGCTGTTCTGCTTTGGGTCTTAATCGGGCATATGAGTTTTTAAGAGTTATCTGCGTATTATATGTTTGAGGAATTTTTATTATTTGTTGAAGAACTCCCCCTGGATGCAATGTCTATCGATTACCTTAAGATTAAATGATTGATAATGCCTATCGAGTATCTTAAAATAAAAGATTGATGAAATCACTTACTCCCCCTCGATGCATGGATATATTGATGAATTCACTTACTCCCCCTCGATGCAATGTCTATCGATTACCTAAGGATTAAATGATTGATAATGCCTATCGAGTATCTTAAAATAAAGATTGATGAATTCACTTACTCCCCCTCGATGCATGGATATAGCATTTCTCCCCCTCGATGTAACGCTATCAGCATTGGCGCTACATCGACTTATTAGAAACAAGAAAAGACTAAAGTCCTAAGCAAGAAAAAAAATTTATTGAAAATTAAAGGATTAAACTTAAAGACTAAAGTCCTAAATAAATGATTACCATAGTAAACACACATAGAATAAGAGAAGTAAAACATAGCAAATAGATAAATATTGAGCTGTAGGAAGGCACAATCGAGATTAAAAATTGAGGTTCAACATTCCCAACTTTGCAACTAAGAATTGAAAGCGTTTTTCATCCAATGCTTTTGTAAGCAAATCGGCTAGTTGAATCTCTGTATTGACAAAGTACATTTCTATTATGCCTCTTTCTACATGGTCCTTTATGAAGTGATAGCGAAGATCTATGTGCTTAGTGCGTGAGTGATGAACGGGGTTACATGTAATTGCAATAGCACTCTTGGAATCACAGTAAATAGGAATTTTATTTAGATCAAACCCGTAGTCCCGTAGCTGAGTTCTGATCCACAAAATTTGTGAACAGCAACTTGCTGCAGCGACATATTCTGCTTCCGCCGTGGAAGTTGACACACAATTTTGTTTCTTCGAGGCCCAACAGACAAGTTTATCGCCTAGGAATTGCATGTGTCCAGAAGTGCTTTTCCTGTCCAGTCTGCATCCTGCAAAATCTGCATCAGAATATCCTATTAGTTTCATACTTGAGTTTTTAGGATACCACAGTCCAAGGTCTGGTGTTCCTTTCAAATACTTCAAGATTCTTTTGACGGCATGAAGATGTGACTCCTTAGGGTTAGCTTGAAATCGAGCACAGAGACATGTAGAGAATAGGATGTCTGGTCGACTGGCAGTGAGGTAGAGCAGTGATCCAATGATTCCTCTGTAATGAGTAACATCTACGGGTTCACCTAAGTGATCCGCATCTAGTGAACATGAGGTGGACATAGGTGTGCTCGAGGATTTGCTCTTGTCGATCCCATATTTTCTAAGTATATCGTGGATGTACTTTGACTGATTGAGGAAAATCCCATCCTGAAGTTGTTTGATTTGTAATCCGAGGAAAAATGACATTTCTCCCATCATACTCATTTCGAATTGCGATTGCATCAGGGTGCTAAATTCTTCACAAAGTTTAGTGTTAGTAGAGCCAAAAATGATATCATCCACGTAGATTTGCACAAGCATGATATCAGAACCATCTTTCTTTACGAACAATGTAGTGTCAATTTTCCCTTTAGTAAAGCCTGAAGTGATAAGAAAGTCAGAGAGCACATCATACCAGGCCCTTGGAGCTTGTTTAAGTCCGTACAGTGATTTTTCGAGTTTGTAAACAAAGTCGGGATGATCAGCATTGAGAAATCCGTCTGGCTGTGACACATACACTTCTTCTTTCAGAATTCCATTCAAGAAGGCTGTTTTTACGTCCATTTGATAGACTGTGAAGTCTTTGTGTGCAGCATATGCAAGAAATAACCTAATAGCTTCGATTCTGGCTACAGGGGCAAATGTTTCATCGTAATCAATACCTTCTTGTTGATTATATCCCTTAGCAACGAGCCTGGCTTTGTTTCGAATTACAACACCATCTTCGTCCTTTTTGTTTTTAAATACCCACTTTGTTCCGATCACAGTCTTCCCTTTTGGACGAGGAACTAAGTTCCATACTTTGAGACGTTCGAACTGATTAATCTCCTCTTGCATAGCCACTATCCAGTTGGGATCCCGTAGTGCATCAACTACTCGTTTTGGTTCCGTTTGGCTCAGGAAACAGGTGAAATTACATTCACTTGAATGTGATCTTCTAGTCGTTACGCCTGTATTGGGATCTCCTATTATTTGATCTGTAGGATGATGTCTGACCCATTTCTTCTCGTGGGGTAATGTTGTTTCGTCTGTTTGGGATTCCTCACTTAATGGATAGTCGATTGCAGATGTGGTAGTGTTGTCTGGTGAAGTTGAAGAAGAGGCATCTGTATGCGTTGTTGTCAAAGTTGCTGGGATAGAGACTTCTGCATCTGAGGGAGGAATTGTCTGGTCAGGAGTAGGTTCTGAATCATGAGTTGACGAACTAGGTCTAAATTCAGTGTTTGGAAAGGAATCAGTGTATGGTCTTGTCTGATTTTGAGAGATATAGATATGTTCAAAAAGTAGATCCAGATCTAGTTCCTCTTGAGTTTGGTGAGTGCCGCATGTGGGATTGCTTTGTCTAGAATAGTCAGTTGTTTGTTGATCTGGCTTCAAACTACCTTTGTCAGATCCCTGTTCTGAAGAGTTCCGTTCAGAGACATCTTTCGAACACTCTCCTTCTACTGAATGAGAGTGAATCAGGTGTGGTGTTTTAGATATTCGTCCCAAACTGCTATGTCCAGTAGAAAGTTCGAGTCCTTCATCAAAGGTTACATTTATACTTTCAATGATCATCCTTCTGTCTCTGAGAAATAACCTGTACGCCTTAGATTGTGCAGAGTAGCCAACAAAAATTCCTTCAGTTGCTTTTGGATCAAGTTTGGACTTGTCTTCGCGGTCGTTGGCGATGAAGCACTTGCATCCGAAAATTCGAAAATGGGCAATATTGGGCAGTCTCCCATTTATAAGTTCATAGGGCGTCTTTCCAAATCTTAGATGAATGTTTGTGCGATTCTGTGTATAGCAAGCAGTATTCATTGCTTCAGCCCAAAGGAAATGAGGTAGCGATGATTGGATGAGCATTGTTCGGGCAGCCTCTACGAGTGTTCGATTTCGCCTTTCAACAATCCCATTTTGTTGAGGTGTGTAGATGGAAGAAAACTGTTGAGTAATCCCTATGGATTCGTAAAAGTCACTGAGCTGTTGATTCTTGAATTCTGTTCCATTGTCTGATCTAACTATTTTAACACTCCTTTGGAGTAGGTTCTGTGTTGTTCTGATTAGATTTGGAATATGTTCGACTGTCTCTGATTTAGTTCGTAAGAAGCGGACCCAAGTATATCGGGAAAAATCATCGACGATAACCAGCATATACCGCTTTCCACTTATGCTTTCAGTTCGCATCGGGCCACACAGATCCATGTGTAAAAGCTCTAGAGGATGTTGAGTGGATGCTATGTGTTTTGTAGGATGTGAAGCTTTCTTCATTTTTCCTTTCTCACAAGCAGAGCACATATGCTCTTTTTGGTATTTCAGTGATGGTAGTCCAATAGCCAATTTATTGGTTGACAGCTTGTTGAGGGTCTTGAAGTTAAGATGAGATAACCGCTGGTGCCACAAGTCATTTTGAGTTGAAGTTGCTTTGGAGATTAGGCAGATATCAGTCTTTGGTTTGACAGTTCTAATATCAGTGGTGTAGAGATTTGTCTTGCGAGTTCCAGTGAGAAGTTCTTCACCATTGGCATTGAGAATTTTGCAAGTTTTCTTTAGAAACACAACTTGGAGGCCAAAATCACTGAACTGTCCAATTGATAAGAGGTTGTGTGTCAGCCCTTCAACATACGAGACTTGTTTAATTGTGAGTCGATTGCATATGAGATCGCCATAACCAAGGATTCTGGCTCCATTGCTATTGCCAAAGCGTACCAGTCCTCCTGGTCTATCAACGTAGTTGCTCAACAGTTCCTTTGTCCCAGTCATGTGTGTGGAGCAACCAGAATCTAAGTACCACACATGAAGGGCCTGCAAAATAAAACTAGAGGGTTTTAGGTACCCATTGAAATATGGGTCCACCTCTATGATATTTATTAGTCCGGTTAGATTCCCTAGATTGTCCTTTGTTGGTGGATGATGCAGAGTCATTAGTTATTTCTAGGGTTGGGGTTTGAGTTCCTGAAGTCTGAAGCTTTGGAACCCATTTATGCATAGGTTTTTTGACAGCTTTAGTTTTTGATTCTTGTCTTGACTTTGTATTTTTATTTTTATGAGTTGTTTTGTGAGTTTGCTTGGTGACATGATCATGCACGGAGAGCTTTGTTTTTGATTTAGAAGACAATTTTTTCGATACATGGCGGAAAGAAGGTACAAAAGTTCTGGGAGAAAAACACTCAATGACAAAAGGTGTATTGAGATCACTAGTCTTCTTCAAGATATCTTCCTTTTTAACCCATACTTGCCCCTTCAATGGTTCTTTTGTGGGTCCTGAAAATTTCAACGTATTAGTGCAGGAAATTTTGTCATGCGAAACTGAGGTGTACGATAATGTGTGTAATCTTAATTTTTCTTTAAGTGAGTATATTTCTTGAAGAAGTTTCTGCCTTTCTTCTCCAAATGATTTTCTCTCGCTTTCGATAGTGGAGTGAAGATCACTGATTTTCTTTATGCAATCGGGCATATATCCTGTTTTATATGTAACTATCAGTGTTTCTCCTTCCTTTGGACGTGGGATGTCTGATTCAAATTCTGTTATTGCTGGACAATTTCGATCTTTATTACTGTCATTTAACTCTGTATAATCAAATGAAGTTTGAGTTTTACTGTGTGTAGGTGTCTCATCTTCACTTACGAAAGACATGAGATTTGCCAGGCAACCTGTTTGCATGAATTTGAGATCATATAGATAAGGTGCACTTGATATACCTTGTTTTAACTTACATGGGTTTTCAAAACCTAACCCTTTATGGGGATTATAAAAATCAATGTTAGCTGGTTTGTTCAAGAAGATCGTTTGTTCTGACTGATCTCGTCGGGTTAAAACGTCCTCCAATTTTTTTATTTTGGAGTACAGTCTTTCCCGTTCTTTGCTTAGTAAGTCATATTTAATTGTAGCATCCATTGCCTGATCTCTATGAGATTTCATTTCCTTTTCTAAATCCTTGGCTTTAGCTTCGGATTTTTGCACTTGTATTTCTAGCTTAGCAATTTTTTCATTTGCTACAATTACACGATTTTTCTCACATGCATAATCATGTCTAAACTTATCTAATACTACTAAATTCTTCTCTAAGTTACCTTCAAGTTCTTTGATTTTCCTTTTCCCCAATTTGTTAGATTTATATAAAGATAGAAATTCATTTTTCATCTTAAGTAAGGAATCATAGTCTGCTTCACTTACCTCCACTATGTCTGAATTGTTGGAAGTTTCCATGTCTGACTCGCTACCTTCAGCTCCAGCTCCATCTTCTTCGTCATCTAGTTTGGCCATCAGTGCCACGTTCTCATTCTCGCTTTCTGAGGTATCTTCAAGCCAATGATCCTCTTCTGCCATCAAAACCAGTCCCTTTTCTTTTTGTTCAGCTAATTGAACTTTTCGGCGATAATAGTTAACGTCCTTTTTCTTGGGCATTCTGCACTCTCTGGCAAAGTGTCCATTCTTGCCGCAGTTGAAACATTTGCCGCTTTGATGAGGAGTTTCAGAGTTGTCCTCATCCTGAGTCTTTCCTTTAGAGTTGGATGAAGTTCTTTGACGATTGGAGGAGGAACCAGTCTTCTTATAATATTTCCTCTGCACGAAGTTCGAGACCAGAGCGAGTTGCTTAGCAAGATCTTTGAGAGTGATTTCATTGTCTCCAAGGTTTGTAAGATCCTTGGATTCGTCATCAGGATCAGAGTCTTCTCCCTCCTTGACTTGTGATGACTGGATGATTTCTTTGTCTTTGAATTGTTTTCGTGATGATCGTTCAGTCATAAGAGCAAGCGAGTCGCTTCCTATTGGTTTGATTTCCTCCCTTCGTTTCTCCACGTGATTGGAATGTTGATTGAGGTAGTCGAATAATGTATGGATGCTAACTTTGGTTAGGTCGTTCATCTGTCTTATCATAATTGCAGTAGCCTCCCATTCTGGATGTAGTGATCCTAAGAATTTGACATTGATTTCCATTACACTTTTTGTGACTCCATTCATCTTTAGCTCATTTAGAAGAACAAGAAATCGATGGAAGGTGTCTTGGAGAGTTTCCCCTTTGTTAGCATGAAAGCGGTCATATGAGATGAGTGTATTTGCCATTCTTGCCATTGTATTGACTTCCGTCCCCTGCATCATAACTCGAAGAGCATCCCACATTTCTTTTGCGCTCTCACCACATTCAAGTTGCATCAAAATGTCATTGGGAATAGCTTGCATCATGTATGATTTCGCCACTTTATCTGCTTTTAGTCGCAGTTTTTCTTCATCATTGCATTGATCAGCAGTTTTCAAGATCCTCTGTTCCTCTCTTGCAGGGGTGGTGTCAGTAGTGGCGGGAATTATGGTCCAATACTGCGTAGGTCCATTGTAAATAGATTCCAGAAGGTTATCAGAGTTGTCCTTGCTTTCTATGAAGTTGATGAATCTTCTCTTCCAGACTGCGTACTCTCCATGTCGGATGATGGGAGGTCTAACGTCATTTCCCATGCTGAAAGAGTCCATTGTTTGTGTTTTGGATATGATCGTTGACGTGTAATGTGAGGGAAGTTAAATTTTGAATCTAAAATTTGATCAAAATCAAATTCGAGATTTGATTGAGATACGGGTGTGATTTGCAAAGTTTGGATAGGAATGGAACTTTGCAAATTGAAAATTTAATTTCGTTTGTGAATTAAAATAGGGACGTACTTTGATGAGAGAGGTGAAGTGATGAACTAAATTCGCAAAGTGGATTTTAAGAAAATGAAGACAATTCGTAACTTGGTTTGAATTCGCAAAGTGATCAAGTTCGTGAATGGAATGAGTTCGCAAAGTAGTCCAAGTTCGCAATGTTGTCAGGAGATTCGCAAAGAATCAAGAGGTCGCAAAGTATGTTGAATTAGCGAAGTAAACTGGAGTTCGCAAAGTGATCTAAGCTTGCAAAGTGGTTAATCGAGTTCGCAAAACGTCCAGGATTCGCCAAGTAGTTGTGAGTTCGCAAAGTTGTCAAGGGGTCGCAAAGTGTTCAGAGTTCGCGAAGTTGTCAAGGGGTCGCAAGGTGTTCCGAGTTCACGAAGTAGTCAAGAGTTCGCAAAGATCAGATTTGCGAATTAAATTGGATTCGAAAAGTGATAGAAGAACCTGAGACGTTGATCTTCGAAAATCTAACGGTTCAGGAACTTCGAACCCGCAAAGTGGAACTTTGCGAAGTGTGTTGATGCGCGAACTTTTTGCGAAGCCTTGTGAAGTGACTGAATCCCAAAAACGAAAGAAATCCTTGAGTTCGCAAACCTAGTTCCCAAAAGAAATTCCGTGCGCAAACTCAAGAACAGATAAAGGGACAGAGCTGTTCTTCAAATGTTTTAGACAGAAATCCAACAAATCTGACACAGCCTCCACGGAAACCAATTTGATAGCTCAGAACTGATAGCTGCACAAACTTGTCTTAATAAAAAGAAGGATATCTCCGAGAGTAGTTGATACACATGAGTCTGAGGCTCTGAGCTTTGCTACAGAGAATGAACAACTCCAGAACTCAACCTGCTAAATTTTTCAAAGCTTGAAATGAAGTTTCCTCACCTACACGCTTGCTCTGATACCACTTGTAATTCCAGATTATCCAAGAACACTTCAACGGATTAAACCTTTGTAATATGTAAATAGTATGCTATAGAGGTTTAGTGTTGAATACGTGAGGGTTTTGTGAATGGAAAAACTTAATTAATGCTTGTTAGGGTTTAAGCTTAAATACCTTGAGAGGTATTTAAGCTTATTGGGCCCCTAACAAGCCCATTACAAACACAACCCAAATATATAAGATAATACATCGTAAAGAAATTACAAGACTTAGAACAATATTTTGGACACTTCTAAAATATTCCTAACAATTACCCCACCCTTCAAAAGAATTCCTTTTTTTATTGTCAATTTGACAAAAGGTTCAACTCCAAGCATACCCTGCCTTTTTTCCTGATCAATAAAATACAGTATTATGGTTCCCTCATGATTAATGTGTTAACTATGGTTAAATGTATCTCGTATGTTAGTTTTGCATACGCGGAAAGTCTTATAAACATCAAAGACTTATCATATAGACTTTCTCTTGGTTGACTTGGTATAATATGCTTACATAAGAATTCCATCATATATGTTACCTGCTTTAGTCATGGTCTCAAGACTAGGTCAATTTTTATGAAAATTTCCTCGCAATAAAAGAATATATTATTCAATGGCGGTATGAATATATTGTCTGACGCTAGTATTTGTCTAATGTGGTAAGAATAATACTCTATATAATTAAATGGCGGTATGCTCATATTATAGTGGAAGTAAATATAAATTTTTGTAACGTGCTAGTGAGCTTAATAGGCTGGACCAAATTGTATTGGCCTCAATATCTTCAACCATATCTTATATGTCCGACGAAAATCTTTGTCCTAAATTCCTTTGTTCATATTGGTCTAATCTTTACATAAAACGAACAAGAAAAACATAGGTTAGGGGGTAGACAGAAAGAACTTAGGCATATTTAACCTTACAAAATTCATCGCCAACAAGAACTTGAAGTCCATGGTTCAAGTCCCGGCAATGGAACTTCTCTTTTTATTTTTTTTGCCACCAAAATGTTATATTAAAATGAATCACTGATTTCCGACGGTATAAGCAGCACTAGTACTTTTGCACACCCATATGTCTGTGTTATATTTATTAGTTATAAGGTAATATTTTACTAGAAAATTGGAAAAATAAGAAGTTATGTAGTGGGTGGTTTTTTTATTGATTGTTATTTTACGACAGACAATACGGTTTAACTTAGGCACTGAGCCTTAATAAAAGAGCATCGATATATAACAAATAAACGATAAAATTAAGGGTATATTTGGGTTCAGGCCCTAATAAGCAATTTTCAATATAGTTCAGGCCCCATAACGTTTTAATTCAGGCTGAAGGACCTAAGTACCAAAAACATAAGTTTGAAGGACCCATGCGACATAAAATGACAAATCTGTCCTTCATAGTTGGCAGAAATTACAGCCATTTGCCATCGTCTCTATCGTTCGGTTTTGGGTGTGTGCGAGGACTCTACAACAGACCGAAATGTCGTTGTTCAGGTGCATAAAAGATGGGATCGACTTTGTTTCCGCATGGGTAGTTGTAATAAAAGAATAATTTAGCGTGTAAGAAGAAATAATTTCGAAATTCCTCTTCGAGAAAACGAGAGTATAAAAGGACCAAGTATCGAATTTAATGGCCGATTATGACGAAACTGAGTGAATTTGATAATGGGTCTTAATAATGAACGAGAATTATTGAGTTTACGAAAGAATTGGTGAAGAATTTTGAATCAAAATTTTGTTATGCGACGTATATTGAAGATTTCTTGAAGACGATATCTGGGTAACAATTAATGCAATTAAAGTAACCAATATAGCGTAACTAGTAACATATATGTCTAACTCAGTAACAAATATAACAAACGTAGTAACAGTTATCATCGAAAAAGTAACAATTGTAGATTAATAATTCTTTGTTACGAAAATCACAATTGACTCTAAAAAAAGGTGAAAGTCGCAGAAACGTCGTCGTTATTGACAGAATTAGGTTAATTAAGTTTATACCGAACAGAAAATCTAGTGTTTGAATCTCAGCTTTAATTGTTGTACTTGAGAAATAGTCACCCTAATCTCATGTTACTGAACGCTCCCTGGTAACAAAATATTAATATTTTATAACAACTCTACACTGATCTAATACCAAATCGCTAAAGGCAGTAACTAAACAGTTAATTCAAATAACAAATTATTAGGTAAAAATAACAAATTTGGTAAATGATTATTTTAACAATAAATTCGATTTGTAACAAATAATTCCAAGTAACGAATGGGGTTGTATTAGTGACAATAATTCCCAAATCGGTAACCCTAATCGACCAAACGCACGAGCAGCGACGACGAGCCGGCGACGACCACCAGCATCGACGACGAGCAACGACGACCTAGAGAATCTAGCCATCCCCAAAATTATTCAGAGAAAGCACCGACGAAGACAATGGCGAAGAAATCGAAGCAAACAGCGAGCGATCCGACGAGCTGCGACGACGAGCAGCGACCACCACGAGCTGCGAGCAATCCGACGACGACAAAGGCGAAGAAATCGACGAAAACAGCGACGAAGGAGGCGAAAATGTCGAAGCAGCGAGCTATCCCACGACCCCGATGTCAACCAAGGTATTTCGTCGAAACTGTCCAGCCGATTTATGACATGGCAAGCGCCGAGCATAAGAAGGCAGTTCGAAGGACGCCATTTGCTGATTTCCTTCGTATCGTCTCGTGCGAGATCGGAAGCCATAGGCTCATGGCTGTGATGAGACGATTTACCCCGGACGGTAAATTTTTCAGCTTCGGGCATGATAACCTAGTTCCGTTTTCTGTTTCTGAGTTTTCTGTGTTTATGGGGTTGAGGGCGAATGGGATGTTTGTTGACCTGAATTATGAACCCGTGGTGAAGGATGTTGATTTTATGAAGAGGTGTTTTCCCGGTATATCTCGACTGTTTCGAGATGATGTTCTTGTTAAAATGAAGGAATTATCAAAGTTGGGGGATGGACTAGTTTAGAGGATTTTAGTCGTATGTATGTTTTGTTAGTCTTTATTTGTGTTTTATTCCCAACGTCGAACTATTGCTTCCCATCATTTGTATTGGAGTACGTGGATCGTCTGGATGAGGTGAAGGATTATGCCTGGGGTAAGGCAGTCCATTCATTCCTCTTGAAATCAATCTTGCAAAATCCACAGTACGTTGAAGGGTGCACCCTCGGATTATTGGTAAGTCATTCGTTTGTACTTTCACGCTTGTTCTTCATTTGTGAGTTTTTCACGTTTGCACGTTGTGCCTATATATGCCAGGTTTGGGTTTATGAGCACGCTCCTCGGTTGGGTAAAGCTCTTTCGATTACGGGCATGCCTCGTTTCACGAGGTGGCGGCCATCCGAGCAAGATATGGAGCAAGCTATTGAGGCTTTGAACGAAGATGAGGTGGCAAACCCAATATATGTTTGGCGGAACGAGTACGAGGCGTTCTGCGCATTGCCCGACAATGTAAGGATCCCGACTTTCGAGGGGACGGAGAAGAAGTCTACCGAGGAGAAACCTCACACATCTAAAGAAGAAGCCAAGGAGAAGGCTGTTGGACGCGAGGATGCTCCTATGGAGAAAGTCGACGAGAAAACTATTTTTGATGAGGATGGTAAGAGTGACATGTGGACTGAGAAAGCTGAGGTGGTGGAGGATATGGAAGTTGAGAAGCCCGCTGAAGGGCAAGTGGCTGAGAAGCCCGCTGAAGGGGTGGTGGCTGAGAAGCCCGCTGATGCGGTGGTGGCTGAGAAGCCCGCTGATGCGGTGGTGGCTGAGGTTCAATCTGTTGATGTGGTGGCTGAGAAGCCCGCTGATGGGCAAGTGGCTGAGGTGCTAGGCAAAGCGGTGGTGGCTGAGAAGCCCGCTGAGATGCCAGGGGCTGAGGTGCCCGCTGAAGGGGTGGTGGATGAGAAGCCCGCTGAGATGCAAGGGGCTTAGGTGCCCGCTGAAGGGGTGGTGGCTGAGAAGCCCGCTGAAGGGCAAGTGGCTGAGGTGCTAGGCGAAGATGTGGTGGCTGAGAAGCCCGCTGAAGGGCAAGTGGCTGAGGTGCTAGGCGAAGCGGTGGTGGCTGAGAAGCCCGCTGAGATGCCGCGGGAGCAACCTGCTGTCGAGGTTGATGCAACTGTACAATCTGTGGTTCAGCAAATATTGAAATCGTTCACGATTGACACAGTTGATCAAGAATATAAACAATATGTTGCGGCGAAGGATGCTCTTGAGGCCGGATCAATTGCAAGCACCGTCATGGGAAGGGATAACACCAAAAAGAAGAAGTTGGCCGACTTCGTAACGCCTCCAGGGAGCACACCGCCAGTGAAGAAGCAGCGCAAGGGTGCAAAGGGCGCAACAAAGGAGGCACCGATCGAGGTCGTGTCGGGTATACGGGTGGATCCTCCGGCAGAACTGTACAAAGGCACGCTCGATAGAGATTTTGAGGGAAAGGCATCCCTATCCCCCAAGCAGAAAGAGGTGGTAGACTGCTTCATTTCAAACGCCAACTTCAAGTAAGTTGTTTGATTATGTTTTATATGGTGGTGTTATTATATTTATTTTTGAATTCCTTGTAAATGTAGTTCCGTTGTATGGGAGGACAACATCCACCGTGTGCACGGGTTTCATTTGGTGGAAATGGTGAAGGGGAATGCGTCCGATGTGATAGATGCATGGTTTAAATACCTGATGGCGATGGATCCCGACTCCGGCACTTACTTCCTTCCTTCCTATGTTTCGGTGAGTATTGATTTCTTCGAATATCGTGTCTTAAAATTTGTCGACTTACGTTGAACTTTGATTAATTCTCAGCAAAATGTCGAAGCTATATTGTCAAGACCGGGGAGGCGTATCCAGGTATGAAACAAAAGGGGCATGGAGACATTGTTGGAAAAATTGTCTCCCATTACCAAGACACAGTTAGAGCATTTTCGGGCGAAAGTACAGTCCGAATGCAAGTTTGTTGCGCTACCATTGAACAATCACAATCATTGGCATCTGCTTGTACTCGATGTCGAAAATAGGAGTTGGCAGCATTATAATTCAATGAGAGGGCCAACAGGAACTGCTGTTGCAAACCGTTGTGTAAGTAAGATTTGCATGGCAATTGGGTGGTCTGTTATGTGAGTTGAAAGTGATGCATTGATTATTATGTTACAGGCGCTTGCACTTGGAAATTATTTGAAGCACGTGGGGTTGGATATGAAGTTTGCTTCAACTGCCCTGTCTAAGATTTGTCGCCAGCAAGCCGAGGATAGCTTGGATTGTGGCCCGTGGGTGTGTATGTTTGGGTACGCATTGTTGAAAGATGATGTTGGTACATGGGATGAAATCAACAGGACCGGCGACATCAAATCATATCGGGCGCAGATCTTAGCTGGTTTGTTAGAATTTGCTGCTATGTGTGTCTGAGATGTGCTTAGAAAGTTTGTTTTGAACAAAAACTAGCTTATGTTGCTGACAATGTGTGCATGTTTCCGGTAGAATCGTCATATTTTCTGCAGTAACAGTTCAAAGTATATCTAGTAACAAATTAACAAGATTAATAACCATTAGCAAGTACTCGGGTAACAGAACATTACGTGACAAGTAACAGATAACGCTGTTGCAGTAACAACTTAATATGTAATTAGATTCGTTTATTGTTTTCAAACTTTATACACTAAACACGCTAAAAAATCACTATAACAGGTAAATTCACGAAGTTTTATATAAAAATATGTTAGTTTGTGCTTACGAGTTCCGTGGAGTTTTTGTTGGTATTGACGAAGTTGAAGTATAGTGTGAAAACAAGTACCACTCATCTTGAGAGGATGGTCATCCATGGACGAATTGATCCTACGTACAAGAACTGGGTACATACGATCTATTACTGATAATTTTACAGTACAAATGGTCGACCTAACATAATTGGTTCATCAATGTTAGGGACATATTCAATTAATCTTAAACGTAAACCTCGTGTTCTTTACTGATTTCATGGAGTAACAGTTCAACGTATAAAAAGTAACAAATTACCAAGAATAATAACAACGATCTTATAACACGGTAACAGAATAATGCACATCGAGTAACGGATAACGCTGTTACAATAACAATTTAACGTGTAATCACTGGCGTACTTAGAGTTTTTCCCGCCCAAAATTCATCTCATGATGGTTGTCCCGCCAGAATCTTCAATGCTGATTTAGTAACAAGAAAAGGCATCATAGTAACAGATATTCTAAGTACTAGTAACGGAACCTGAAATTTTTACAGATGGCGCCAATGCGAAAAAAATACACCACAATTTCCTCTAAACCCTATTTCAACAACGTAAATCATATATCTTCTTCATTTACTGCCTTTGACAGTATCCATGGTCCCCACAATGTCAACAATACAAGATTCGATTCTTGCTCTGTGTGCTTATAAAAGCGAATTTTTTTTGTTGGAGGTAAGAGAAACATCATCTTTAACAGACCTCTTATTACTAGTTACCCAACGTTTCTCAGACGTCGATAGTAGCTCCATCTCCTTGAGATACAAATCACCTCTTAACAACACCACAATGCAATTGCTCATGGACCATGATGTGAAGTTCATGGTGAGGTTGCATCACGAGCTAAAATTGAAGGTCATAGACATTATTGCAATTGAACACGGGAATACAACTGAAGATATGCCATCTCAGGTCGGGCAATCTCAAGCTGAATGTCGAGCTCTGGCCAACGGGAACTCAGTCGACTTTTGGATTCGGTGCATTGAGGGTGAAGGGCAAGTCTTTGAGGGTGCTAATGAGTTTCGAAGCAAGCTTAAAAGGCATGCCGTTGCGAGCAGAAAGTCTTTCAAGTATATAAAAAATGACGTTAAGAAGATCATCATAGTATGCAACGTAGAAGGATGTAGATGGAGGATATACGCAGCTCACCGGCAATGTGATGGTCTGTTTAGCATAAAAAATTGCAACCTCAACCACACTTGCGGAGAATCCAGTTTACTAATGAGAGACCACCCAAAAGCCGATGCAAAATTGGTTGCGGAGTTGGTTCAGCCGAAGCTGAGCACAGAGCCTCTCTACAAGCCACGCACTATGAAGAATGATATGTTGCGGGAATACGGGGTTGAAATACCATATCACCGAGCTTGGTCAGCGAAAGAAATAGCGTTGAAAAATATTCATGGGATTCAAAGAGGTTCATATGATAAATTAAGGTGGTATTGCAGTGCTGTGCTTCGAACAAATCCAGGTTCATTTGCGGATTGTGAACTTCATCCTGAAACAAACAAATTTAAGAGAATGTTTGTGAGTTTCAATGCGTGTATAATTGGGTTTATAAGGGGTTGTAGACCACTACTCTTCCTTGATGGTACACAAATCAAGAATAAGCACATAGGGTGCTTATTTACTGCTGTGTCAAAAGATGGAAATGATGGATTGTTTACTGTGGCTTTCGCAGGTTTTGTTATTTTCTTAGAATAATTTGTTATTTTCGTAGCTTATTTGTTATTATCTATTCATAATTTGTTATTGGACAGTGACTGATGCAGAAACATCACCTAACTGGGAGTGGTTTCTTTTGAAACTGAGGCATCTCTTGTCCTATTATGGAAGAGACAACTTCGGAGATTATACATTTTTTTCCGACCGGCATGAAGGATTGGTTCAAGGCGTTCCCTCGGTATTTCCAGGGTCTCACCATGCATATTGTTTAAGGCATGTCATTGACAATTTCAAGACTGAGGTACATTATCATGTATTGTTATTTATAGACTCATTTCAGTTAAAATGTTAGTGATGCATTGTTATGACAGACGAGGTTTTTGTTTTCCTTCGCTATCTGTACAGGTATTGCGAAAGTACCCATATAAGAACAAGAAAGTTGGACAACAAAGTTCAAGAAGGCAGCTTACTCTCCTTACTTGGAGGATTTCAGAACATTTCTTACGGAGGTTAACGGCATTTCCCGGACACTCAAACTTCATAGGAAAGACGAATCCTAATTGTTGGGCTAACTCCTTATTTCGTGGCCCGATGATGGGGCATAATTGACAACAACATTGCAGAAAGTTGGAATAGTTGGGTTCGTGAGGCTAGGGCGCTACCTATTGTTAGTTTGGTCGACGAGATAAGACGGAAGACAATGATCATGATGAACGACAAATGCACGGAAGCACACAAACAGCTCAGCCATTTGTGTACGAAGCCTGAGAACAAACTGAAATTAAGCATCGATGAATCTCAAACATTGGAGGTCGATAGGTCTGGTGGATGGCAGTTCGAGGTTTCAGAAAAGGGGATCAAATATGCCGTTTGTTTAAACAATAAGAGATGTTCTTGCCGACACTTGGATCTACAGGGGCTTCCGTGTAAGCATGCATGCGCATGCATTCTTTCAATGGGCCTTTCTCCATATGACTTCTGCGACAGCTATTACAGTTTGGCGAAATACCGGGAGGCATACCAGGGTTCTATAAATCCAATTCCTTCTAATTTTGCAATTGAAGATCCTATACCCGAAGACGTCGTGGAACCAGACGTTCAAAGATCCCCAGGCCGTCCACGATCTAAAAGAATTCCTTCACAAATTCAAGACACTCGTCCACTCAAATGTGGAAGATGTAAAAGGGTCGGGCACTATCGCCGAACAAGAAGCAATTTAACGTTTGCAGTATTCTTTTTGTCTTTTGTTGGCCAATCTGATATCAATTTGTCCTTTTTCTCTAATTGATATCAATTGGTAAGTTTTTGGCTACTCGTTGTGTACGTATTGGATGTTTCTGTGGATTATAACACATTACGTGCACAGAGTAACATTTCTTTCATATCTGGTAACAATTTCGTACAGCATAGTAACGGATGTGAAACCACTAGTAACGATATTGATACTAACAGTAACAGATTTGGTACCCGGAGTAACAGTTTGGACACAGTATAAATATACCCAAATTATTGGGATCTCCCGTATTTTCGCGAAATTAAAATCCGAAAGTCGGACGAACGAGCAAATAATGTGCACCATGGAGCTGCCCATACTAAAGGTACTTCGAATTTATACATATTAGATGTAATCTTTGCAAAAACGGCTTTGATTTCGTCATATTTTCGCTAATTACAACCCTACACATGGTAACAATTAGTAAAAGTTAAATAACGGATATGGCGTTCCAATTAACGAATCATGTGGACTGAGTAACATATTTGGTACTACCGTATTATGGGGGTCGACCGTATTTTCGCTAAATTGAAAGATGAACATCGGACGAACGAGGAAACAATGTGTCGCGCCGAGATTCCCATACTATGGGTTCTTCGAATTTATACATATTAGATGTAATTGTTGACAAAAACGGCTTTGATTTCATCTTATTTTCGCAAGTTAGAATCCTAGACGCAGTAAGAATTAAATGCTGTTAAATAACGGATTTGGCGAAAACAGTAACGAGTTTGTGAATTGAGTAACAACATTTATACTACAAGTAACAGTTTGGACAGTATAAATATTCCCATTAATGTGGTCGACCGTATTTCCGCGAAATTAAGAGATGAACGTCGGACGAACGACCAAACAATGTGCAGCACCGACCTTTCCATACTATGGGTACTTCGAATTTATACATAGTAGATGTAATCGTTGCCAAAAAACGGCTTTGATTTCATCTTATTTTCACAAATTAGAACACGATACATGGTAACAATTAAGTTTAGTTGCAATAACTGTTTTGAGAGACATAGTAACGATACTGGCACAACAGGTAACAAATTTGACATGCTAGTAACAGTCTGGATACAGTAAAAATATACCCAAAATCGGGGTCGACCGTATTTTCTCTAAATTGAAAGATGAAAGTCGATCGAACGAGCAAACAATGAACCGAATCGAGCTAGACATAATATGGGTACTTCGAATTTGTACATATTAGAAGTAATCGGTGCCAAAAAAGGCTTTGATTTCAACCCATTTTCGCATATTAGAACCCTAAATAGAAAGATAAAAACTCATACAAATCTCACATCTTGCTGCATCAATACCACTATACATCCTACATTACACGCCGAAATTGGTTGGTTAGTGGGCATTCGAAAATTCGGACCTCGATTCACTGCAAAACGAGAATCGTAAAATAAATACTCAGTCGATAACAATTTTCTTCACCAAAGTAACAGATAAAGTATGAAAAATAACATTTCGCTGGACTTTTATAACAATATAGCAAAAAGCATAACAGAAAGTCGACGAAAAATAACTATTAGTTCGGTATGTAAGGATGGGTATTTTCGTCAATACATATTTTTCGTCCTTATCTGTGCCATTTTCAATAAAGTTGGTCCTTTAAACTATTCTTGACTCTGACAGGGACTGAACCCTTTAGGAAACTTCTGACTGGGGCCTGACTGCAAATTTCCCCTAAAATTAATCATATATAATACACAAGCATGCGTACGTCAACAACAAAAAGAAACATTATTACCCCCATTACAACTTTGTTGATTCCTTCACAATCACACGTAGAGTTGTCAAACGGGCAGGCCCGTCGAAAATAATATATTATATAAATATATTAATTAATAAGATTTATAAATAAATTATATTGATTTTGATAAAAATAAATAATTAATATTAAAAGGTTGATTGAATTAGATGTATTTTTCAAGTTGAATTATTTAATTTTTTAATTTTTCCTATTTTATATTATTTTTTTCTATTTTTATTATTTTTTTCTCATTTTTCCTATTTTTTATTTTTTCTTTTTTTAAAATTTTTTTCAAAGATTGGCGGTCTAAGCCCGCCAGGCCCGCTATCCGCCCGCAGGCGGGGCGGGCCTTCATTTTCCAGGCCCGCCAGTAGGCGGGCTTGCCCACACCCGTCCCGCCGACTCGTTTTGACATCTCTAATCACACGTTTCCTTTTCCGTAAAAATTTCACTATTCTTGACTTTTGAGTATGCTTTAGGTGTACTTCATTATTGATAAAATTTAAATAGTCATTCCGTTAAGTTTTCTAGCATTCTTCATCAAATTGGTATCTTGTTATTTTTTTCTGCCTTTTTTTGGTGGTTTGAATTGAGCGTTATATATTCATAACTAATAATTGGCAGGAATTATTCTGCTCTACCTCTATAGACGATAGTCGATAGCTGCCGTACTTTTTCATAACATTGACATTTGAAACTATTATTCAATGACTTTATTATTTATTAGTATCATCAAAAATCAGACCCATCACCATATATTCAAAATAGGAAAAAAAAAACAAAGACAAAAAGCAAACCTAATGATCTCCACACTTGCCATTTGCCTTAATCTCCGCCGGAATTTGAACAGTCGCTATCATTACGTCGTCATCGACATCCTTAATCTTCTTCTCCTTCCCTTCGATCACCCTCTTTCTCAGAAACTCCACCAACCCTCTCAGAGAAACGTCGGCGTCTTCGTCCTTCAACAGCTGCTCCGCCACCTCCGCCGGCGTAGCCCTCGCCGTCCTAAACAAACCCTCAATCTCTCCGAACAGGGAATGCCCTTCGATCCCAAGGTAGTTGCGAGCCAAAGTCTTAAACCCAGAAAAAACGCAGTACGTCATATGAACGTGAACGTCCATCTGACCCGGCCGGAGCAGGGCCGGGTCGAGTTTCTCGGCGTGGTTCGTCGTGAAGATGATTATCCTCTCGTCGCCGCAGCTCGACCACAGTCCGTCGATGAAGTTCA
The DNA here is from genome assembly GCA_027422505.1 of Craterostigma plantagineum. Classification (NCBI taxonomy): domain Eukaryota; kingdom Viridiplantae; phylum Streptophyta; class Magnoliopsida; order Lamiales; family Linderniaceae; genus Craterostigma; species Craterostigma plantagineum. The sequence continues at coordinate 543,715 of JAPQWV010000406.1, forward strand.
AAAGCCCAGACAAAGTCACCTTCTTGTTCTTATTACCATTATTATCTCCCTCGCCGTAATAATCATCGTCGTCGTCTTCACCATCTCTTCTTCCCCTACTGTTCATCAAATCCACGGAGGTGCAATCGATGTCTTCGATGACCAAAATCTAACGATTCTCAGTGGCTAGCAGCACTTTCCTCAGATCTGAGTTCCTCCTAAGCTCAGTCAGCTCAAGATCGTAGACGTCGAAGTTGAGCTTGTTGGCTATGGCGGCGATTAAGCTGGATTTCCCAGTTCCCGGCGGTCCGTACAGTACATACCCTCTCTTCCACGCCTTTCCCACCTTTATGTAATAATCCCTTCTTCCCATGAACCTCTCAAGATCCTCCAAGATTCTGCCTTTTTCGCCATCGTCCATGGCCAGCGTATCGAATGTCGAGGGATGCTTGAAAGTCACGGCCTGCCATATTTCGTTGAGGTTGAAGATCTTATTATGGTCGACTGTCAAAAGCTTGATTGTCCTCTTTTCGAGCTTCTTGGCCATGGCCTCCTTAGCTATGTAAGGAAGGTAAGAGTTCACCACCATTTTCTTGTTCTTGCGGTGGAAAGTGAGATGAAATGACCTAATTTCCGACCTAAAGTTGGGCTTGTTGAAATAGTTCGCCCTTGCGTTGTTCTCGGTCTTGGTGCATTTCCATACCCACTTGAGCTTCTCGCCGGAGAAGACGTCGGCGATTTCCTCGTCCTTTTCAACGGCGATTTTGTAGTGCTTTTCGTTTTCTGGCTTGCTTATCTTGAAACGCTTCGTTTTAGGTTTTCTTTGGAGCCGAGGTAGACTTGGGCTGCTTCGTAGATTTCGTTGGTTGCTAAGCCATCGAACTCGTCGATGACGAGGGTCATCTCGCCGGAGAAACCGCCGGAGAAGAAAGTTCTAACGGCGGAGAAGAGGTAGTCTTGGAATTCCGCCGGCAGTAAGTCTCTGGCGAGGGTGCGCGCAACCATGGCCGTGGTGGCGACGGTGCCCACCAGTTGGAGGACGGTTTTGGCGGTTGACGGCATTTTTCTTTCTTTATTCATCTTTTTGTTAGATTTGTGGTTTTCAGAGTGGGTTTTGGGATATATGGCGATGGCTATCGTTGTTTGCTTTTATTGTGATTGGAAGATACATTCTTTGAACGGCTTTTCGAAGTGAAGGGTTTTTATGGTGATTTCACTGGGACAAATTTCATTAATGAGAATTATTAATATTTTCAGTTTAAAAGAGAAACTTTTGTAATTTAACTGAATCAAATGAGAATAGCTATTTTTTAATTAATATTGATCAATTTTATTTGTTTTAATTTCGATGTGACACGGTGGAGTAGAAAAGTTATAAATATTTTATAATTATAATATTTTAGCAAATCAACATTGATAAGATGTATTTTATTACTTTTATATTAAGGGGTTACTATAGTTAAATACCCATTACTATAAAGGGGCAACCTCAATTAAATCCCTCTTTGTAAACTTTTCATCAACTAACTCCCCATCTCATTTAATTTATTATTAAACTCCCTAATTCAAAACATTCATACACAACACTACCCATTTTACTGAATGGACGAATTTGCCCCTCATTTGTAATTTTTAAATCTTTTCTTCTCCAATTCAATTGACGACACCCACTTTGCCCAACGTTCTCAGACCCGTCACCCTGTTTTTCTCCCCTTCGTCTTCAGCTCCTCGCCGGAAAAGCTCCTAGCCTATCCAATCACAGTGGGTCTCTCGGTCCAGGTAAGCTTAGGTAAGTTTTCTATTTTTTTTCCATCGATGGTTACTCGTCGCGGTTCTTGACTCGAGCATACGGACTTGAGCTCGATCGAACGGAGTTGAATCTCGACATGGGCCAAGCACAGAAGCTATTCGACCTCAAAGGGACGTCGTGCTGTGGACTTATATGGTCGATGGTTATGGCAAAGCTAGAAACCTAAAGAAAGCGAAGGAGTTATTCGATGAAATGCCTGAAAGAAACATCGTCTCATTAAGCTCGATAATGTCCGCTTTGGTCAGAGCAGGAGATTACAAGCAAGCGCTACACATCTACCGGACGATGCAAGAATCAGAGTTTCGCAACGAGTCGATCGTCATTAGCAGGCTCACTGCGTGTGCCCATCTGTGCTCGCTTGCTCACGACTCGTCGGTCCACTCTTACTAACTTCATTTAGTTGGCAACTTCAGATAAGAGGTGATTAATTGGTACTGTTCAAGTACTGAAACATGTTTTCTAATAACTGTTCAAGTGTTGAAACATGTTTTGGTACTACAAAAAAACGAATATAGGTACTGTAAAAAACCAACATAGGTACTGTAATCCTTTATCTTTCGGTGCTAATGCAGTTTTTATGATTCAGTGGGTTTACTGTATATATTGTCATCATGTTGTAATACTGTATTTTTTGGTACTACAAACGTCCACATGTTGGTACTGCAAATGATATTGGCACCACAAATTAGAGCTAGCGTATTTCGACGCCGTTCGACCGGTACGTAAAAGATACTACAAATTACCTACGAAGGGTACTACAACATAGACATTTATGGTACTACAAACAACCATGTTGTGGTACTGCAAACGTGTATATATTGGTACTACAAATTAGAGAGCGTATTTCAACGTCGTTGAGATTATTTTTTGGTCCGTGAGTACATACCATGGTTAAATATACTAAGTGATCGTTTGGTATTAGAATAGCCTAAGTTATGGTACTGCAATCATCCACATGCTGGTACTTCAAATGTCTATCTATTGGTACCACAAATCAGAGCTAGCATAGACCCCGTTCGCCCAATACGTAAAAGATATTACAAACTACCAACCAAGGGTACTTCAATAGAGACTTTTATGGTACTGCAAAGAACCTTGTTGTGGTACTGCAGACATGTATATATTGGTACTACAAATTAGAGAGCGTATTTCGACGTCACCATGTGCTTACTTTTTACTATGTGCCGTATTTTGGAAGTTAACATGCCTTATTTGCACAAACATCTACGTGTTTTCGATAATTAAAAACCCAGTACGACAAAGATACTACAAGTAACCTACGGATGGTACTACACAAGCATATATTATGGTACTACGTGAAAGATACTACAAACAACCTACAGATGGTACTGTGATAGCATATGTTATGGTACTGCAGTAGTCCATATATAGGTACTACAAAAGTATTTACATTGGTACCACGATTAGAGGGCGTATTTCGGCGTGTTTTCGACAACTGAGGGGTATGACAAAGATACTACAAACAACCTACCAGTGGTACTACAGTTGCATAAGTCATGGTACTGCAATCATCCAGATGTTGGTACTTCAAATGTGTTTATATTGGTACCACAATTAGAGCTATGGTATTTTGGTGCAAAAGTCCACACATGGGTACTGCAAATGTGTTTAAATTGGTACCGCAAATTAGTTTTGACGTAGTTCGACGCCGTTTGCCCGGTACATAAAAGATACTACAAACAACCTACAGATGATACTACGATAGCATATGTAATGGTACTGCAGAAGTCCATATATAGGTACTACAAAAGTATTTAAATTGGTACCACAAATTAGATGACGTATTTCGACGTTGTTCGGGTTATTTTTAGGTCCGTGAGTACGTTTAATACACTAAGATGATCATTTTGTATCATAATTGGCGGGTTAACATTTAGAATCAAGGATTATTACATTGAAATGCCGACTTTCCTTCTACTTAAATGATGCTAGTTACAATATCTTACTACATAGTGAAGATTTTTCGTATGTTAGAAGTTAGTGTCTATGTTTTATGTTGCCATATGTTAATTTTGTTACTTGCCACATTATGTAAGCTCTCAGGAGTTATTGCTCAAGAATCTACGTGATTTCGACCATCAAACGAATGGTATGGGGAAGGTACTACAAACAACCGATGGACGGTACTACAATAGCATAAGTTATGATACTACAACAGTCCACACATGGGTACTGCAAATGTGTTTAAATTGGTACCGCAAATTAGTTTTGATGTAGTTCGACGCCGTTTGTCCGGTACATAAAAGATACTACAAACAACCTACAGATGATACTACGATAGCATATGTAATGGTACTGCAGAAGTCCATATATAGGTACTACAAAAGTATTTAAATTGGTACCACAAATTAGATGACGCATTTCGACTTTGTTCGGGTTATTTTTAGGTCCGTGAGTACGTTTAATACACTAAGATGATCATTTGGTATCATAATTGGCAGGTTAACATTTAGAATCAAGGATTATTACATTGAAATGCCGACTTTCCTTCTACTTAAATGATGCTAGTTACAATATCTTACTACATAGTGAAGGTTTTTCGTATGTTGGAAGTTAGTGTTTATGTTTTATGTTGTCATATGTTAATTTTTTGTTATTTGCCACATTATGTAAGCTCTCAGGCGTTAATTGCTCAAGAATCTACGTGTTTCCGACAATCAAAATAATGGTACGACGAAGGTACTACAAACACCCGATGGACGGTACTACAATAGCATAAGTTATGATACTGCAAAAGTCCACACACGGGTACCGCAAATGTGTTTAAATTGGTACCGCAAATTAGTTTTGACGTAGTTCGACGCCGTTTGCCCGGTACATAAAAGATACTACAAACACCCTACAGATGATACTACGATAGCATATGTAATGGTACTGCAGAAGTCCATATATAGGTACTACAAAAGTATTTAAATTGGTACCACAAATTAGATGACGTATTTCACGTTGTTAGGGTTATTTTTAGGTCCGTGAGTACGTTTAGTACACTAAGATGATCATTTGGTATCATAATTGGCGGGTTAACATTTAGAATTAAGGATTATTACATTGAAATGCCGACTTTCCTTCTACTTAAATGATGCTAGTTACAATATCTTACTACATAGTAAAGGTTTTTCGTATGTTGGAAGTTAGTGTTTATATTTTATGTTGTCATATGTTAATTTTTTGTTATTTGCCACATTATGTAAGCTCTCAGGCGTTAATTGCTCAAGAATCTACGTATTTTCGACAATCCAAATAATGGTACGGCGAATGTACTACAAACAACCTACGGATGGTACTACAATAGCATAAGTAACGGTACCCCAAAAGTTCATATGTAGGTACCACAAACGTGTTTATATTGGTACCACAAATAAGTTTTGGAGTATTTCAACGCCGTTCGCCCGGTACGTAAAAGATACTACAAACAACCTAGAGATGGTACTGCGATAATATATGTTATGGTACTGCAGAAGTCCACATATAGGTACTACAAAAGTGTTTAAATTGGTACCACAAATTAGATGACGTATTTTGACGTTGTTCGGGTTATTTTTAGGTCTGTGAGTACGTTACCATGGCTAAATATAGTAAGATGATCATTTGGTATCATAATTGGCGGGTTAACATTTAGAATCAAGATTAGATACTACAACCACATTAAAATGGTAGCACAACATATCTCGTTATGTACCACAACCACAATTAAATGTTACCACAACAAATGTATATTAGGTACTACAACCTCATTGACATGGTATTACAAACCCTTGTAAGAAGGTATATGCAAGATTTGTGAATCCTTTTCGCGTTTTACTCCAAACCCTTTTCATGTATTTATGTAATGTTTATTTGTTTTTACTGTGTTGATTGATCCTTGATGCATATATTGATCCCACTATGATGTTTTCTCACAATGTAATGTTGCTTGTTGTAGGTTAGGATTGAAATATGGGATCTATGAAACAAGAAACTACACTCTTGAATCTTGTGGTATAAGAGACTCACTAATACTTCATGTGGACATCATTAAAATTAGCCTTGTGGAGAGATCTCAGTTCTTTTATGCTTTTTTAGCCATGGATTCCAATGATTCCAAGCTTAGGTTGTTCGGTTTCTGAAGATTTTTAAGTAGTTATAGCATCTTTGGTTATTGATATGGTGGTTAATTTTACCGAAACGAGTTACAAATATATTATGTTGTATCTATTTACATATATATTACGTACCACAGCACCTGTTTATTTGGTACGATGTATATTTTGTTGCTTGCATAATTATGGAATGATGTTCATTACAGGTTTATTTTAGTTACTGATGGATGTATGATGCTGATAGTTTACTTATGATATGGTACGACAACATAGCTAAAATTGGTACTGTATTATACCAAGAATAGTTACTTCAAATACGATGATAAGGTACTATAACCAAACGTAAATAGTACTGCCAATAATATAATGAAAAATGTCAACCATGGAAAAGAGTTCTGACATGTTGGAGTTTATGACAATAGGAGACTGAATTATCTGACACTAGAAGACTGAAATTTCTGACATTTCGAAGTTTGTGATATGTCAGACATTAGAGAATATATCTGACCCGAGATTTCATACAAATTGCTTGATTACATATGTAAAATATTTGGTACTGTAAACAACTTATAAATAATACGATAACATAACATTAAATGATACGTCCAAATACTAATATAAGTACGTTAACTAGTTTCCGTGGGTACGACGTATTAAGGTAGGCTTTTTTCGTCACCACTCGCCTTAATTTTTTATTGAAAACTATCTTACAATAGTTTACACATAATTGGTGTCAAAATTGGTGCCTTAAACCTTAAAGCGCATAGAATAACCCATTCAAACCCCAAGTTTCATACAAAGATAATGAAACTAGCATGAACATCTTAGTACATAGTTTGGAAATTTGGTCAAATACAAATGTGCATTCAACTTTAGTTAGAATTATTTATCCTACATTTATTATTAGTATGCATTATAATACTACGTCATCCAAAACAAAATTTGTTCAATATATCAAATTATTTACGAGTTTGCAAATGATACAACAACCATGTGTTATAAGATACGTTAAGTACTCTTTATAAGATACCTTGAGTAGAAGTTTAATGATAAGCCTTATATACGTGTGAAGGTACCATATTTCTCATAAACCATATTTTGTGGTATACTGTAAGTTGCCTTATTATGATACGATAACTACTCTTTATAAGATACCTTAAGTAGATTTCCAATAGTACGGCTTATATACGTGTGCAGATACCGTATTCTCATAAACCATATCTTGTTGCGTACTGTAAGTTGCTTTATTACATAGTACGATAATTACGCTTTATAAGATACCTTAAGTAGAGGTCCAATAGTACGCCTTATATACGTGTGAAGGTACCCTATTTCTCATAAACTATATTTTGTTTTATACTGTAAGTTGCCTGATTATGGTACTGTATTAAAACTTTGCTGGGTACTACAAGTTTCCAAGATATAGTACGCCATATATTGGATACCATATGGAAACAAAATAACTAAATGTCGAACAAAGAAAACATAATCCAGTCTAACAGCCAAATGACAACACCATTCGCCAACAAAAACTAGTCTAACTTCCAAAACAGAACACTGGTCTAAAACACGAAATACTATCCCACAACATTCAAAACACAAACACCACAAACACCAAATGACGCCTAGAAGAAAGCTCACATCCGTTCTGCTGAGTCTTTTTCTTTGTCTTTGATGCCATATATGTAGAAACAAACATAAAAATAAAATTAAAGTTACAGTACCAGTTTATTCATGCATAGAGTTTCAATATACCTAGCAGAGTGTACCAACAAACCTAAACAGGGAGTATCAACGAAACCAAGAAGAGAGTATCAAAAAACCTAGACAGAGAGTACTAATAAAAGATATACATTACCAACTGAACAAGCTCATATCGTACCAAACAAAGCCAAATTCACAACCTAATCAAATCCTAATCGATCTCCTACTCGAAACCCACCGTTTCAAACATCAAAATGCCCACAATTCCAAACATAAACACCTACCCCCCAACTTTCAGAAAATCTCCAAAAGAAAATACATAAACCTAATCGAAATCTACTGGAAACAGCAATGGACAATGAAATCGAAATAAAAATCGAAATACCTAACTAATCGAAACCTAAACCCTGAGGAGTAACAAAAAATGCGACTGAAAAATTAGAAAAAAAACAAAAAATACCTTCGATTTATGGACTGTAATACCTCGTTCGGAAGAAGGAAATGCTCTAAATATTGAGACAGTTGCTGTTTTTGCGAGGATCCTTTCTTAAACCTTCAGTTAGGTGTCGACATAATAAGGCTAGATGGCCTTTTGGAATGGTCAAAGAAGCAACAATGTCAAAGTACTGCTGAAGACTTTGTAATGTGTTCAAATTAACAAATGAGGTAAGCACTTACCTCATTTGCTCAAGCTAGAATGCCTATAAATAGGCCATGAGAGCAAACGATGAGTGCATCCCACATATAAAATAAAAGAGAGATCAGAGAGGAGAGAAAATAGAGAGAAATAAAAAATAGAGAGTTTGTCGGGTATTTTCTCCGACTATAAAGAGAGAGTTTGAGGGTTTTCTCCTTTATAGATTGAGAGGTTGTAACTCCTATATTTTTCCTCTATAGTGGATTCTTCTTCCTTGCCCGTGGTTTTTACCCCGATTTGTTTGGGGGTTTTCCACGTTAAATCTCAGTGTCCACATTTTATCTTTAATTGTTCAAATATAAGCCGCAGTATTACTCGACCGGGTCCGCTGCTACGCCAACAATTGGTATCAGAGCCTAACTTGGGTTTTATATATCTATTTATCGTATGCTCTGTGGTTGCCACTAACGTGGATCTTCCACATCAGAAAATAATAGATATTATATTGTCTTTGTTACGGTAACGATAAAGCCGGTACGAGTTCAATAATTATCTGCTGCAACCCCGTCGGAGGTATCGCTCACGACTGAGCAGAAATTATGACGGCGAAATTCGATATTGAAAGGTTCAACGGGAGAAATTTCTCACTGTGGAAATTAAAGATAAAAGCGATCTTGCGAAAAGACGGCTGTCTGGAGGCTATCGACGGAAAACCAGCCACACTGACAGACGATAAAAAATGGAACGAGATAGACGGGAGCGCAGTCGCAAATCTTCATCTGGCACTAGCAGATGAGATATTGTCCAGCGTCGAAGAAAAGAAAACGGCAAAGGAGATTTGGGACCACCTAACCAATCTATACGAGCCGACGTCGTTACACAACAAAATTTTCTTGAAGAGAAAATTGTTCACCTTGAGAATGTCTGAATCTACTTCGGTGACGGAGCATCTCAACGTCTTGAATACTCTATTTTCCCAGCTAACGTCGTTGGGGTATAAAACGGAGGATAAAGAATGTGCGGAAATTCTACTTCAAAGTCTGCCTGATTCGTATGATCAACTCATCATCAACTTAACGAACAACGCGAAAGTTCTGGTCTTCAATAACCTCGCTGCTGCTATTCTCGAAGAAGAAAATCGGCGAAAGAACAAGGAGGACCAGCAAGCCGGCGCTCAACAGGTCGAAGCTTTGACGGGATGAGAGGGAGGTCAACGGAACGTGGTTCAAGTGGGAGTCACATTCAAGGCAGGGGAAAATCAAGAAGTAAGAAGAAGGATATGAAATGCTACCACTGTGGAAAGAAGGGTCACTTGAAGAAGGATTGTTGGAGCCTGAAGAATTCCAATCCTCAAGGAAATCTGGCAAACGCGTCAGGTGGAGACGTATTGTGTAGCGGAGCAGCTATCTCAACGGAGAGCAGGAAGTCGTACGATGAAATATGGCTTCTTGACTCGGGCGCAACTTATCATATGACCTCTCGAAGAGACTGGTTCAATCACTACGAACCTGTCTTAGGAGGATCTGTGTACAGTTGCGAAGATAATGCCCTAAAAATCATAGGCGTTGGAACCGTGAGGTTGAAGTTGCACGACGGTACAGTTCGCACTATTCAAGGAGTGCGGCACGTGGAAGGTCTCAAGAAGAATTTATTATCTGTGGGACAGCTCGATGATCTTGGCTGTGAAATCAAGTTCGGGGAGGAATAATGAAAATATTCCGGGGAGCACTTGTAGTAATGAAAGGTGAAAAGATTGCTGCAAATCTGTATACGCTGTTGGGAGAGACGGTGCAAGACGGGGAAGCATCTGTGGCTTCAGGAGGTTCAAGCGAAAGATCTACTATGCTGTGGCATCAGAAACTTGGCCATATGTCAGAACAAGGCATGAAAATTCTTGCGGGCCAGAATCTACTTCCGGGTCTCACGAAGGTGTCACTACCGTTCTGTGAGCATTGCGTAGCAAACAAGCAGCATCGTCTACAATTCAACACATCCAATTCTAGAAGCAACAATATTCTAGAGTTGGTTCACTCTGATGTATGGCAGTCACCGATTTCATCCCGAGGAGGAGGGAAGTACTTCGTGTCTTTCATCGACGATTACTCCAGGAGATGTTGGGTGTATATTATCAAGAGTAAGGGGGATGTGTTTGCAACCTTCAAGAATTTCAAGGCTCGGGTCGAACTTGATAGGAAAGAAGATCAAGTGTTTGAGGACGGATAATGGAGGAGAATATATTGGAAGGGAATTTGATAGCTTTTGCAAAAGAGAAGGCATCAAAAGGCACTTCACTACGGCGTATACTCCACAACAAAATGGAGTGGCGGAGCGGATGAACAGAACTCTATTGGAAAGAACAAGAGCCATGTTGGGAGCTGCTGGTCTGGATAAATCATACTGGGCAGAAGCAGTCAACACCGCCTGCTACGTGATCAATCGATCGCCTTCAACGGCAATTGATCAGAAAACGCCGATGGAGATGTGGACCGGAAAGCCAGTAGATTATTCCAAACTCCATGTATTTGGAAGTCATGTGTACGTGATGTACAACACCCAAGAAACTACGAAGCTGGATCCGAAGTCCAGAAAGTGTTTGTTCTTGGGGTATGCTGATGGTGTGAAGGGGTATCGCCTGTGGGATCCCACTGCCCACAAGGTTGTCATCAGCACGGAGGTTATCTTCTTAGAAGATAAACCAATCGAGAAAATGATAGCACTACAAAGGAAAGCTCAGAAACTACGACGATTCAGGTGAAAAGGAAGTCTATCGAACAAGATTCTTCTGAAGCAGCACCGGAGCACGAGGAAGGTCCAAGCGAATCTTCGGAGCCAGAACCTAGAAGGGGCACACGCAAAAGAGCCGCACCATCCTGGCATGAAGATTACGATATGGACAGTAACGTTGCATATTGTCTTCTAACTGATGACGGAGAGCCATCAACTCTTCAAGAAGCACTGAACAGTTCAGATGCAGATCAGTGGTTGGCGGCAATGCAAGAAGAAATGGAAGCTCTACGAAAAAATAAGACTTGGGAGCTGGTGCCACTACCAAAGGACAGAAAGGCAATCGGCAATAAATGGGTCTTTAAGATCAAGCGGAACAGCGACGATCAAGTTGAGCGGTTTCGTGCACGACTGGTGGTTAAAGGCTACGCTCAGAAGGAAGGCATTGACTTCAATGAGATATTCTCACCGGTGGTTCGACTGACGACTGTTCGGGTACTCCTGGCGATGTGTGCTACATTCGACCTACATCTAGAGCAACTAGATGTGAAGACGGCTTTTCTTCATGGAGATCTTGAAGAAGAGATTTATATGCTCCAATCGGAAGGTTTTGAAGACAAAGAAAAATGGAACTTTGTTTGTAGGTTGAACAAATCTCTACACGGTCTCAAACAGGCGCCGAGGTGTTGGTATAAGAGATTTGATTCCTTCATCATGAGCCTTGGATACAACAGATTAAATGCAGACCCTTGTGCATATTTCAAGAGGTTTGGTGAAAATGATTTTATCATATTACTGTTGTATGTTGACGACATGTTGGTAGCAGGTCCCAACAAAGATCGTGTTGAAGAACTCAAGGCACAGTTGGCTAGGGAAATTGAAATGAAGGACTTGGGACCAGCAAACAAGATTCTAGGGATGCAAATTTACCGAGACAGAAATAACAAGAAGATTTGGCTTTCGCAGAAGAATTATCTGAGGAAGGTCTTGCGACGCTTCAATATGCAAGATTGTAAGCCAATTTCTACCCCACTTCTTGTTAATTTCAAATCATCCTCAAGTATGAGTCCTAGCAGTGAAGAAGGGAGGATGGAGATGTCTCGAGTACCGTATGCATCAGCGGTGGGAAGTCTTATGTTCGCAATGATTTGTACACGACCAGACATTGCACATGCAGTGGGAGTAGTAAGTCGGTACATGGCGAATCCGGGCAAAGAGCATTGGAGCGCGGTGAAGAGGATCCTACGATATATCAGAGGGACCTCAGATGTTGCATTATGTTACGGAGGAGCAGACTTTACTGTCAGAGGGTATGTTGACTCTGATTATGCAGGTGATCTTGACAAGAGCAAATCTACCACGGGATATGTGTTCACTCTTACTGGCGGAGCCGTAAGCTGGGTATCGAAGCTTCAGTCCGTTGTTGCAACGTCAACAACTGAAGCTGAATATGTTGCAGCTACGCAGGCAAGTAAAGAGGCGGTTTGGTTGAAAATGATCATGGAGGAGCTCGGGCACGGACAGGAGAATATTCCTCTGTTCTGTGACAGTCAGAGTGCCTTGCATCTCGCAAGGAATCCAGCTTTTCATTCCAGGTCAAAGCACATACGAGTCCAGTATCACTTCGTTCGTGAGAAAGTGGAAGAGGGCACGGTTGATATGCTGAAGATTCATACGAAAGATAACTTAGCAGATTTCTTGACGAAGGCGGTCAACACTGACAAGTTCATTTGGTGTCGTTCCTCGAGTGGCCTAGCGAAGACGTAAGCAACATGAATGGCAAGGGAGAAAGAATGGTGTGAAGATCCGATTGATCCTCAATCAAATCTTCAAGTGGGAGATTGTCGACATAATAAGGCCAGATGGCCTTTTGGAATGGTCAAAGAAGCAACAATGTCAAAGTACTGCTGAAGACTTTGTAATGTGTTCAAATTAACAAATGAGGTAAGCACTTACCTCATTTGCTCAAGCTAGAATGCCTATAAATAGGCCATGAGAGCAAACGATGAGTGCATCCCACATATAAAATAAAAGAGAGATCAGAGAGGAGAGAAAATAGAGAGAAATAAAAAATAGAGAGTTTGTCGGGTATTTTCTCCGACTATAAAGAGAGAGTTTGAGGGTTTTCTCCTTTATAGATTGAGAGGTTGTAACTCCTATATTTTTCCTCTATAGTGGATTCTTCTTCCTTGCCCGTGGTTTTTACCCCGATTTGTTTGGGGGTTTTCCACGTTAAATCTCAGTGTCCACATTTTATCTTTAATTGTTCAAATATAAGCCGCAGTATTACTCGACCGGGTCCGCTGCTACGCCAACATTAGGAGCCAAAATCGACAGACAAAAATGACATGGTTGCGTTTTTCTGTCATTTTTTTGGGTAGGGTTTGGTTTCTTCGATGGTTGTCTTATTATTTCTTATTAAACCTTGGTTAAAGTGTAATAAACAATACCTATAAGGGGCAAATTTGTCATAAAGGTACCTTCTACTAAAAACGATTTCAGATGGGTACCTATATATACCATCTGGATTGCTATTTACCGCCCCCTTTTTCCTAGTCATCGCCCCCTAAAGGGCTGAAAAAAGACAAAATTGCCCTTTTGAATTAAATTTTTTATTAAAAGTCATTTTCCAGACAACAATTTTCATATAGCAATTAAACATTCAAATCAGACTCAAACAAAACAAAAAAACATTCAAATCGCAATCAATCATTCAAATCAGACTCAAACAAAACAAAACAAATTAACGTAAAATTCGTTCGTACGAATGTGAATTATCGAACTTGATTCGATCACGCGCGAAAAAAGTCCCGACCGAAAAACAATCTCGTCTTTTCGGGTCGGACCGAAAAATAATTTCGGCCACATCAAGGTAGGACCGAAACAGTATTTCGGTCGTACCTTGAAGAGGCCGAAAAAACATTTCGGCCGTGATGGTCCAGACCGAAATTGTGTTTCGGTCGTGACTGTTCCGACCGAAATTATGTTTCGGTCGGAACTGTTATGACCGAAAATACATTTCGGCCGGATCCGCCCGGGCCGAAAAAAATTTTCGGCCGGCTCCTATAGTGGCCGAAATTTCTCTTCGGCTATGTATATATATATATTTTTAATTCGATTATTTAATTAGATTATTTAATTAGATTATTTAATTAGATTATTTAATTGGATTATTTTGTATTATTTAATTCGATTATTTAATTAGATTATTTAATTAGATTATTTAATTGGATTATTTAATTAGATTATTTAATTGGATTATTTGATTAGATTATTTAATTGGATTATTTTGTATTATTTAATTCGATTATTTAATTGGATTATTTAATTAGATTATTTAATTGGATTATTTAATTAGATTATTTAATTGGATTATTTAATTAGATTATTTAATTGGATTATTTAATTAGATTATTTAATTGTTATTATTTTGTATTATTAATTTTTTATAACTATTTTGTAATATTACGGGTCCTAAAAGACTCAACCCGGCCGGGTCCGGGTCAGGTCTCGGGTCCAGCCAACCCCCGCCCGATCCCCGACCCGAAACCCGTCCCGGTTATTTTTTCGTTATATATTTATATATATGTCATAATTGTTAATAAAAAGCTATGTAGTCCAATGGATAAGTACTTTCTTTATCAAGTACAGGTTATGGGTTCAATCCCTAAATACTACTATATATGTTGAGTTTTTATAAATTACAATAAAAAATAAAAAAAACGAAAAAGTGAAAATTAATCGGGTCTGGTGGGCCGAACTGAAATTTCGGGCAAAGAAAAACTAACTAAATATATAATTCTGGTACAAAATAGCGAAAACTACATACAAAAATAAATTCGAACGATCGATAGATAAAGAAATTCGAACGAAATTTTAGACCGGGCTGTGCACGGGCCGAACCGAAATTTCATAAGGGCAAAAACGTCTTTTTTCAGCCCTTTAGGGGGGCGGTGACTAGTAAAAAGGGGGCGATAAATAGTAACTCCCTGTAACATTTTACTGACAAGGTACTGAGACGTTTTTATTTCATAGCAATGGGTATTTAATTGTCCCCTAATAATAATTTGAACGCCAAAAAGGAAGATTGAAATTCGATTAACTTGCAATGATAGATCTGTTTCAATCTTTCACGTATTGATAACCTGGGATTACTGTTTTTGTTTTCTTCATTTTGTAGGGTTTGATTGCCGATTTGATTTTTGATCGTGGTTTTCTCTTTCGACGACTCTTAGTTGGAATTTGAAATCTTGACGTTCTGGTGAGTCGAAAAGCGAACAGATCGGTGTATTAATTAGTCGTGATTTTAGGGTTTTTGTATCGGTTTGTTTA